>CM048749.1:56890287-57432787 GCA_026315105.1 Locusta migratoria
TTTACGCTGTTCATGGACTAAAACTACGGCATTCGGTAGACGTTACAGTTTATAACGTTGCCCTTGCTTCGTATGATGCCATAATTGTTAAAAGTAGAATCCGCGATTATATTTTTTGAACAAAGAATTGATGATACCGAATATTTGAATTTGAAATAAATTAGTTAAAGTACAGCACAAAATGAACATTAAAGCAAATAAACCGCAAAATTGCATATAAAAGTTGGGCACCATACAAGCAACGGCACGTTATAAAACTTACGGAAAGCATCTAGCTGGATCCTGCACTTCGTATTGTAGAAGCTGGAAATGATAACTTTTATGTCTTATTTAATAAGTGAATGTTCGAGATACTTTCCGTAGATCAATGTTCAGACTGTTCACTTCGCTTTTCATTGTTGTGTGACCGTGGATGGAACATGAAGTTACTGGTAATGATAAAATAATTTAAAAAATTGATCTGACTTCGTGAAATTACAAAAGAAATGACTGCAGGTTCTAAAATCAAGCAATGTATGGTATAAGGAGGATTGATTGATTAAAATTTTGCAGACAATGCGAAGCGATTGTAATTGCGTCTGAACATTAAACTATTACGGAGGCGAAGGAGCTGAAAAACAGAAGAAAATAAGTATTTGACGTGGAGGGATTCATTTAAATAAAAGCCAAAGAGAGGGGATGATTTTAAATTTAAGTAATATATTTTTACCACATCTTGCATCACAATTACTTACATTTAATGGATACATGAATGGAAGACGTCCGTACGGAACGAACATAGACAGAGAGTAAAAAACTACTATCTCGGTTCCGTCTTCTCGCTTGTTTTTAAGTATAAAATGACGAACGAAATTAAATTAGTTGTGTTACGAGTCAGAGGGAACCGGAGGCGATAAGCATCACTGATCAAAGATAAACATAAAATAAATAAAACTCTCAGTGTATCGTTACACGTTTATAATTTCTACACTGCAAGTTGTAGCCGCAGGAAATTTTATAGACATTGTATCACAGTACGACACGTACTTCATCAGATTTGAGCACATAAACAGTAACGTTCATGGAAAACCCCCCATTACGCACCAACTTTTATTCTATTACTTCTATACTACTAATTGTATTCGCAACAGATTTTACACACATTTAGCACTTATATAAGGAAATGTAAACCTGAAAAACTATACAATTGTACAACATATAACTCAATAAATATGAGATCGTACGAATTTTGTCATTTGTATTTTGATTACTATCTTTTTTTGTTTGGATACTGCACTTATAATTTTGTACATCACGTGATACTCTTATTTCTCAATATCTTCTCCCATAAGTATAACATGCTTTTAGAAGAAAAAAGAGTTTGACAGAGATAGAAGGGATAGGAGAAGTAATAGCTCAAGGCTGGAAAAAAGAAAGAAGTACCCGGGCAACGCAGGGTTTTCAGCTAGTATGTAATATAGGACGCTGTTTTTTTCGGATTTAGTCACGGAGGAGAATGGCAAAAAATAAGGGTATACGGAGTGAGAAACGAATAGGTTCCGTGGACAGTTCAAAAAACGTCCATAAACCCAACTTCGATAAAGAAACTACAATGATTATGAATCAACAGGGAGGAACTATATAAGGCACATTCTTTTTACCCTATACTGGAACTGCCATAGGGATTGGAATTAGTGAAATGTTCAACTTTTTATTCTGTTTTTCTTTCGTACGTCACGCCAAAGATCTCAAAGGGCACGGCCGAATTCCTTCCTCATCCTAACCCAAAATCTCCGAGCGTTAGCTCCGTCTCTAATGGCCAAGCTGTCGACGGGACATTAAATCCTAAGCATCCATCCATCCATCCTAGGGCGCCCACAAGCCTTCACCGTTCCGCCATCCATCCTGACAACGCCTCCAACCCATCTTATTTACGCAGCACTGGGATGGTTTGTACAATTTTCCTGTCATCCGTGGGCTAAAGATCAAGTGCTGTACAGTACAGCTACGGAACAACAGCGGTCACATTCATTCGAATGCTCATTGCCAAATGAGCGCACACCAACTGCCACCCCATAGCTTAGTTCTTTGACGGAGGACATCGAAAGAGTCCTAAGAAGGGCAGCTCGTTTCGTATTGTCACGATACAGGGGAGACTGCGTTACGGAAATGATACAGGATCTGAGATGGCAATCATTACAACAACGGCGCTTATGGCTGCGGCGTGGGCTACTTGCGAAACTCCAGTCGCGAACATTCTCCTCCGAATGCGAAAATATATTGTTGACTCCCTCTTACATAGGTAGAAATGATCATCAGAATAAAATACGAGAAATCAGAGCTCGAACAGAGAGATTCAGGTGTTATTTCTGTGGTGTCGCACAAGTCCAAAGTGCGCGCCACCTACTTTCGCCGCGCGCCGCCATGCACGCACGGCGCGGCGTTCTTACGACGTCAGCCACGATCGCCCTCTGCTGCAACTCCGCTCGTGGCCACCACTGAACGACATCGATCACTTGGGACTGAGATAGGAACCGGTTAACATTTCGGAATCGGCTAGGCACCAGTGAAGACTTGGCTATCGGATAGGCACTAGGCAGGCCTCTATCTGAACTATGTATCAGCATTCTGCAGTACTGAGCTATGTAAAAGTTAAGTATTGTATAAATTCTGTGCAATATATATCTCGTTCTAATTCACTTTAGTGTTTCTAGTTTCTGCTGTCCCACTGGCTGCTCACCTCCTACCTGCACAAGCGTGTATCCTTTATTCCTGTGTCGGTCTCATTCTACTCGGCCACCGACACCGACGACGGAAACGAGACACAAAGGCTGGGCTGGGACACAAAACTTTCTTCCCGCGCGCTATTCGAGAATGGAATGGGAGATAAATAGTATAATGGTGGTTCGATGAACCCTCTGCCAGGCACTTAAATGTGATTTGCAGAGTATCCCATGTAGATGTGGATGTAGAGCGAAGAAATCCTGGTCTCCACCGTTCACATCTTTATCGACAATCACTTGTACAACTATGTTACATACATGTCCCTGAAAACATCCCCGTGCAAACGGTGCACGTCGTCGTAAAACAGTTGTATGCTGTTGGCTGCGTGCCTTCTTGTAGGGACCATTGCTCAAGATGACAGTCAACAACAGATATGAAAGCCGTCTGCTATACATAACTTTCACGTACTCATATTCATGAGAATAAGGTCTTGCGTGTCTGATGTTCAAATGTTTGTTAAGCTTATGGGACTTAACTACGGGGTCATCAGTCCCTAAACTTACAAACTACTTATGAACAACTTACTAACTAGGACGGCACAAATATCCATGCCCGAGGGGGGATTCGAACCCCCGACCGTAGTGGCCATGCCGACCGTGACTGGAGCGCCTCAATCACCTCGGCCACCGCGGCCGCCTGCGTGTCTGAAAGTAATAGTCACATTTCCTTTTACAAAAGTAGCTTTATCTTTAGTTAGATCCGGCATACACAAGTCTAAACGAAGTCGCTTTAGCTCTGAGATTGGCTAGATAATCTTATTGAAGCCGAGTCATACATGAATGTAACGAAATTTCCACTGTATGAATCTTAGACTGGAAATCTTCAGTAGTATATGTAGCTATGTGCAACGTCACCTTAAACAAATTCATGTGGCTCCTTCTTTTAATTTTTTTTAATTTTCTTTTATTTATTTATTTATTTTTATGGCAAGGATTATTAATAAGAGAAAGAAATTTTCTTCTTTCGAGTCTTTTTACTGGCTGAAATTATTTTTTTATTATATTAACTTTCGGTAATAAAGTGACGTAATTGTTAGTTTCTTAGCTGATGTATCCCCCCCCACGTACTTATTAACTTGTAAGATATTTGTAACAAGGCTGAGATGTGAAAACCAGTGTGTTTATACTGCCACACGCTGTTATTTTATTTTATACACGAAGCTTAATTGATGTCGGTAACTTTTGCTAGGAAGATTTTTCTTGCTTAGCTTTTAGAAATTGATTATCAGTCGGAAAGGAAAATCCAAAACAAAAGTCCACGCTAAAAATAACTGAATAACACGAATAAAATTCTTTAACGAGCTGGAGTTTTGATTGAAAGTACAGCATTAAGGTTCCGAGTCCGATAATTAAAACGAAGAACATTTTCAGCAGGAGAGGCGCCCTGTGTATACCTCGTGAGGAATGCTATCCAGACGATGTCCCACAAGTTCATTACCAACTTCGCGGGAAATCTTGTACGCCTTCACCCTCACTTCTGGAAGCAGAATAACTGTGCAAGGCTATATTCTTTGCTACATCACTTCAAGACATCGTAGTGTTGTAACCCAACGCCAGAGTTACTTGCATGCATGTGAAACTTACAGAAAACGCTAATTACCTAGCATCTGTCGCAGTGTGCGATTGTGTGTGTGTGTGTGTGTGTGTGTGTGTTTTCACCAGTTAAAACAACGTGTCTTTTTAAGTGAAAAAATGTTACAGAATCGCACAAAAGCCTTTCTTAATAAAATTTACTCCTCCGTAAATTTCACTTATCTTTAAAATCTACAGGGTTTCTTTCGCAATATAAGTAACTACGGCACGCATTTTAGATTTAAGATTGGTATTTGAACACGTGCTCGGTTTACAATATGTTTCGCTCATAAATGGCTGAATCTTCTACGTAAAAGAAGCATGTCAAAAAGTGCTAAACCCGCAAAATTAGTTTACTGCAAAAATTCAGTCATGCAAGTTAGATCATGTGTCTTTTATACAATCTGAAGATACCTCACAGTGGTGAATCCCCTTGTACAGAACAACAAAAACAATTTGCAACAGTGACTGCCTCATTTCAGTATATGAGCAATACGGTAGGTTTTTCGGCATGAGATAATGTCTCATCTGTTAAAGTGATCTAAACATAAAAAACAACTGGTACATAATGAAAATTGTGAAGTCATCGACAGGAGTAGTAAAAAAATCAGTTTATAATTCGTCTTCAAGATCAGTCATACAAATCTGAAGGCGGCAGTTTCAACTCAGTACCTATGGATTACAATTACAACAGACTTAAATTGAAAACTACAACTACATAATGTCATGGGAAAAGCGAACCGAAGACTGCGTTTTATTGGCAGAACGCTTAAAAAACGCAGCAGAACTTCTAAGAAGACTGCTCACATGAAAGATATAATATTTTCACACCTTGAATACTTCGATCTCTGCTAAGTTAATCAGATCAACTATGCAGTTATAAATCAGCCTGTTTAATTTTACTCTTCTGAAGATGGGTAATATCCGAAACCGGTAAAATTTTAATACAATAAACAGCTGATGGTTGACTATGCATTTTTTTAAATGCTTTAATTATTAAAATATTGGATGGCGGCATTCGTTTCAGTTCCTGCTTGCTGTTATGTAGAGATTCTCGTTATTTTAATCGCAATGGTTCAAAGTAGGTTTTTGTATTGGTGTAATAACCTTTGGACGACTGAAAGTGGCATTCAGTTTCGTAGTTAAGTTACGTATACTACAATATATTAAGAAAGTGATGTTCGGTGAACGCAAATATTGCTACATGCTAATCTCTCCAGATTCCTCACTCGAAAGCAGCACTCGAGAACAAGTGGGTCCATAGAGTACGAAGAGAAAACTGGACTCCTACCAAATCTATTTTTATTTGTAACGAACACTTTACGAAGGACAGTTGCATATTTTTACCAGGAGCCGATACACAACTACTGAGAGATGTTTCTGTACCAACAGTATTCATTTTTACTCCTCATTGCAAACTAGAATAAAGCTGAGAAGACAACTTGTTCACAATAAAACTACCGTTTCTGAGGTAAGTTAGCTATTTTAACAGCAATTAAAATTACACAGGTCGACATGGATTCTGGGGTTTGGAAAGTAAGTGGTGTTCTTTACTAAATTTGCACCCCTGAATATGAAAATCATATTAGTTTCTTTCCATCACCCTCAGTTTTTTCTGCACAGCTACCCCCCTCCAAACCTACCATTGGCTGCGAAATCTGTGTTATGCAGTGTCCACAACTACAGAAATGTGGCAACGCTGCATTGTTTGTGTGAAGGTGAGGCATAGGGGGCTAATGAACTTGGAGCTGACGTCCCATTATCGCCACAGAAATCAGTGAGTGAGTGCTACAGCTACAAGAAGGTGCTTTTGCGCTTTGTTGTGAGTGGCGGTATTTCACTGAAGGTGTGTTAAAAATGTCAGGAACGCAGTGCGTGAATAGCCCAGATACATTTTGTTATATCTGTGGAAATTATGTGATACGTGCAAGACATCGACAAATAACAAAATTTGTGCAGAAGTCATATTTTGCATATTTCGGCATGAAGCTCAGCGATCAGGACAAGTCTTTTGCTCTACATATTGTGTGCCATACATGTGTGGAGCAGTTAAGGAAATGGAGTGAAGATAAAATCAAGTGCTTGAATTTCGCAATTCCTATGGTATGGCGTGAACAGAAGAATCATGTTGATGACTGTTACTTCTGTATGACGAATGTAACGGGATACAACAGAAGAAACATGAAAAACATATCGTATCCAAACTTAGATTTGGCGATTACACCTGTTCCTCATGGCCCAGGGCTACCAATCCCCTCTCCACCAACATCAGTGGATTCTCTTCAATTCTAGAAAGCAGTGAATCAGACTATTCTGAGTGTGGTACCGATAGTAGCCCAAAACCTCTTACTCAAACAAAACTTGACAATTTGGTGAAAGACTTAGGACTCTCAAAAGATGCAGCACAACTACTGGGATCACGTCTCAGTGAAAATAACTTACTTGCACACGGTCCATCATATTCATTGTACCGAAATTGTGATAAAGATTTCAGGGAATTTTTTGTTGAAGATGGTTTAATGGTGTTCTGCAAAGACATCGCCGGATTAGTGATGAAAATGGGAGCTCAGAAGTATGAGAGTAAGGAATGGAGATTGTTTATAGATTCTTCAAAGCAAAGTTTGAAAGCAATGTTGCTACATATTGGAAATGACCTAGGATCCAATTGCCTATTCAGTACATTTACAAGAGACATACAATACAATGAAAATACTTTTACAAAATGTGACGTACGAAGAACACCAGTGGCTTGTGTGGTGACTTTAAAGTGATTGGCATTCTTCTTCGTCAGCAAGCAGGGTACACTAAGATGCCTTGCTATATGTGTGACTGGGACAGTAGAGCTTATCATGAGCATTGAAGTAGGAGAGAGTGGCCTAAGAGGCAAAATCTGACAGTGGGATGAAAGGACATAGTGAATGAACATTTATAATTCATATGCCTTTCTTCCAATTCTTTTTTAACCACTTTACTGTTCCATTTCGTTTCCATTGTCCGGTAATTGCTTTCCAATTTCCAATTTCATTGGGCGCAGAGTTAGACAATGATGAATATAATGATGATGATGATGGTGGTGCAAAGACCTGACGTGCTACAGTGAAACAGGCTGCAGATTTGTGATCAGCAGGGTCAATTTAGTCAGAAATTCATATTTTCACGCAAACCCCAGACAAAAAGTCAAAATTTGTCGACCTGTGTTATAGATTCTTATGTGGACGAAGTACCGTATTTCGTAATTATTACTTATGCATTCTGTTATTTGGTTATTTGGTGAAAATGAAAAATAGTGGAATGATTTAGCTACTTTAGTGCATAATGACTTGTAGAGAAATTTATTTTCTCATTAGTTATATAGACGGATGAATTTGGCATCAAATGAGGCTGGAAAGTTTTCTCTCCTTCTGGCAACACCCGTGTAAATAATGTGAATGATCTGTTCTCTGTGTGTCGCCCTGCAGCCTTGTTAGTCAGGAAATAAAATTTAGAATGGGTTGTACCTAAAAATCTCTTCCAGTAAAGTAACATTTTTTTCGGAACTGTAAGTTGTGACACTTGATGGCGATGTGAAAATTACGAACATAAGTTGTTACTTGGGTAGTAAAATAACATGCGATGGTCGCAGTACAGAGGATATAAAATGCAGAATTGCAATTGGAAGGAAAGCATTTTTGAAAAAGAGAAATTTGCTAACATCGAATATTAATTTAAGTGTGAGGAAGTCTTTTCTGAAGGCATTTGTGTGGAGTGTTGCCTTGTACGGGACTGGAACATGGACGATAAGCAGTGAGTACAGGAAGAGAATAGAGGCTTTTGAAATGTGGTGCTACAGAAGAATGCTGAAGATTAGGTGGGTAGGTCGCATTACTAATGAAAAGGTACTGAACAGAATTGGTGAGAAAAGGAATTTTTGGCATACCGTGGCTAAAAGAAGGGATCGCTTGGTATGACACATTCTTAGATATCGAGGAATCGTAAATTTAGCATTGGAGGGAAGTGTGTGGGGTAAAAATCGCAAAGAGGGAGGCCAAGAGATGAATACAGTAAGCAGATTCAAGTGGATGTGGGTTGTCGTTCTTATGAGGAGCTGAAAAGGCTTGCTCAGGATAGAGTAGGGTGGAGAGCTGCATCAAACCAGTCTCCGGACTGAAGACCATAACAACAACAACAACAACAAACAGAGGAGCGTAACTGAGGAAAAAAATGGAAGGGAAAGGTTAGCACATAGAAAGTAATGTTAACAGTGCACTGTTCAGTAAACTAAATAAGCGTCGTATAACAGCCACAAACGGTCTTTGTGTTTTCTTGGTGTAGCAAAACAACTTAACCTCTTGCTTCTACTCAACGTGGCTTCCGTGACGTCATACGTGCAGTAGTCTCTCCAGTTTAATTTCGAGCTCAGTGTTCCCACACTGCCTACTGTGCTTACTCTGTGACTGCTGTCCTCCCAGCAGTCAGTTCTGCGCCGGCGCGATCCGACCCCTAGTCCGATGCATAATGCCGCAGAGCCACTGCCCTAACATAACTGAATGTGCTCAATAACGTATCGTCTCTCGTGGTCGCAATAAACTTAGCTACGGTTCGTACCACCAGAATGCGCGGCCACAGCGCATTCACGTGCTGCGTTATGTTCATGTGGCACGTTCTGTTTACTACTGCAAGTGCCAGAAACTTCAACCGGCGCGTATTATTTGTGATATTAGGGTTAGCCTGCGCAGAGCTGCCTTTGATCTCCACTTACACCGTTAAAACAGTTTATGTATGGCGAACATCATTCTCGGCTTTGCTCTCCAAGTCGTTTGCTGTAACACAAGACTATCGGCCCGTACACAGGACTCGTTATGAAAGACAACAGTAGCGTGCCCCTCTACCCCCCAAATCTCTGACAAAGAAACGTGAATCACAGGTCGGTAACGACACAGAGCCTAGAATACCGACCTATCCTAGCGGCGTGTGCAGTTGTTCGGTTAACAAGACAGCTGCAGTTTCTCTCTGAATTTCTAGTTACTGAGGTGTAAAATCAACGTACATTTCTGTTTCTGTGTTCCGGATCGATGATAAGGCATCGACTAAAACAGAAGTGATATCTGGCGTTCCACAGGGTAGTGTTACTGGTCCCCTGCTGTTCCTTATTTACAGAAACGATTTGGGAGAAAATCTAAACAGCACTCTTAGGTGGTTTGTAGATGACGACATTCATTTACCGTCTAGTAAAATTATCTGGAGACCAAAACCATCTGCTGAACGATGTCACTATGGTGTAAAATTGGCAATTGACTCTAAATAGGCGCAGTAGAGTAGTCGAGCAGTCTAAGGCGCCTCGCTGTGGAGCGCGCGGTTGCTCGCCGTCGGAGGTTCGAGTCCTCCCTGGGGCATGTGTGTGTGTATGTGTGTGTGTGTGTGTGTTTGTCCTTAGGTTAGTTTACCTTAGTTTAAGTAGTTTGTAAGCTACGGACTGATGATCACGCAGTATGGTCTGATAGATTTATAAACATTTGAACATTTCAATCTAATTGACGAGAAGTTTGAAGTAATCCACATGAGTACGAAAAGAAAGCCGTTAAACTTTGTTTACAAGGTAAATCAATCAAAAGTGAAGGCCGTGTTTCGTATTTTCTCTTGTAGACAGTGCAACAGTCAACCTAACCTACGTGTACACAACTTAGTGTCATTCCACCTGATGATGGGGGTTTAAACCTCTGAAACGCGTTGTGGGTGCAATAAATTTCCATCCATAACAATAAAGCACCACACACCATCTTAAATGAACAAACAGAACCGGCAAACAACTCTTTCTACAAAAATTTTAAAGACTCTTTAAGCTTGAGGAAACCAAACATACATACACATACTTAGATCACATAACACCTACGCCCCCCCCCCCCCTCTCTTTGCCATTCCCAAATACTACTCCAACCACAGATGTTTAATCTTATAAATCCAATCTATGAATTTTTCTTCACATGTAACAATAGTGCTACCATTACCGTAATAAGAAATTAAGAAACCACCACTGTAAGAAAATATTGTAAATAGAAATGTATGAACACTTAAACCATTGAAACTGTAACTGGTAAATTAGTTTAAAAATAATATCTATGCATCAACTGTCATCTTTGACAATTAGCTGTACATATCTCTGAATTGTTTACGTTTGTAAAACATGTGGAAAGCGAGTGTTGTGTTGTGTGTGCATCCATTGAGCACTAAAATGCTTGAAAAATCACAGACCATCAATCAGAAATGTGAACCAACTGTAAGTAGCTATTTAGAATACAATTTAAACTTACAAATATTGAAATTTAGTGCCAATGACAAAGCTCACACATAATAATTTTCTATATCACCACAGCCAAACGTATTCCACAATGTTATAAGCAACATCTAAAGCATGTACACCGCCTGATGATGAACTGCCAGGCAGTTCGAAACCGGTTGTAGTATTAAATACATACAACAGGTGACTGGTTGCTGTTATTTTCTGATTTCTTTAATCAACACAGTCGCAGGTTCCACACTTCCAGAATGGATATAAGTTTAATCTTACAATTATTGAAATTACAATCCACACAAGATAAAAATACACATTAATAAAATATAGAAATGTTCAAAGCTTTTCTGAGTACAAAGGTACCTCATCCATAGGACGTTACTACACATACATTCATACAGTTATGAAAAAAAAATTGATATGCAACAAATTGTACATGTTGATGAAATGTAGCAATATTAAAATATTACATCTACATCTGCATACATACTCCGCAATTCACCGTAAGGTGCGTGGCAGAGGGTACACTGTACCAGTACTAGGCATTTCCTTTCCTATTCCACTCCCAAATTGAACGAGGAAAAAAAGAATGCCTATATGCCTCCGTACGAGCCCTAATTACTCTTATCTTGTCTTTGTGATCTTTACGCGAAATGTAAGTAGGCGGCAGCAAGATCGTACTACACTCATCTTCAAATTTCGGCCCTCTAAATTTACTTAACAGAAATTCACGAAAAGAACGTCGTCTTTGCTCCAGCGATCCCCAATTGAGTTGCCGGAGCATTTCCGTGACACTCGCGCATTGGTCGAACCTACCAGTAACAAATCTAGCTGCTCGCCTCTGAACTGCTTCTATGTCTTCCTTTAAAATGATCTGCTGCGGGTCCCAAACACTTGAGCAGACGTGGTCGTAGAAGCGTTTTATACGCGGTCTTCTTTACAGGTGAAGTACATCTTCCCAAAATTCTCCCAATAAACCGAAGTCGGCTGCCAGCCTTACTCACAACTGTCCTTACATGCTCGTTCCATTTCATATCGCTCTGCAATGTTACGCCTAGATATTTGAACGACGCGACAGCATCAAGAAGCTCACTACTAATGCTGTATTCGAACATTATAGGATTGTTTTTTCTACTCATGCGCATCACCTTACATTTTTCTACATTGAGAGCTAGCTGCCAATCTTCGCACCAACTGGAAATTTTGTCTACGTCATCCTGTACGTTATTACAGTCAGTTATAGACGACACCCCCCCCATACATCACAGCATCATCAGCAAACAGCCGCAAATTACAACTTACTCTGTCCATCAGATCGTTTATATAGATAGAAAATAATAGCGGTCCTATCACACTCCCCTGGGGCACGCCTGACCATACACTCGCCTCTGATGAACACTCGCCGTCGAGAACAACGTACTGCGTTCTATTACTTAGGAAGTCTTCCAGCCAGTCACAAATCTGTGAACCTATTCCATAAGCTTGTATCTTCGTTAGCAGTCTGCAGTGCGGCATCGCGTCGAACGCCTTTTTGAAGTCGAGAAAAACACAATCCGCCTGTTGCCCTTCGTCCATGGCTCGCAAGATGTCATGTGAGAAAAGGGCAAGCTGAGTTTCACATGAACGATGTTTCCTAAACCCGTGCTGATTCATGGAAATAAGCTTTTCCGTTTCAAGGAAATTTACTATATTCGAACTGAGAATATGCTTCAAAATTCTACATGAAACTGATGTCAACGATATTGACCTGTAATTGTGTGGGAGTTCCCTTTCCTTTCTTATAAACTGGAGTCACTTGAGCTTTTTCCCAATCACAAGGAACTGAATTAAAGATTCGCGATAAATGCAAGCTAAGTAGGGGGCCAATGCCGCAGAATAGTCTTTGTAAAACCGAACTGGTATTCCATCCGGACCAGCAGACTTTTTCGTATTTAGCTCTCTCAGCTGCTTCTCTACACCGGAAATACCCATTGCTATGTCCGCCATTTCGGAATTAGTACGTTGATCAAATGATGGTACGTTTGTGCGGTCCTCCTGCGTGAAAGATTTCTTAAATGTTAAATTTAGAACTTCAGCTTTCCGTTTGCTTTCTTCTATTACTGCCCCGGAATGATCAACGAGTGACTGGACAGTGGGCTTTGACCAGCTTATCGACTTACATAGGACCAGAATTTTTTCGGGTTCTCGGGAAGACCTTTTGCTAAGGTGATAATTATTGTATGCTTCGCGCATCGATCTTTTTATAGACGCACGAATCTCTACTAACTTTTGCCTGTCATCATTTGCGTGTTCTTTTTTGAATCTAGAGTGCAACAGCCTTTGCTTTCTCAGCAACTTTCTAATATTATTATTATACAACGGTGGATCTTTTCCATCCTTAATCGTCTTTAGTGGCCCATATTTCTCTAACACTTTATTATCAATGCACTTGAATTTAGTCCACAATTCCTCTACATCCATAGTCCCGGAATTAAACGACGCCCATTCATTTTCTAAGTGCGATCGTAACCTTTGCTTATCGGCTCTTCCCAACAAAAACACGCTCTTAGCCTTCTTGATTGGTTTATGAACTTTGGTCACATGCCGCAGTTGTTCCCTGGTCCTCCATGGGAATGTCATTAGTACTACCTGTTGTTTGAAAACGATTCCAATGCCTTAATCACATCAGAGTCTTGACCATTCGTCATGCACTTTCTCCTGACGAAGGTTCTTCTTGACTTACAGTAACAATCCGTGTGCGACCAAATGCTGATAACATTCTTGCCATCGTAGCATGTGTGTACAATATCTGCAAACGTCCTATACTGTTCCTACATTGCGTACATCTACATCTACAACCATATTTTGCAAGCCACCCAACGGTGTGTGGCGGAGGGTACCTTGAGTACCACTATCGATTTTCCCTCCTATTCCAGTCACGTATTGTTCGCGGAAAGAATGGTTGTCGGAATGCCTCTGTGTGGGCTCTAATTTCTCTGATTTTATCCTCACGATCTCTTCGTAGGAGGGAGCAATATACTGCTAGACTCCTCAGTAAAGATAAGTTCTCGAAACTTCGACAAAAGCCCGTACCGTATTGAAAAAAATGTATAAATATTACTCTATCAACTGCAATTGTCAAAACAATTACGGGACCAGCTTAAATATCGAGGTTTAGAAGTATGTCATCGTCAGAATGAACTAAAATGGTTCGACGACTTTCTGTCGCTTCGACGGAATGGCGACAACAATATTACGGCAACCGAGGTAGTGGTAATAACAGTTGCTGCCGGGGGGGCGTTGGTGTAGACTTGTGTTTACCAAGCGAGTTACACAAGCATTTGGGTAGATTTAGTGTTGTGAACAGGTAGTGCAATTCAACAGCAACATGACTTACTCTAAGCTATAGGAAGGTTGGAAGTGGTACAGACACAGAGGTGGCTGCAGTTATTGGCTTATCCCAAAGTGTAAACTACAGGACCTGGACGCGATTTCAGACAACAGGGACCGTTAAAAGAAGACAAGGCCAAGGTCGTCCAGTGGTAACGTCAGCAAGAGACGACACCACAGTCTAACATATACAGTCACGACACTCCCACAGATTTTTGTTACACGCTGCGACAGCAGCGCACCAAGCGGCCGGCAAGCTACGTTTCTGAATACGATAGTTGACTAATGCGAATAGTATCGTTTACATTGACTTCGGGGAACTTCCGTAGTGTCTCATAAATAGGTAATAATATAAAAATATCTCCCCATTTGTCTTTCTTAGGTTTCGTAAGAACCCTGATAAGGCACGACACGGTGCATTACAGGACAGTTAATTTACAATTATCCTGTAACATACAGGCTTTAAATGAATAATTTCATTTTCTATTAAAAATAAGAATGCCTAGGAAACACCAGGAGACATGCCCTTTAGCAAAGAGACGTCAATTTCTACGCAGGAACGTTAAGTATTCTTCATTACAATTCCCGTAAAATCGGAGAGGGTGGAACATAGGAAACGTATATAGACTCCAATAAATACTGTATTTAACATACCAAATCAACCATCACACCTGTAGCCGAAGGAAAAGCGTCACAGATGTGGCAATATAACGATAAATGCAAGCAAACTGATGTCCAACAAAGAAGAACCCAATTCCACAATTGTTGCTACATCTGAACCAGAAACGGCAAGAAACATCAAAACATTGGTTTTTTAAAGCTAAGGTAATTACACTTAAAAGAATATGCACGTATAAGAAAGACGAGTGAAGTGTAAAAATGTGAGAATCGTTAGACTCCATACCGAACTGATACACGTCAAAAAATGCCTGCCACAGTAAGAACAGACCGAAACAGAAATTTATTATACCATTATGTTTATATGCAACTTACTTTCAGCGGAATAAGCTGCAAATATACACATATTCGTAAATATTTGTTCAGGACGGAGTTGTTCTTTATACCACTGAATCATTTAAATGAGGCTGTTTTTATATTAGTTTCCGTATTATGTTTGTCTGTCGATATTTTAACAATGCTTGTAACGCAAAAATTATAGTAAGTATTTCATTAATTAGGTACAAAATCGATTATAAACAAACATCACTACTTCGGCAGCTTGCCCACCGCTGGGAGCGCTAGTGTCGCAGCAACTGTCAGTTGGTAACAACTTTTACAGCAGTCATTGTCGCGACTGTTTATGTTAGACTGTGACACCTCTGGTTAACAGGCTGTCGATACGGGAGGCTGAATGCAACTCAACTGCAACGCACCCTAAAGGCAGCAACGAGACGCGCAATATCAACACAAACAGTCAGAAATATCCTTCGGGAATTTGTCCCATTAAAATCACGACGCCGTTTAGCCCGCAGAAAGTCGAGGGAGGAACATTAGGATTAGAGTCGTAATAGTGGCGCTGGTTTCCAGTGGCGGATACAGAATTTAATTCTGGGGGGGGGGGACAGCACAAGGCTGACGACTGACGAGGGTGAACATGTTCTTAAGGGCTCTGTGAGCCCCCCGCCCCCCCCGCCCCCCCTCCCCCCCCCCCCCCACACACACTCTCACACAGTTGTTACAAAGCCACAATCGCTTCTTAGATAAACTTTTCACTATACTTCCATCTAACTACCAATGCACTATTAGTTTCTTCACACTATGGAGTCATTTTAAAATTTTGTTCAGCTGTGGGCACACTTGTTTCATCCTTCGTTATCATAAAGGATGAAGCACTTGCCCACAGCTGAACACAGGACATTCAGGCTTTGAATTCAAGTTCTTGTGTAACTGTTTCTGAGCTTCACCAGATGGGTATATGCGAATCCCTATTGTGATGATACTGCTGGCCCTTTCATCTCGATGTTACCGTACGATACCGTCTACGTCGGACCTAGAATCGTGTGGTTTAATAGTGGTATATGTTGCGTGTGAAGTTAGTTACAAACGAAATAACCAGCCTAGGAATCAGTGTAGGACAGTGTCTCGGTGATAATGTGATTAGTTAACAAGTGATAGATTTCATTAATCAAGAGATTCATATATTTTCTTTCCAGACAGTTCTATAAACAATAGTTTCGTCATTGTATGTTATTTCAAGACTTTGACAGACGAAGGGTAGAAAAGACATGTAAAACAAAACACATGAAAATAAATAGCATTGTATATATGTTAGGCTCATAAACAAGTTGTGTTGGCCAGCTAATCGTGTTAATTAATGTAATAGTCGAGATTTCTATATTATAATTCTTTGTATATATTGACTGAAGTGAGATTTTGAATTTATTTTTAGAATTGCCAAGATATTTGATAGTTCTATATGTGTTAGGAACATGTATGATGTCCTCATTAACAAATTAATTGACATTTAACATTGCTGTTTGTTGTCAAACAGAAAGATCGGACATTTCGACTTAAAAAGATATGTGCCATCTAAAATTATTGTATGTATTGTTTTCATTTTATATTGTGATTATTTTTATGTACATGAAATGTTTTACTTTTGCGTTCGTTAATTGTAAATTAGTATATCCAATTGTTATGAACAATGCGTAATGTAATGCCATTATTGTCAATGTTATATATTTGCCTCACCGCCTTGCGTGATGGAGTTGGAGTTTTGGCGATCCTTATGTGCTCTGGAATCTATGTCACTCTGTGTTTTAAAATGGAAGTACTATCAACTAAGTGTTGTTGCATTGTGTACGTTACGAAGTTGTAAATGTTTTGGTGGAATAACAAGCAGTTTGATTGCAAATTACAGAAGTGAAAAATTGTACCTACGAGTATTTATTTCTACCACGACGCCCCAGGAGAATAATTTTGCAGTGAGCAGAGCTCCCATACATCGTAATGTTGAACAGCTGAGTATCGGTAGAATGAATGAACTGTAATTACTCAAAAACATAGTAAACGTTATACTATACAGAGGAAGCCCAGCGAAATTGTCATAGGTTTCTCTACATATTTGCAACTTTCGTATAATTGGACAATAAGATTGAAAAGACTGACCACTTAAAAAATCAAATAGTTCTACAATATGGTCGAAAAATAACAGTTTTGTACCACGATGCCCACAGGATTATGATATTAAATGAGCCAAATGACTTAATGGAGATTGTACAAAAACCTCGGGCATATGGTAAGAAAAATTAATTTTCGTAATCCGAAACGACCAAACTGCTAAGCTCATCGGTCCATGACCGAGGGAGGACTAGAACCTCTGGTGAGAGTGGCCATGTCCTCCACGACGTTGCGCCCCAGATCACACATCCCATCCCGTCATTTTGGTAAATATAATGTTCTGATAGTCTTTATTATTTTGTGGTAAATTATTATTATTTCCTCTGTTTAATGTGGTTGAATCTTTTAATATTTTTTGACATACTAGGAATTTGAGAATGACGCCATAGTGCACCGAAACTAGTAGTGCATTGGTAATTAGATGACGATTTTACCTGGTGATGCCAGTTTCTTGTGTTTGCGTTGTACTGAATCATTATCTTCTTCATGCTTTCTAAAGTTGCTAAGCAAAACGAGATGTTTTCAAGAAAGCATTCGCGATCAACAAAAGTACACTTGAGACTTCCTGGCAGATTAAAATTGTGTGCCAGAAACGGGATTCGAACCTGGGACCATGAACGTTTGCGGGCAAGTGCTCTACCATCTGAGATATCCCGGCAGTCTTTCAGTCCGTCTACACAACTTTACTTCTACCAGTACCTCGCCTCCTACTTACCAAACTTGACAGAAGTTCTTTAGTGAACCTTTCACGACTAGCACTCCTCATTCTGGAAACATCTTTTAGGCTGGGGCTAAGCCATGTCTCCACAACATCCTTTCTTCTAGGAGTGTTAGTCCTGCAAGGTTCGCAGGAGGACTTCTTTGAAGTTCGGAATGTAGGAGGTGGAGTACTGGCAGAATTTGTGAGGATGACTGTGAAGCGTACCGGGATAGCTCAGACGGTAGAGCACTTGCCCGCGGAAGTCAAAGGCCGCAGGTTCCAATCCCGGTTCCAGCACACAATTTTAATCTGCCAGGAAGTTACATATCAGCGCACACTCCGCGGCAAAGTGAAAAATTTCATTCTGAAAATTATATTTGACCGTGTTTCAAGAAGAATTTCTGCTACCATGAAAATCTTTTGTATCTGATGTGTGGAAAACGGCTGTTGAAATTTCAAATTTGCTCCAATAACTGTAAAATCGAAACTTGTAGTTTCAAATAAAACTCTTTATAATGGCAGTACTACCTCTTCGTGTCTAGAAAAAGAACCCAGAGAGATAAACCGTTTACCTGAATGCACCAGCCCTTCAAATTCACAGTTTTTTTTCACATAGTTAAATCCTTTATTTACGTAGAACACTCAATAGCTCATTTATCTCTCAAGCAGTCACGAAAAAATAAACAACTTTTATTTATTTTTGTCGTAAATTACTGACAAAAAAAGAGCAATTAAATGGAAACATAACGCAAAAAGTCAAATTACGTTACGTTAATTACAGGGATTTTGCATTTTTAAACTCACAATTACATGCTGCCTGTAAGTAAAAGTTAATTATTCTAATGCTGAGCTTCTTCCCCTCCCTCCCTTCCTCTTTCTCTCTCTTCTCTTTCCCTCTCTCTCTCTCTCTCTCTCTCTCTCTCTCTCTCTCTCTCTCTCTCTCTCCCTCTCTCTTCCTTCTCTCTCTCTCTCTCATTTATCGTCTAGCCGTCTGCACCCAGCAAGGCGACACGTGCTTTGTGCTGAGCCGGAGAATCGTGGTTCTCTCATATGCAGAGAACTTCTAACTCGGGACCATCCTGCTTGTGTGCAGAAAACGTCACCATATCATGGTGGTGGACGAGTGATATTCAAATTTGTCGAAACGCAACGCCTGAAATTTAAAGTAACATACAAAGCTGACGGAGTCGAACATTTAAAAATAATGCGCGGACAATGTTTGTTATAAATATGCATTTGTCATTAAATAGGGTTATAATTGATAGTGCTGTCTACATTTATTTGTTGTTATTTCTATTAAATGACCCCTAAGAGCATAGAAAATACGTGTGGCTCTCAGAGTTTCTTTTCTTTTTTTTTCATTCCTAAAAACGAAAAGCAGTCAACAATCCTAAGATTGGTTTGAACACCACAGTGCTTTACTAGGCATTTATAGGGGGACCTACAGTTTAACGTGGGTTCCGAACCACGGTGATACTCAGTATTTTTCACATCAGCAACACTGCCAGAGGTGAAAGAAGTGGAAAGTGACAGATAAAAATACTAAGACCTGTCTGGGATCGAACCCGCGACCTTTAGATTTGTTGTCTGGCACTCTACCACTGTACTACTTTTCTTTCTGTACATATGGTAGATCTATGGTTCGTGGTCGTTTCCTCAGTTTGTTCGTGGTTGTTCGTTGAATGGTTGGCTCCGCTTTTCTATTAAAGAGGGCGTTCAGCCCCCTGACCGGGCGCGCTGAGCCACGGTGCTACGGAGCCGCACTATACCTATGGAATTCGGCTCTTTTGACGCACTAGTGTGCCGCCCACTAACTGAATCTGACCTCCTACATCGCGTCAGAAACGTAGATAACATCGGACGCCCTGTCACCAGACTGTTGTCTGGCGTTATCGGCGTAGTGCCTTACATCTATCTTTCTCATATCGAAAGCCAGCAATTTGATAGATGGCTTGTATAATAGCTACGCTGCAGATAGTTCTTTCAGAGGCCAGTAGATGATAATAATAATAATAATAATAATATTTATTTAACCCCGAATAACACATGTACAGTCTCTTGACATTGTACAGATTATTCTTCTCAATACGTCAGTTTCATACAGTATAAACTAATGATTACTGTTTCATAGAAACATTATATTTAGTGGATTTTTTATACAATTAAAAGTATTACATATTTTTTAAATCTTAATTTGACCATCAAACAGTTAACTAAAGTGTATACTTATCATGATTAATAAACTTTTTCATATAGTAAAAGAATTCATCTATGGAATAGAATGGATTTTCAATTAGAATTCTTTTTAGTTGGTCTTTTAATTTGTTTTTAGGAAGGGCTGGGAGGGTTTTTGGTAGTGCACTGGTAAGCTTCAGGCCAGCATGAAGTCCATTTTTTTTTTTTTTTTTTTTTTTTTTTTTTTTTTTTTTTTTTTTTTTTTCATATAATGCTGTCCTGTGGCTGTTTAAATGGTATCTTACCTTTTGTCGTGTATTACTGTATGTTAATGTAGATCACAGTTTAGATCTGGATTGATTGTTTTGACATACATTATTATTTTTAATACATATATACCATTAATAGTAAGTATACCCAATTTTGGAAAAATATTTCGACATGATTCTCTAGGTTTGGTCCCACAGATAATTCTGACCACTTTCTTCTGTAGTATTAAAAAAAGTGTTAATATTGGCTTGTGATGTTGCACCCAAATCTCTATTCTATAGTTTGCGTTGGATGCGAATAATGAATTATATGCAATCTTTAGAACATGCGTATCTTTACAATATTTGCTGATCTGGTTTATGGCAAAGATAGTTTTAGACAGCTTATTGGCTACGGAATCTATGTGAATGTCCCACTTAAAGTTGTCTTGAATTCTGACACCCAAAATTTTTTTATATTTTTTCCTTATTAATAGTTTGATTTCTTATCGATAATTTCATGTCAAAGTCTGTTTGCTTTTTAGGGTTAAATTCCACAATTGAGGTCTTGGAGGCACATTTAGATGGTTTTCATTGAAATACTTGACTATTTCATTAGTAACAGTGTTGCACAGCGCTTCCAGACTCTCATGGTCTTTGTAAAATAAAGGTTTGTAATTCTATCGGACCAAACTGCCTGGTCATCAGTCCGTAGCTTACAAACTACTTAAACCTAGGTAAACTAACCTAAGGACAACACACACACCCATGCCCCATGGAGGACTTGAACCTCCACGGCGAGCAACCGCGTGCTCCGCAGCGAGACGCTTTAGACCGCTCGGCTACTCCACCGCGGCTCATGGTCTTTGTGTTTGCATACAATTGTTGTATCATCTGCATACAATACTATTTTATTATCTGGGACTACCGTACGAACAGTCTAAAGGCATTGGATCAAAACTTACTTTTAAGTGTGACAAAACATCGTTTTAGAAAATATTATGTATTTTATTAATTGTCACTGATTTATGTGTGGTAATTACTTGAGTGAAAGAAGTGTGGATATGAAATTGAAATTATAGAAGGTAATTGCATTATTGACTCTGTATGTAGATTGCTCTACAAAGAACTAGTGTGTTTATTGACTGTTGATGGATCGCGGGTTGTCAAGGTATGCTGATTGGTGACCGCTTTGTTTCCACCCAATGAGAATTAAATTAAGTAGAGTGCATTTTCTGGGCGAATTAGGCTTGGTCTAGTAGAGAAAGAGTTGGGTTAGAGGAGAATGACAAACAAGAACAGACATAAGCTGAGAAAAGTGTTTCGTAATTTCGTATAAAAGTGAAGTGTATATATCAGTATGTATGCGAAGCTGTTGTATGTGGTTTGTGTATGGTGAAGAGGTGAAGTGAACTGTGATATAATGAACATCCTAAAAATCCGCGTCGTATGTCGTGCAATCTTTCACTGAAAACTGAATATTCGTGTAGTGATTTAAGTGTGCGAATACACTCCAGTATTCAATCCAAGAACAGCTGCCAGCATGCGAAACTTAGTAGATGTTCCTGGAGCAGTAAAACAACTTAAGTCACTAAACAAAAACAAAGCTTCCGGGCCAGATTGTATACCAACTAGATTCCTCTCAGAGTATGCTGATGCAATAGCTCCGTACTTAGCTATAATTTACAACCGATCACTCAGCTAAAGATCCGTACGCAAAGACTGGAAAGTTGCCCAAGTTACTCCTATATTCAAGAAAGGCAATAGGAGTTATGCCCAAAATTACAGGCCAATCTCAATGACGTCAATTTGCAGTAGGATTTTGGAACATATACTTTGTTCGAATATTATGAACTACCTCGAAGAGAACGACCTATTAACCAATACTCAACACCGATTCAGAAAGTATCACTCTTGCGAAACACAGCTTGCCCTTTATTCACATGAAGTGTTAAGTGCCATTGACAAGGGATCACAAATCGATTCCATATTTTTGGATTTCAGGAAGACTTTTGACACTGTACCCAACAAGCGGCTTCTTCTGAAATTGCGTGCTTATGGAATATCTCCCCAATTGTGCGATTGGATTCACGATTTCCTATCAGAAAGGACACAGTTCGTTGTAATTGACGGTAAGTCATCGAGTAAAACAGAAGTGATATCTGGCGTTCCCCAGGGAAGCGTTATAGGTCCCCTACTCTTCCTCGTGTTTATAAACGATTTAGGAGACAATCTGAATAGCTCACTTAGACTGTTCGCGGATGATGCTGTCGTTTATCGGTTAGTGAAGTCAACAGAGGATCAAAAGCAACTGCAAAGCGATTTAAACAAAATTTCTACATGATGCGAAAATTGACAATTGACACTAAATAAAGAGAAGTGTGAAGTAATGCACATGACCACTCCGCTGAACTTAAATTACGCGATAAATCAGTCAAACCTTAAGGTCGTAGATTCTACCAAATACCTAGGAGTTACAATTACGAACAACTTTGACTGGAGAGAACACAAAGAAAATATTTTGGGGAAGACGAACGCCGGCCGCGGTGGCCGAGGAGACTGAGGCGCTTCAGTCACGGTCTGCACGGCCACTACGGTCGGGGGTTCGAATCCCCCCTCGGCCATGGATATTTGTGCCGTCCTAGTTCGTAAGTAGTTCATAAGTAGTTTGTAAGTTTAGGGACTGATGACCCCGTAGTTAAGTCCCATAAGCTTAAAAAATAAAAATAAAAAAGAAAGGAAGACGACCGAAAGGTTACGTTTCATCGGCAGAACGCTTCGAAGATGCACCAGCTCCACCAAAGAGACTGCCTACATCACACTTGTGCGTCCTCTCCTGGAGTACTGTTGCCCCTTGTGGGACCCCCACCAGGTGGTACTGACGGAAGCCATTGACAAGGTTCAGAGAAGGGCAGCTCGTTTTGTTTTATCACGTTACGGGGGGGGGGGGCGTCACGGAAATGTTGCACGCATTGGGGTGGAAACCAGTAAAAGAAAGACGTTATTCATTGCGGCGTGATCTGTTTGCCAAGTTTCAATCACCGACTTTTACTTCTGAATGCGAAAATATTTTGCTAGCACCCACCTACTTAGAGAGACATGGCCATCCCAATAAAATAAGAGAAATCAGATCGAAAACGCAACGATTTAGGTGTTCTTTCTTCCCGCGCGCTATTAGAGAATGGAACGGTAAAGTTATGAAAGTGGTTAATGAACCCTCTGCCAGGCACTTAAGTGTAATTTGCAGAGTCTATGTAGATGTAGATGTAGATAATCGAGCGAAGAAATTTCTTCAAAACACAGATAAGCTGTTTGATTATTTGGTGACTAATTGATTATTTTTTATCAGACTGCATGAGTGACTGTGCTAATATGTATGCAGAACAGTGTTTTTTCCTCTTAGTACGGACTGGACACTAATTTTTGTCATCTGATCACTAAGGTGAATAATAATTTCAGTTTTTCAATAATTACAGCTTTTGTGGCCGAAGAACATTGTACATCTTTTACAGTGCTGATGTGAACTGTTTTATCAGTAAAGGTCAGCTACTTTGCAGGCCAAACTGTGGCAACCGCTGTCGGTACTAACAGTGAACACAGTCCTCCAGTGAAACCGCCCAGAGGCTGCCTCTCAGTTCTGGACAGCGACTTTTGACTCATAGATGCCAAATTTCTGACGGACTGGCTTTGGTTTACTTTCGCTGCTAGCTCTCTGGCGCGTTCTAAACTGTACGGAGTCTCTCCTGCATAGCCTAGCTCAGGGCGAGCGACAAAGTATGGCGAACAATGCGGTTGTTCCCAGAACGTATCGCTGCTTTGACGCCGATCGCGCCCTTTTGTGAAACTCCATAACAGATTTACTCCGTCAGAAAGTTCGACAACAGCACAGAGTGAAAGATTCATTCTCACACGCCCTGAGTTTCCACTTCGGCGCGTTTGAAGTAGCTGTTATTAGCGGACAAATGGGTAGGAGGAACGCCGAACACTTTCTGACGTCGGTACGGGCACCTGTGGGAGGACAACCACGATGCCGAAGACTTTGTAGAGTAAACAGCCTCGTTACAGACTATGGGCGGAAGCTCGTGACAGCGCGGTAATAGATACGTTTAACAATGCCCACGGCAGAATCGCTGATCTTCAGAACCATGCGCCATCTTATTCGACAACACACGACAGTATACGTTTCACCGGTCTACATAGTCGTAGCCAGGATATGATTTCGGCAGGGGTTTTCATGAATGGACATCGTAATAACGTGCAACCGTAACAGAACTGTAAACAGTACTAATACTCCGTATATATCATATATGAAAGGATAAAATATAAAAATGCAGTAAATGAAAAAGGCAAAATGGAGTACAGACGACTAAGAAATGAGATTGACAGGAAGTGCAAAATAGCTAAGCAGGAGTGGCTAGAAGTCAAATGTAAGTATGTAGAAGAATGTTTAATAGGGGAAAAATAGATATAGCCTACAGGAAAATAAAAGAGATATTTCGAGATAAGAAAAACAGCTCTATGAATTTCAAGACCATAGATGGAAAACCAGTTCTCAGCACAGAAGGGAATGCTGAAAGGTGGAAAGAGTATATATACGAAGGGAATGAACTTAGAAGCAATATTGTAGAAAGGGGAGAAGAAGTAGATGAGGATGAAATAGGAGATACTATACTCAGAGATGAATTTGACAGAGCACTGAAAGACCTAAGTCGAAACAAGGCCCCTGGAGTAGATGACATTCCCTCAGAGCTACTGAAGTTCCTGAGAGAACCAGCTATGTCAAAACTGTTTCACCTGGTGTGTAAGATGTATGAGACAGGTGAAGTTCCCTCAGACTTTAAGAAAAATGTTACAATTCCCATTCCAAAGAAAGCAGGCGCAGACAGGTGTGAAAACTACAGAACCATCAGTTTAATAAGTCGTGGTTGCAAAATATTAACACGAATTATTTACAGAATGATGGAAACGCTAGTAGAAGCCGACCTCGGGGAAGATCAGTTTGGGTTCAGGAGAAATGTAGAAACACGGGAGGCAATACTCACTTTACGGCTTATCCTAGAAGACTAAGAAAAGGCAAAACCTACATATCTAGCTTTTGTAGATTTGGAGAATTTGAATAAACTCTAACAAGTTTTCGAGCAAGCAGGAGTAAAATATAGGGAGCGTAAGATTATTTACAACTTGTACAAAAACCAGACAGTGGTTGTCCGAGTTGAACGGCATGAAAGGCATGGATTGGTTGGGACAGGAGCAAGACACGGTTGTAGCCTTTCTCCTATGTTATTCAATTTGTTCATTGACCAAGCTATAAAGAAAAGCAAGGAGAATTTTGGAGAAGGAATTGAAGTTCTGGGTGAAGAAATAAAAACATTGCGTTTTGCAGACAACATAGCAATTCTGTCAGAGACAGCAAAAGACCTGGAAGAGCAGTTGAACGGAATGGACAGTGTGCTGAAAGTTGCATATAAGATGAACATTAACAAGAGCAAAACTAGGGTAATGGTCTAAGAAAATCAGGCGATGCTGAAGGAATTAGATTAGGTGACAAAAATAAAGGAGGTAGATGAGTTTTGTTATCTGGGCAGTAAAATAACAATTGATAGTCGCAGTACAGAGGATACAAAGTGCAGAATGGCAATAGGTAGAAAAGCTATATTGAAAAAGAGAAATTTATTAACTTCGAATATTGATTTAAGCCTGAGGAAGTCCTTTCTGAAGGTATTTATGTAGAGTGTTGCCTTGTATGGGAGTGAAATGTGGTGCTACAGAAGAATGCTGAAGATTAGGTGGGTGGATCACGTAACTAATGAGTAGGTACTGAACAGAATTGAGAAGAAAAGGAATTTCTGTCATACCTTGACCAAAAGAAGGCATCGATTGGTAGGACACATTCTTAGACATCAAGGAATTGTGAATTTAGCGTTAGAGGGAAGAGTGTGGGGTAAACACCGCAGAGGAAGACCAAAAGATGGATACAGTAAGCAGATTCAGACAGATGTAGGTTGCCGTTCTTATGAGGAGATGAAGAGGCTTGCTCAGTATAGGGTATTGTGGAGAGCTGCATCAAACCAGTCTCCGGACTGAAGACCACAAGAACAACATCATATATTACTTCTCATCGGTGTTTTTTGTGGGTACCCCATATCTCCCGTATTACTTATCCAAAATTAATGATTGAGGTATCATTTTAATGTTTCGTTCTCCACTAATTGTGAATCGCTGGACCGCTGGTTCTACTTGGTGTTTATTATTTATTTTTGGATTCATACATATTTAACACCGGTCATATTATTTCATATTTATTACATTTTAAAGGTAATATAATGAAAAAATATGTTTATCTACAGGGACTTTTATTGAATTCCAATTTTGTTTAGTTGCGTTATAACTGTTTTATTGCAATAAATATTATTCGTACGTTGATAATGGGGCATTTTACTGATTACCATTACGTCACCTCAAGCGCGAAACATTTTTTTCTTCGTGAATTGCTTTTTTTTATATAAAAACGGATGAAAACGCAATTCAAATAATTTTAAAGCCCGCTAAAACGTGAAATTTGAGTCATTTGATGTCTGTGACGTAACCTGGCTCTATGCTACTCCAGCTTCCATAAAACTCACTAACAGTGGTAGTCTGTTTCGACATATACGTCTCTGAAACTGGTCTACGAATATTGCGTAGTATGGCACTGTACGACTACATCTTAAAAACTCCATAAAATATGTTTTTGCATGTTCCAAGGAATGTGAAGCGCTTAAAATGTGGTGTTTAACTCTCCGAGAGTTCGAAATGATATAGAGGTCACTTCGTTCATTTTTTAAGGTCATTTTGCAAACACTCCGTGCAGTATTAAGTATCTTCTCTACTCCTCCTAAGGTGTATAGCACTATTATGTATAGATTCTTGAATTCATGATTCCGTAACAGCTGTTCACGTTTGACACGCGAACGATTTGTATTTAAAATTGTTTCCTTATGTTGGTTGTCAGTTTAAATATTTACATCAATGATGTAGTATTTCAAGATATTATACATTAATCTACAATTTGAGTTTCAAAAACCGCGTCTGTGCGCATGTAGTGGATGCAACCAATTTAATAAAATTGTAAATTTTTAGTAATTTCATCAATAACGCTATTCTGTTTATTCCTTGCCAAAAAAGAGAGAAAAATAGGAAAACTTAGAGCAGTATGTTTCGTCGTAAATGTTTGCGCCAAAATGTTTGTCGTCTTATTTTCACTCTTCTTTCCCACCAAGTTCCGATTTAGCTTGGCAAGTTTCTTTGTAACCAATCAGACCGAGAAAAATCCAGAACGATAAGGGGAAAGTGACAAGTGCGTATGATTAATTTCCGTATAGACAATAAATAATATGAATCCTAACTGTACCTACATAGCTGCGCATATAACGTGTAATTTTTACAGAAGCCACTAATAACAGTATTATTTCAAAAGTAGAAAAACGAAGACTGAATCTAAGACGCACAATTTTATGGTGGATAGTTGTTTATATCTTTAGACAGAGTCATTCTGTTAATACAAACAAGCAACAATTTGGTTTAAATGTAGGCATATTTTACTTCAAATGCAGTTTTCACTTTTACCATTTGTGGCACGTAAAAATCTGGGTTCTTTTCGAAAAACTAAAATACCATAAATTCATCAACTTTCGGAAGGTTTTCAAATCCGACTTCACAAAATACTTTTCCATTCTTACATGGAAGTTGTAAATTATCCATCACAAAGAAACTTAATTATACCCAGAAAATGTAAGGAGGAGAACCAGTAACTTCCGCTAACACTACCTTTGACACACAAATAGCTTCGTTCTCCTAGCGTCGTGTGACGTCACCAGAGCTTCAGCCATTGACCAAATCTTGAAATTTAATGACATTTAAGCTTTAATTCCAGAAAAGTAACAGATGTTTTGTAAGAATAACGAACAAAAATGCAGTTGAACAAAATCATACAGAATAACAACAAAATGATTTCCAATCCATGGTGTATAGCAATCAGTTAGAGTAAATATTCCTCCAAACCGTCTTGATTGCAAATTTTTTATTAGTTATAAGATAATGAATATCAACCATTCGAATCATATTTGTAATATAGGAAAATAGCCTATTATCACACATCAACGATTCTATGACTGACGCATATATAGAATGTCATGGTAATACAATGCATATTACAACAGTAAACCGTTACTTCAAATATATGTTCTGATTGGGGTTTTTTTACGAATCACGAGAGCGATACATTTGGAGTCAACCGTCATGACTGTCGATGATTATAAATACAATATTGCTCTCCGCGGTTCACGGGCGTCGCGTCATATCGTGTAGTGAGAACTGCACAGAATTTCTACGAGGCAGCCGATCTTGCTATATTTCTGCAGTCTCACCTATGCAGGACTAGCTTTCCATAGTATACAAACTCTAGAGATTGATCGAAGAATAGGATTCAGAACGAAAAAGGTCTGACGAACGTATGTCTGGGACTGCATGACTTCCATGCAGGAGACCATTTATACAAACGTCCTTTGTTACAGACACTACGGTCCAACGCGCACTCTACCATGCAGCCACTATTAAAGCGTGCATGGTTTTCTCCTAGAGGGTGACTCTGTTCTTCGTTCTGTGCCACTAGTAAGACGGCCCAGCCCAGGCCTCACAATTCCATAAGCGGACGACAGCGAACAGCGGGCAAATTGAAGAACTCCTCGGCGGCCATTATGGTGGCAAAGTTCCGCGCGAACTTTAAACACGCGTAAGACTCTTTTGATTAGAGAGTGTATTCATTCGAGTTACTTCGCGAAAACTATGTCTCATTTAAAAAGACTCTTTGAATATACAGCAACTATGGGTTGTGTGTAAATTTATTACACATTCGGTGTAGAAATCGTTTCTTCTTTCTAATTAAACCGAATTATAACAATTAGTTTCTTAGCGTTCAAAGTGCGGCATATGAACGGAATTTATCGTCAGACACAGTTTTTTGGGACTTTGTCAGTATATTCTACGTTGGTGAAACTTGTACAAACATTAATTTCGGAAGAGTTTGATAACACTTTACGTCTTGGAGTGCCTGCTGTATTCTGCACTATGCAAATGTTTTATATCATCTAAACAATAAAACAGGGCTGCCTTGAACGGCTAATGTTAAAAATCGACTTTGAAAATGAAGTATCCCATCAGATACATGACTGTAAAATAGCGTCTTGCCTTATGAATACAGCAACCAACCACTAACAAATTCTTTTAAGAACACGAGGTATGTCATAACTTTTTCATATTCACAGAATATATGACATCAAGGACTACCTAAGCACGCCTCCCGTCAGACACAAATTTCCGGCTCTACCCTACCCACAGTACTCAAACTCGTAGTAACTTTGCACTAATGTCCGTCACCGGCATATATACACATATGGCGTCTATTCCGAAAGAATAGTGACGTCTGTTCTTTCGGAATAGACGCCACACACACACACATAATACTCAAACTCGTAATCACGATGTGGTGTAGCGGGTAGCGTAACTACCTAGAAAGCGGGAGACCCGGGTTCGACTCCCGGCTGGGCACATACTTTCAGCTTTACCCATGCGCAGTTGAAGTCATATATTCTGTGAATATGAAACAATAACAACTGCATGATGAGAAGTGACGTCTGTTCTTTCGGAATAGGCGTCACAGGTATATTCATAAATTTTTCTTGATTAACTGCATCTAAAATTAGCAGTAGGGTATCTAGTACAAATAATTACATTCCTAATGCTGTAAGCAAAATCTCTTACAGTCGCGTGAACTGCTCAAAACTCACCAACTATCGTCATAGGGTTCAAATTCACAAAGTGCATCCAGTGTGGCTATGTGTCATTCATATATGGAACTATTCGCAGTTCTGCAAACCCCTTTCAGTTGTTTTACCTGTGTGTGAAGCAGATAACCTTTAAATTCTGTGTTACAGGTTCCTAATGTTAATTTCATAAACAAAACTTCAAACTGCAGTGAAGCAACTGATCTCGTGCCCCTAATAGTTATTTTACATTATCATAAAATGAAACTATTTGAACTTTCTGTCCACCAGTACTGCCTACAGTAGCTCATTGTTAAGAAAAAAATGTTCAAATGTTTGTTAAGCTTATGGGACTTAACTACGGGGTCATCAGTCCCTAAACTTACAAACTACTTATGAACTACCTTATACTAAAGACGGCACAAATATCCATGCCCGAGGGGGGATTCGAACCCCCGACCGTAGTGACCGTGCAGACCGTGACTGAAGCGCCTCAATCTCCTCGGCCACCGCGGCCAGCCATTTTTAAGAGCTACCAGTATTGTAATAGCCTCTTATTTATTTGATTGAATCCTATATTGTCTTGACTAACAGCCTGTTAAGCAAGAGTAACTATCTCTGGACACAAGTAGTAGGACTACTTGTATTGCTGAAAAATATAAATGGGGAGACAGTGTTTGATGTTTTTATTCCTTTCTTAAACTGATTTATGCTCCTCCATAAGAAACACGGCCACACCATTACTTCACTGCTTCCGAATTTTACTGTTGGCATTACATACGCTGGCAGATGGTAATTCACCGAGCATTCGCCATACCCACACCCTGCCATCGGATCGCCACATTATCTACCGCGATTAGTCACTACACACAACTTCCAATGTTTCGCTTCTCACGTTGTCTGACACTGACCTGCGTGGCGTGTGGCTCATGGGCAGCCGCTCTGCCATGAAATCCAAGTCCTCACTTCCCGTCTGCCGTAGTACTAGGAGTGGATCCTCATGAGGAACTCCTGTTTGATGGTCTGAATATAAGCCTGCCCATTACACTGTACGACCCTCATCAACTATAGGTGATCTCTGTCTGTCAACAGACGACGTCGGTGTCTACGGTTTTATGCGCGTATCAGAAACAGTGGACCTTTTGATGTTTAGGAGTGTGGAAATCTCGCGATACTTCTGATACGAGGGACGCACGATCAGCTGACCACGTTCGAAGTCCGTGATTTTCGCTGAGTGCCCCATTCTGCTCTCTCACGATGTCTAGTGGGTAGTGTTATTGGTCCTCTGCTGTTCCTTTTTTACATAAACGATTTGGGAGAAAATCTGAGCAGCTCTCTTAGGTTGTTTGTTGATGACGCCTCCATTTACCGTCCAGTAAAGTAATCTGAGGATCAAAGCCAACTGCAGAACGATGTAAATAAGAATCAATAAGGGCTAAAATTTGGCGATTGGTTCTAAATAATGAGAAATGTGAAGTTGTCCACATAAGTAGGAAAAGAAATCCGTTAAACATTGTTTACAAGATAAATCAATCAAAAGTGGAGGCCGTAAACTCCACAAAATACCTAGGAATTACTATTACTTCTGATTTAAATTGGGAAGCATACGTACATAATGTTGTAGGAAAGGCGAACCAGAGATGGCGTTTTATAGGCACAACCCTTAAAAGATGCAACATAACTACTAAAGAGACTGCATACACTAAGCTTGTCCGTCCTTTTTTTAGTATTGCTGCTCGGCATGGGATCCTTATGAGAGGACATCGAAAGAGTCCAAAGAAGGGCAGCTCGTTTTTTATTGTCAAGACACAGGGAAGACAGCGTCACGGAAATGATACAGGATCTGGGATTGGAATCATTACGACAACGGCGCTTATCGCTGCGGCGTGGGCTACTTACAAAACTTGAGAGATGGCAGCCCATCTCTCATCTTTATCATCGATGTTTATTGTTGACGTATTGTCTTAATGAGTCCTGTACATACAATTTTCTATTGCTGTCGGGAATTGATGCAGGGAAGATTTTTGCGATGCAGAGCTGACTTGGGCCTGAGGGAGCGAATTCTTCGTACCTGCGCCCTACGACGCCGTAGGAGGCCGGGCGCGCTGTCCTTGGGTGGCACACTAGCAGGGCAGTAGGTCGTAAAAATGTAGCCTTGTGTCCCAAACTGTGAAGGAGAGGCATCGTCTGCGCTTTTTAAGGCCCTATTACACGATACACCTGAGGCGTACGCCTATGCACCAGCGCCACAAGTGTGATTATCTGGAACTACGTACTGCTTCACGTAAACCTATTACACGATGCACGGCGGATATTTCTTCACGCGAATCCGACCATGCGCAGTAGACAGCAATAACGCGCATGAAACACGAAGAAAACAAAGCTCTTCTAATCGTTCATTCATACCACACAAGACCACGAGGGAAGCTGTGATTTCCTGGAATTTCTTTGAGCTTACGGTTCCTATTTAATGTGAAGTTGTCATTTTTTATTAAGTATTTCTTTTTTTCTTATGTAGTTAGCACAGAATTGAATCACTGTTGCTTTGAATTACAGACTCAACACTTTCGTTTTATGTAAGAGTTCTAAGTTTGTGTAGGTAATGGCCAAACTACTTAGGTTATCGGTTACTAGACTTACGGCGATGACAACATGCACACAAATGCCTGAGGGAGGAGTCGTTAACTTCGGCGGGAGCGGCCGCGCAATTCGTGACAAGGAGCCTCAGACCGCGCGACAGGTTCATATTACGACACTACGTTGAAAATGTATATTCTGTCCCGGAAATCCGCAACAAATTTGGAACTTCGTGAGGAAGACGTGACCTGTTTTGAAAAGCTGCTGTTTGTAAAGTTGTACGCATATCATTGAGGAGTAAACAATTGCTGATGTAACTTATGACAAAGGGATCGTGTGGGTTATACAAACAACTTTCCTCCCAGTACGCCTGAATAATGACTCAACGGCTCGCTGTTCCATTTCATTTCTATAAGTATGAAGCAACCAATGTAAAAACGCATTTTCTTAAACACCTAGTATAAAGGTCTGCTGGCAAACATGTTTCATGTTTAATTACTGTATTTATGAAAATTTACTAAGTGAAAAAGCGGGAAGAAACCGCAACACGGAAGTCTGAAATCACAAATCAGTTCTACCTACGAATGTCATACACAAATAACAAGCAGAAAGCTTCCTGCAGTATCCTCTTCTGCGCATGCGCGAGTTAGCGCTGCCTAGTGCGCATGCGCGGATTCACGGGAGTTTAGAACTGGTCCCTATTCAGGCGCGCGGATAAAGTGTCTGCTAGTAATCATGGCTCCGTGGTAGTTCCACGTGTTTCGCCGCTAGATGGCTGTCGCGCTAGACCTATACCTTTCGCGGCGGATCGTCGTGTAAGAAGAAGATGAGGGGCACACGGCTGTGGCCGAGGGTCCGAAAGGAAAAGCGACGGAATGTTGCTGGAGGCTAGGCAGCCGCTCCCACGGGCGACGGTTAGAGCCATTTAGTGAGAATCGCGCCAAAAGCGTGTGTGGAAGGGATGCCGTGTTTGATTAGTTGATGTTCAAAGCGCCAGTTTCTCGAAATCAGCGGTTGTCTTGTGAGATTTTACTGGCTGGAGTTCGAGAACTCGACTCTGATTGGTTTTACGTAAAAACGGCGTTTCTCGGAGGGGGGGAGGGGTCTTGCGCTGAGACGCGGTGATAGAAGGGGACTTCGTGTTTCGTAGCGCTGGAGTACGGACGCGTCTCGTAGCGTCCTGGCCTCCCCGTGTGCGAACTTGGAGATTTTGCTTATTGAGCCGATACTTGGACGAGTGAAATTGTATAAGTTTCAGGGTACACTCTGAGATTTATACTTGAGCTGATTGTTCTTGTTTTCGGTTTGAATAAGGTCAGCCAGCCAATACTAGTGCACCGAATCACTAGTTGCGATATACTCAACTTCGGGAGTCATTTCGACCTTCAGTACTCGTGCGTACTTGTCTACGCTCACTGAAGCGGTCCTGACTTGGCAGAATTGTTTGAGATCATAGACACTGTGTACTGCCGAGCGCACAGAGGCTGATAGCAGCTTCCGAGCGACGGAGGGAGGTTTTTTTTTTTTTTTTTTTTTTTTTTTTTTTTTTTTTTTTTCGTGGTCGCGCAGATTTTCAGCTCACAGTCGCCTTGCCCCCACGCCACTGCAGCGCAGCACCTTCACATGCAAGTCGTCATTTTGGTAATGTATGGCAAAGCGCTCGCCAGAAACATATAGTCGATACATCAGGTTCTGCCTTATAGTGGGGACTGTGTAGTTAGGAAAGTCAACCCTGCACTGGTATTCCGACTCGAATATCCCGCTAAGAACATTATATTATTTCACGATAGGGGTAGCTGACTTGCCAGTCGTTACTAATTTCCAGTTTCGTAATATGCATTAGATTGTTCTTTCTTATTTGGTTATAAATGTATTCTTGTTGTTATTATTCTAGTATTGGATTTATCTTTGTGTGCTTTATCCTGCTTCGAAAGATGTAATAAATATTGCTGGATTTGAAAGATGTTTTTTTCAACTTTATTAGTCGTCAGATCCCAGTTACTTCGTTAGATTTTTGGTGGGGACAAATTATTAATTATATTTTATGCCACTTGCAGGAAGTGGAAGAGTCTCATTACGATTAGAACTGAAACAGGGCTAATCATGCAAATTATTTGATGTGATGTTAAATATCAGCTCTTGTCTTCCTATTGTATTAACCCGTATTAACATTGCCCAGCCGGAATCATTCCTATACATTTCATTTTTTTTTTTTTTCACCACCACACCTTACAAACTCCAATCGCCAACATTCTCCTCCGAATGCGAAAATATATTGTTGACTCCCACTTACATATGTAGAAAAGATCGTCAGAATAAAATACGAGAAATCAGAGCTCTAACGGAGAGATGTAGGTGTTCTTTTTTCCCTCCCGCTATTCGAGAATGGAATGGGAGATAAATAGTATAAAGGTGGTTCGATGAACCCTTTGCCAAGCACTTAAATGTGATTTGCAGAGTATCCCCTCCGATGGAGATGTAGACTTTTGAGGTAGCTGATATGAAATGGCAGTACGTGGCAGAACAATGAAGCTAATATGAAAATCGTATGGTTTTGGGAGTGCCCGAATAGTTTTGTTCACATATTGTACTCTGCTATTAATTGATGCCCTTCGTGGTGCTATGGAAAAAGCCTCATTAGAAAAAGTAATGTTTCGTGATATTACAGTCTAGGTGTGTTCAGATTTAAATTGTTCATTTGCAGTAAACATGGGATGTGTTAGATACAATGCTACAACTGCTATAGTCATTCAGTCATGAGACCTGAGCCAAATAAAGGCTACCACAGAAAACCCAAATCACTAGTCCAATGTGAGCGGGACCCCCGAGATCTTGTCATATATTGATTTTACAGTTGGAATTGTTGAGAGGCTGTGTGAGCCATAGAGACGCACTCCAGGCTGAGAAATAAAGACCATTGCAGATAACAGGCTAAAACAAACACGTATATCTCACGGGATGTAGGCACTAAAGAAATCTCCTAGCGAACTGCTGATGCCCTCAGCCACCGTCCCAGGGTGGAGGTTACCTTTCGGATAAGATGGGCGTAACTTCATATAGCGTATAGACGCTGTTGTAAGACGTTACATTAGTACTTGGTGGCCAACAGGCACGTTTTAATGTACGTAGCAAAGTTGATACCAGTCACTTGGGAACAGCAACGTCAGTGGTTCCACGAGGCTAAAGTGAGAGGGTAAAGAAGAAAAACTGCAAGTTAGCAGCTCCCCCGAGGCGTGGCCTAAAGCGGAGCCTAAGGTGTGGCCAATTGACGTAAAACATTGATGTTGTTGCCCATATTGGGTAGCGTCGTGACGTTTTACTTTCAGCTGAACAATGTTGCTACCAAGTATGGATTTTGTTAGTGCACAAACAAGCCACCTCCCCACCCGGGGAATGGCAGAAAGGACAGGGCTGAAACGTGGTTCGCTAGAGGACTCAGAGAGAGGGCAAGCCACAATTTAGATTGGTCGAACCAAGCAGCGGCCAATAGAAAATTGTTAACTGTCGGAAAGTGGGGAAAAGAGGTGCGCCCACACCAGCCGTTAAAACCCCCGGTTTTTGGATCAAGAGGGGAGTTCTCAGTCAGACGTGTCGGGCGCCAGCCCGTGACAATCGCCGTCGGCCTCGGGGTGCTCCATGACAGTCTGTTTCTCGCGGGGAGTGTGTCTGTCTAGGGGATGCTGCTAGGGAACGTAATTACTGGCTTCTGTTGTGGTAAAAGATTTCTACTTCTTGTTTTTTTTTAAAATAACTAACCCAGTGTAGTAGACTTAGTATGGGATGCAATAAATTAAATGCAAGGTACCTAGGAGTCCCATAAAGTTTCCTAACAAGCATCCTCGTGAGTCCCGAAATCCGCATCTCTAGTAGATGCCTGTACTGTCTCTCTGCAATCACTCCTTTCCGCTCGGGATATGCAGACTGACCTTGCTACCTCTTCCCTCTTTCCTATGCAGGACACGACAATCTGGTACTGATAGGGTAGTCATAACGTTCTCATTACTGGCGAACGATCGCGCTGCGTAGTCTCAGAGGTGCCCCAGCAGTCGAACACTTGTCTGCGGTCTAAGACGCCTCGCTGCGGAGCGCGTGGTTGCTCGCCGTCGGAGGTTCGAGTCCTCCCTGTGGCATGGGTGTGTGTGTTTGTCCTTAGGTTAGTTTACCTAGGTTTAAGTAGTTTGTAAGCTACGGACAGATGACCACGCAGTTTGGTCCGATAGAGTTACAAACATTTGCATATTTGAACTTGTCTGCGAGCCTAGAGTCAACCGCCCGCAGCAACCAGGTGTGGAGACGCACAGCGTACATTACCGCACTGCGCACAGTGGCGGAAGGGACAGCTTTGTCCGTAAGAACAATGGAGCGCTTCATTATTATTATTAAACGATAATCACTGTCATTTTGAACTTATTAAATCGTTAATAACGAGCAAACGCGCAGTACGTCACACACTCATACACTGACTCTCTTTAATTAAGACCAACAGTGTTGGTGTTAGCAAATTCCTTTGTGGTGGTTCATTCGACAGAAAATTTATGATAGTTTTCTTGATTTGTGATGTTGTTGTTACGAGTAATTTCAGCCCATTAAACAAGTGCATTAGTATGGAGGTGATAGGCTTTTACATTTCTCAATATTACATGCATGCAATTTTGGAGAAAGAATCTGGAGATCAGAGTACGTAAGAAGACACATATGTCGAATAAGCTGGAGATTGGGATTTTATTTTTATTTATTTATTTTTTTAAATCTATCGGACCAAACTGCGTGGTCATCAGTCCGTAGCTTACAAACTACTTAAACCTAGCTAAACTAACCTAAGGACAACACACACACACATGCCCTAGGGAGGACTCGAACCTCCACGGTGAGCAACCGCGCGCTCCGCAGCGAGACGCTTTAGAACGCTCGGCTACTCCACCGCGGCTGATCAGGAAATCTCTGTTGCTTTTTGCAGTAAACACGCATTCAGTCATGCATTCGGCTGTTGAAGTAGTTACCTGATGAAATTTTCTGGGCCGGCCGCGGTGGCCGAGGTGACTGAGGCACTCCAGTCACGGTCAGCACGGCCACTACGGTCGGGAGTTTGAATCCCCCCTCGGGCATGGATATTTGTGCCGTCCTAGTTCGTAAGTAGTTCATAAGTAGTTTGTAAGTTTAGGGACTGATGACCCCATAGTTAAGTCACATAAGCTTGACAAACATTTGAACATTTGAAATTTTCTGGCAGATTAAAATTGTGTGCCGGAACCGGAACTCGAACCTGGGACCTTTGCCTTTCGCGGGCAAGCACTCTTCCGACTGAGCTATACCGACACGACTCACGATGCCGCCTCACAACTTTACTTCCGCCAGTACCTCGCTTCCTACTTTCCAAACTTCACAGAAGCTCTCCTGCGAATCTTGCAAGACTAGCACTCCTGGAAGGAAGGATATGGTGGAGACATGGCTTACCTACAGCCTAAGGGATGTTTCAAAAATGAAACTTCCACTCTGGTTCGCAGGTGAGCTTCTGTGAAGTTTGGAAAGTAGGGGGCGAGGTACTGGCGGAAGTAAAGTTGTGGGACGGGATCGTGAATCGTGTCGGGATAGCTCAGTTGGTAGAGCGCTTGCCCAGGAAAGGCAAAGGCAGGTTCGAGTCCCGCTTCCGGCTCACAAACACCAGATATCACTTCTACTCGATGACATATAGTGAATTACAACTTACTGTGACCTTCCTGACAGGAAATCACGAATACAATCGCACAACTGTGGCGATATTCCATAAGCACGCAATTTGATTACAAGACGCTTTTGAGGTACAGTGTCAAAGCCTTCCGTAAATCTATAAATGCGGAATCTATTTGACGTCCCTTATAGATAGCACTAATCACATCATGTGAGTAAAGACCTAGTTGTGTTCACGATACTTTCTTAATCCGTGTTGACTATGTGACAATAGGCCGTTCTCTTCGAGGTTGTTGTATGTTGTGGTCTTCAGTCCGGAGACTGGTTTGATGCAGCTCTCCACAATACCCTATCCTGAGCAAGCCTCTTTAACTCCACATAAGAACGGCAACCTACATTCTGTCTGAATCTGCTTACTGTATCCATCTCTTGGTCTTCCCCTGCGATTTTTCCCCCATACACTTCCCTCCAACACTAAATTCACAATTCATTGATGTCTAAGAATGTGTCCAATCTATCCCTTCTTTTAGTCAAGGTATGTCAGAAATTCCTTTTCTCACCAATTCTGTTCAGTACCTCCTCATTAGTTACGCGATCCACCCATCTAATCTTCAGCATTCTTCTGTAGCACCATATTTCAAAAGCCTTAATCCTCTTCCTGTCCGCACTGTTTATCGTCCATGTCTCACTCCCATACAAGGCAACACTCCATACAAATGCCTTCAGAAAGGACTTCCTTAGGTTTAAATCAATATTCGATGTTAACAAATTTCTCTTTTTCAAGAACGCTTTTCTACCCATTGCCATTCTGCATTTTATATCCTCTGTACTGCGACCATCATTTGTTATTTTACTGCCCAAGTAACAAAACTCATCTTCCTCCTTTATTGCTTCGCTTCCCAATCTAATTCCTTCAGCATCACCTGATTTTCTTACACTGCACTCCATTACCCTAGTTTTGCTCTTGTTAATGTTCATCTTATATGCACCTTTCAGCACACTGTCCATTCCGGTCAATTGCTCTTCCAGGTCCTTTGCTGTATCTGACAGAATTACTATGTCGTCGGCAAAACGCAATGTTTCACTTCTTCACCCTGAACTTTAATTCCTTTTCCAAATTTCTCCTTGCTTTCCTTTATAGCTTGTTCAGTGTACAAATTGAACAACAATGGAGAATGACTACAACCCTGTCTTACTCCCTTTTCAACCACTGCATCCCTTTCATGCCCTTCAACTCTGACAACCGCTGTCTGGTTTTTATACAAGTTGTAAATAATCTTACGTTCCCTATATTTTACTCCTGCTTGCTTCAGAACTTGAAAGAGTTTATTCCAATCAACATAGTCAAAAGCCTTCTCCAAATCTACAAAAGCTAGAAATGTAGGTTTGCCTTTTCTTAATCTATCTCCTAGGATAAGCCGTAAAGTAAGTATTGCCTCCCGTGTTCCTTCATTTCTCCTGAACCCAAACTGATCTTCCCCGAGGTCGGCTTCTACCAGCTTTTCCATCCTTCTGTATATAATTCGTGTTAATATTTTGCAGCCATGACTTATTAAACTGATGGTTCTGTAGTTTTCACACCTGTCTGCACCTTATTTCTTAGGGATGGGTATTATAACATTTTTCTTAAAGTCTGAGGGTACTTCACCTGTCTCATACATCTTACACACCAGGTGAAACAATTTTGTCATCGCTGGTTCTCCCAGAGACTTCAGTAGCTCTGAAGGAATATCATCTACTCCAAGGGCCTTGTTTCGACTTAGGTCTTTCAGGGCTCTGTCAAATTCTTCTCTCAGTACAGTATCTCGTATTTCATCTTCATCTACATATTATCATCAGTATCATCAATATTTCTATCTTATAATGAAGGTATTTACTGTGTTTTGGCGCTAGAGGTAGTTCATAATATTTGAGGAAAGTATATGTTCTAAAATCATACTGCAAACCAACTTTAATGATATAGACCTGTAATTCTATTGCCTTTCTTGAATATTGGAGTGATCTGTGCAACTTTCCAGTCTTTCGGATACGGAACGTTAGCTAAGCGAGCTCTTGTATGCGGCTATTGCATCAGCATACTCTGAAACGAACCAAAATAGTATACAGTCGGGACCGGAAGACTTACTTTGTTAAGTGGTTTAAGTTGTTTTAATACCCGGGTGGTATCTACTTCTAAATGACACATGCTGACAGCTGTTCATGATACGAATGCTGGAGTATTTGCTTCGCCTTCTCTAGTAAAGGAAATTTGGAGAGCTGTGTTTAGCTATTGTGCTGTAGTAGAACTGTCATCAGTAGCATCAATATTTCTAACGTGTAATGAAGGTATTGATTGTGTTTTAGGGCTAGTATACTTTGCATATGATCAGAACGTTTTAGCATTCTCTACCAAATTACGTGATAGGGTTTTGTTATGGTAACAGTTGGAAGCGTCTCCCATTGAAGTTCGAGCTTAAGTTCTAGTATCTGTAAAAGATTGCGTCTTGTGGATTATTTTGTCCGTTTAAATTTGAAATGATTTTTTCTTTGATTTTGTGACAGTGATCTAACCTGTTTTGTGTGCCATGGCGGGTCAGCCTCCACTATTGTTAATATTTTTGGTATGAATCTGTCAATGATTATCGATATTATTTCTCTGAATGTAAGCCACAGCTGATCTACACTCACATTGTTAGTTTGGAAAGACTGGAAATTCTCACTCATAAAAGCGTTAATCGGATTTTTATCGGCTTTTTAAAAATAAATATGCTTTTTTTTTAATTTTGGTGGATTTGGAAAGTCAGATATTCAGTCTCGCTACGACGACTCTATGTCCACTAAGCCGTTGTAGTAGTACATTTAGTAAATTTAATAATTCATGTGACAGTGATTTCGAATATCTTGGCTGAGATATTAATATATTTCTGAAGTGCTGTGAACTGTGGATCTTAAGACTCTTTGTCAGAGATTGTTTTATGTTTGTTCTCCTGTTGTGTTTTACGAAGATACATGATGGCATGTTCTAAAAACTGAATGTACGTTTGGTTAAGCAAAAACTATTATTATTATTTACGAAGCAACAATAAAAGAATATTAACCTGAAATTAATGAGGGTCGGCGAAGTCATTTTTTATATAAAGTATACAAACAACTTCAAACGACCACTTCAAGAATTTGATGAAGTGTGTCTGTGTGGTGCCGAACGAAGAGATCCACGAACCTGCATTATTACACGGCGACGAATATCTTTCAAAAATTGTTTACAAGTCATCCTATAAATTTTCTTTCTTCTTTCAGCCTATAACAGAAGTGCAGACTGCTAGCAAAAAACAAACTGGTTCTATTAATGTCTGTGTACATTGCGACATCACATTACACAAAATTACAATTAGAACAGTACTATTATACCATGTATCTGTTTTGATGCTCTTTATTAGTCCAGATTATTTGGTGCTAGGAGGTCAAGTATGTTCTCACAACCATTTAATATTCTAGTGGGTTCATGAAATATAGAAACAAGTATATTTCACTATCAATAAGGTGTAACCTAAATCTGAAGTTTGCCTTATTTCTCTGTACGTACAATTTCTTTATTTACGGATCTGAGAGATCTGCAAACCAGTTTTAAAACATTGTGATGAGTATCTTGAACAACTAGTTTATAGCTGCCACTGCCAATTGCTAGAGTGATACTCTCGCTACATAACACCTCTGATTACAAATGATTTCTGAAATTCACATCTGTTGTTTATAGTTTGTTACTTACTGCTGCTAACGTGGTTACCAGGCTGACGTTACGTATATGCCCGGAAAGAAATATTTTCGTATGCATGAACTGTACGTAGAAAAATGCGAAACACAACTAGCTCTTTATTCACACGAAGTGATGGGTGCTATCGACAAAGGTTCGCAAATCGATTCCATATTTCTTGATTTCCAGAAAGCTTTTGACACCGTACCTCACAAACGGCTTTTAATCAAATTGCGTGGTTATGGTATATCGCCCCAAATTTGCGATTGGATAGGGGATTTCTTGTCAGAGAGGACACAGTTCATAGTAATCGATGGTAAGGCATCGACTAAAACAGAGGTGATATCGGACGTTCCACAGGGTAGTGTTATTCGTCCTCTGCTATTCCTTATTTACATAAACGATTTAGGGGAAAATCTAAGTAGCTCTCTTAGGTTGTTTGCAGATGACGCCGTCATTATGGTATATCGCCCCAAATTTGCGATTGGATAGGGGATTTCTTGTCAGAGAGGACACAGTTCATAGTAATCGATGGTAAGGCATCGACTAAAACAGAGGTGATATCGGACGTTCCACAGGGTAGTGTTATTCGTCCTCTGCTATTCCTTATTTACATAAACGATTTAGGGGAAAATCTAAGTAGCTCTCTTAGGTTGTTTGCAGATGACGCCGTCATTTACCGTCTAGTAAAATCATCTGAAGATCAAAACCAACTGCAGAACGATCTGAATAAGATATCACTATGGTGTAAAATTGGCAATTGGCTCTAAATAATGAGAAGTGTGAAGTCGTCCACATGAGTACGAAAAGAAATCCGTTAAACTTTGTTTACAACATAAATCAATCAAATGTGAAGGCCGTAAACTCCACAAAATACCTAGGAATTACTATTACTTCAGACCTAAACTGGAAAGAACACGTAGATAATATCGTGGGAAAGGTGAACCAGAGACTTCGTTTTATTGGCAGAACCCTTAAAAGATGCGACAGAACTACTAAAGAAACTGCATACACTGCGCTTGTCCGTCCATTTTTGGAGTATTGCAGCCCAGTGTGGGATCCTTATCAGGTGGGTTTGACGGAGGACATCGAAAGAGTCCAAAGAAGGGCAGCTCGTTTCGTATTGTCACGATATAGGGGAGACAGCGTTACAGAAGTGATACAGGATCTGGGATGGGAATCATTACAACAACGGCTCTTATCGCTGCGGCGTGGGCTACTTGCGAAACTCCAATCGCCAACATTCTCCTCCGAATGCGAAAATATATTGTTGACTCCCTCTTACATAGGTAGAAATGATCATCAGAATAAAATACGAGAAATCAGAGCTCGAACAGAGAGATTCAGGTGTTCTTTCTTCCGGCGCGCTATTCGAGAATGGAATGGGAGATATATAGTATAATGGTGGTTCGATGAACCCTCTGCCAGGCACTTAAATGTGATTTGCAGAGTATCCCATGTAGATTTAGATGTAGATGTAGAAAAGAGTATAAGATAAAGCACTCACCAATCCGAACAGTGCTTCGAACACCACAGTGCTTTACCAGGCATGTTCCTGTTTGGAGGTGGTATGCCGTTGTCTTGCTCCGACGACTGAACTGGCATACCGACTTATAAAGAAACCTACAGTTTAAAGTGATTCCGAACCACTGTGCAACAAGGCACTGAAACTTGTCAAAAACTAATGGTGGTGTGTCATTTTTGTCCAACGAAAATCCCTTTTAGCGTGTTGTTGCATCTGACTGCGTGTGTGAATGAACTTTGACTGGAGCACCGATACAGTACAAACAAATCGCTGATACATCTACGCAATAAAATTGCCGTACAAATTAGTCTTGCTAAGTTCGTTTCAGGTGTTTTGGGTTTGTGTTTCGTGTTTCAGTCACTACTCCTGATTGCAAGCATAAAATAAAGAATTTTTAAATTGGTTTGGATTTTCCGCCGTATGCAAGACACCTGATTTTTTAATTGTTCCCAAACATGTTTCAGCACATTTTGTGCTATCATCAGTGGGATGATTTATTTTGTCCTGAAATTATGTTTACTGTACAATAGTCTTTACAGTTACTTCTAGGTTCATTCGTTTTTCACTTAGGTTATCTGACTATATAAACTATTTCAGTTTAGTTAATATTAGGCCTAGATATATGAGTATCACATTTCTTACATACCTTTTTTACATTAGGCTACATAAAACTCCTTAAGAAGCCTGCTTATTTGTTGTTTTTTTGGTACAAACTTGTCATCTGCAAACATAACAAACAGTTAACGATTTCTTGCTTTCTATGTTTCAGTCCAAGAAAAATGCGTTATTTCTGTATATTACTTACGATTCTTTTCGGTTTCTGTTGTAATTTGCTTGTTGCTGTTGGTTTGAATGTGTATGTCACTCGTTTTCCACGTTTTTCGTGCTATGCATTACGCCAGTGTTAATATTTGGCGTATGAATACAGCTGGAAGCTGTTCATTTGTTCTTTTTTTTTTTTTTTTTTTTTTTGAAGTTGCGCGCGAAATACGAGTGTTTACTGTTTGTTTCGTGTTGTGTTATATTCGTCTGTTGATGGGGAATGTTGGAGTGAAAACAGTATTGTGGATGTGTTTACTTCTTGTTTGCATTTCGTATGTGCATATACATCTGGCTGTGTGTGTGTGTGTGTGTGTTTGTTGGTATTTTCGTTTTAATTTTTGTTTCTGAGGCGGATGTGATGTGTGTTAGTGGAGTGTTTATGTGGGTTTTTGTGTGTGTCTGACAGGGATTAGGGATAGGAGTGAGTGATCAGAGTACTATTATGAAGACTATTTGTACATGTCCTCTATTGTGCTAAATAGTGTTTTGTTGCAGAGTGAAGTGTATTCATTGAGTACAGTTTTTCCTTGTGCTATTGCGTTTTGTATGTGGTAGTTTTCTTCTATTGTCAATCTATGGTATAAACTATTGCTGGTCTTAAGAACTTTTAGGTCTTTCTCTATGTTTGTGGGGTGGTGATTTTCTGATATTAGATGGTCTGCAAAGGTTGAGTGAGAACTATTACTTTTTAGTGCTCTTAAGTGTTCAGTGTATCTGGTTCTGAAGTTCCTGCATGTTTGTCCCACATATACAGCCTGGCAGCAGTTACATGTTAATTGGTAGATGCCAGATTGGTTGTATTTGTCAAATATTGCCTGGCTTTTGGGTCATTCTGTTTTGTATTGTGTTGTTTGTTCTGTATCCTATATTGAGTCCTTGTTTTTTTAATATGTTTCCTATTCTGTGTGTGGTTTTGTTGTTGTATGTCATTATGTGCCATTTGTTGTTCTCTGTTTGTTGATTTTCTGTGCACTGTGTTTGGATGTTGTGGTTTTTTGTGGTCTGCTTCTTAATTTTTGTTGTGTAATCTATCTATTCTCTTTGTGTTGTAGCCATTCTCATGTGCGATTTGTTTTATTGTGTTTAGTTCTATTGTGTAGTCGTTTTTATTCATGGGAACTCTGTTCAGTCTGTGAAGCATATATCTGAAGCTGGATTTTTTTGTGTGTGATTGGATGATTAGAGTGATGATGTATGATTGTTCTGGTCACTGTTGGCTTTCTGTAAATGCTAAATTCATGTTTGTTGTTTCTCTTGTGTATTGTGAGGTCAAGGACATTTATTTTCTGATCTGTTTCTGTCTCCATGGTGAATTGTATGTGTGTTTATGTCATTGTGCAGTTCGTTTATGCATGTCTGTGGTTCATCTACTAGGCAAATTATGTCATCTACATATCTGTACCAATATTGTAACTTGTATTGTTTTAGCTTTACAATTTTGTCAAATATTTGTTTTTCAATGTGGTTCATGAATATGTTAGCAAGGAGGCCACTTATTGGTGATCCCATTGGTAGTCCTTCTTGTTGGGAATAGAATTTATTATTGAAACTGAAATAATTTTGTTCTGTGATAAGTTTGAGAATGGTTGATATTTCTTGTATGTGTACTGCAGGCATATCTCCTTGTGACTGTAGGTGTCTTTCAATTATGTGGATGGTTTCTTGTGTTGGGATGTGTGTGTACATTGAAGTTACATCGAATGAGATTAGTGTTGTGTGTCTGGTATTGTTTCATTTTTTAACTTCTCTATTAGATCATCTGAGTTTTTTAGGTTTCTGTTTGTCATTGAAGATAGGTGTGTTTAGTCTTTCTTGTTGCTTTATGATGTGTTCGGTTTCTGTAATGATGTTTTCTATTGGTTTTTTTTTTTTTTTTTTTTTTTTTTTTTTTTTTTTTGAGATACCATAGTGTTTATGTTATGTTTCAGACCCTTTTCAAGTGGGCTACTTTCCTGTTCACTTAATGTTATGTTTGTCATGTTGATCAACCTTTTGTGAAATGTGTGTTCGTTGTATTGATGTTGTGTTGTGTTGGATGCTTTCTGGTTTAACATTTTGGTAAGTTTCTTTTCTTGTGTTTTCTGTTTGTTCTCTATTATGGCCTTTGTGTATGTTCTAACCCTGTGTGCTAGTTCCTCAAAGAATGGCTGGTACTTTACATGGTTTGCTAGTTCTAGGTGAAGTTGATATAGTTCAGTATTCAATTCCTGTTTTTTAGCATAAAGACATCGAATTTCTTCCCTTATCCACATGATTTCGGCTTTTCGTTTAGTGTGTTGTGCTGCAGATGACATGTTGTTGACAGTTACATTTACATAGATAGGTACAATTTAGAATTTTTAAGCACTTGCAAGTTAAACAAATAAAATTAAAATAAATTTCCTGGGATTGAGTTGGCCCTGACAATTACTGACTGTTAGACAAAAAAAATGTGTAAGAGTTGATCACCAGACAAATTTTCTTAATTTAATTTGAATACTGCCTGGTGAAACTGTCTGCATTACTGTTGGCCCTGACATTTAGTGACTGTAGAACAGTTATGGTGGTTGGTGGAATAAGGTAAGGCTGGTCTACTAATAGGAAAAACAGGGTCGCTACAGGGTTTTGGCAATTGTGGGCCAGCTAAAGGTGGCCTCTTTCATACTCGTCCAAAACTGATCTGATGTTAAATGCAACACTAATAATTGTCATCAGCGGGTAGTTAACATTCACGATAACTAACTTTTCAATCAATCTCATTAAAGATTAGTTGAACACGCGTATTATTCATTAACACTATAATTCTGTTTAGTTATGGCCTTAATATTAATACCTGCACCGTTAATTAAGAAACAGTGCGTTTAAACTGATTGAAAGCGCAAAGCATATATCGAACAAAGCAAGAACAATAGTCTGCATAAGGCTCACTGACTGCATTATAAATTTGACTGCGAGAGAAATCTGAAAAAACACAAATCACTTTCTAATAATGCAACTGCGAGAATTTATCCCGCCAACTGACTGATCGCAGAAACTTAGTATCTTATTCACTTGCATGCAGTATTGCACAACAATCACTACTATCATTAATACGTCACTCCAATAAAGAAATCTGTTAATCAAACTCAGCTTAGTCAATACTATGCTTTGACTTTAATAGCAAATAACTTTCAATGAAAGAAAGAGGGTCAGCTTTATAACTACAAAAGTGAAACAACTAAAGAAGTTTAACTTTTTCATTTATTATTAACAATAATCATTACATTACCATGATTGGAGAACAAAAAAATCTTCTGACAGATACATATATGAATGATACAAAATCTTATAAGGACAGAATTGTGTCTGTTCCACAAAATCAGATTACAAAATTATTCCATCAGCTCATACAAAACTTTCTGCCTCAGCAGCCAAACCAAAGCACATCCGCTCTATACAGGAGCTACACACCGACTGACTCTCTCTGTTCAGCTACTCCTCACATACAAAGTCTTTGACAGAGATGTTACACAACAGATTAAACCATAGACGTAGATATTCAAAGAAGATCATACAACATTTTACATACAAATATCGATACAAAACAGGCGAAACAATATTATTGAATTTATACAGACATGTTTCAACTGTTGCAAAACTGAGATAATTTTTTTTAATGAACTGGTCATCTGATACAAAATTTCATAATTAAATATCATTTGATTATTCGAATAAAAATGACGAACATGCTGGAGCAGAGATACTGCTGAGATAATCTAAAGCCTACAGATAATACTTTTTCTGAAAAAACGATGCAAACTGCCAACTTGGATTTTCTCAGACATAAATTTACGCGAGCGATAGAAATATCAACACTAACACAACAAGGCTGATTTCACTATTTTAATGAACATTGATTAACTGGCGCGAAGGTTACAACATTTTCTACTCTGTACCATATTCTGTTTTGAAAGCATTGATTGTTATTAATTTTCATTATTGGACGAGCATGAATAAAACAGTAAATTTGAGTTTCTTAACACTCAACCATTTTGACACAAAATCTGTTAATTGTACCATTACTAGATAAAAGACTGATCAGGAGAAAAGAACATTGTTTAGTGATAGTAGCGTGACAATGACTGTCTGAAAAAAAATCCTATACCGCGAATGGCTGGGCTGCGCCAGCGATGTGCGAAAAAACCAAAGACTCCCTTTGACAGACATTTGTATAGCGTTTATGCTGTGCAGCCAGTGAGCTCAAAGATAATCTGGAGTCAGTACTGCGTATTACGATAGCGTGACGCTCGACGCCACGTTTGTGAACGTATATGTCTCTATCTAGTTGTTAATAGTATTTGCGTACACCGAATTTAACATTATGACATCTGTAATCTTTTGTTCTAGTTGCTTTTCAAACAAAGTAACTCAAATACAACGGCAGCTACCTATGAACATTTTAATACTATTCACAAAATAGTTGAGACTTGGAATAAGCCGTATACTCATGAAACGAAACAGCAGAAAACGGGATGGGTTTTTTAAAACATGTACGTCAGTTATTTTTGTATTCGGAAGTAGTGTTTCTACCATATTGCGTTAAATGCATAAATTGTTTTACTGTAGAAAGATAAATGAAGGTGTAAAAGCGATCAGTTCGAGGTGTCTGACATAAGCGTTATTTTTCATGCAGTAATTTCCAGTCGGTGGGCTCAAACGGGAATTAAAAACAAGAGGCAAATAGAGAAATGAACATAAGAAGTAACGTCTACGAAAGTGTAATTTATTCATTAAATTGAATGTGATAGGAACTGATTAAAATTATAGTTCATCGTTTCCTTTGAGTTCTCTTCAAACATAAACGACTCGAACTTTAGTATAATGTATTTATTAAAGTAATTAATCATTCATATCTTATTTTCAAAGGACGCAGAGTACAAAAGAACAACACGACTTATACGTACGGAGTTGCCAACCTAACAAAAATAGTGTCACGATTTTCACAGATTCAAAACACTACAGTTGTGTATCCAGTGTTAATCATTGAGATCACTGTGTGCAGCGAACCGATACCTATCAGCATTTTCACAACAGCACTACCAAAGGTGAAAGAAGTGAAAAGCGGCAGATAAAAATCATGAGATTATTTAGCATGAAAATTTCCTTGTCCACATCTACATTGGATACTCTGTAAATCACATTTAAGTGCCTGGCAGAGGGTTCATGAACCACCTTTACACTAGTTACGTCCCATTCCACTCTCGAATACCGCGCGGGAAGAACGAACCCCTGAATCTCTCCATTCGAGCAATAATTTCTCGTATTTTATTCTGATGGCCATTTCTGCCTATGTAAGTGGGAGTCAACAATATATTTTTGCATTCGGAGGAGAATGTTGGCGATTGGAGTTTCGTAAGTAGCCCATGCCGCAGCGATAAGCGCCCTTGTTGTAATGATTCCCATCCCAGATCCTGTATCATTTCCGTAACGCTGTCTACCCTGTATCGTGACAATACAAAACGAAATGCCCTTCTCTGGACTCTTTCGGTCATTACATTTCAGGCCGAGCGAGGTGGCGCAGTGGTAACACAATGGTCTCACATTCAGCAGGACATTGGTTCAAATCCACCTACGCCCACCCAGATTTAGATTTTCCATGATTGCCGTAAATCACTCCAGGCATGGCCAATTTTCTTCGCCGTTTTCTTCCAAAATTCCGAGCGTGAGTTTGTAGTGCCTAATTCTCTACATCTACATCTACATGGGATACTCTGCAAATCACATTTAAGTGCCTGGCAGAGAGTTCATCGAACCACCATTATACTATATATCTCCCATTCCATTCTCGAATAGCGCGCCGGAAGAAAGAACACCTGAATCTCTCCGTTCGAGCTCTGATTTCTCGTATTTCATTCTGATGATTGTTCCTACCTATGTAAGTGGGAATAAACAATATATTTTCGAATTCGGAGGATAATGTTGGTGATTGGAGTTTATTACGTAGCCCACGACGCAGCGATAAACGCCGTATTATAATGATTCCCATCCCAGATCCTGTATCATTTCCGTAACGCTGTCTCCCCTGTATCGTGACCATATAAAACGAGCTGCCCTTCTTTGGGCTCCTTCAATGTCCTCCGTCAAACCCAGCTGATAAGGATCCCACACTGGGCAGCAATACTCCGAAAATGGACGGACAAGCGTAGTGTATGCAGTTTCTTTAGTAGTTCTGTTGCATCTTGTAAGTGTTCTGCCAATAAAACACAGTCTTTGTTTCGCCTTTCCCACGACATTATCTACGTGTTCTTTCCAGTTTAAGTCTGAAGTAATAGTAATTCCTACGTATTTAGTTGAGTTTACGGCCTTCGATTTTGATTGATTTATCTTGTATACAAAGTTTAACGGATTTCTTTTCGGACTCATGTGGACGACTTCACACTTCTCATTATTTAGAATCTATTGCCAATTTTTACACCATAGTGATATTTATTTAGATCGTTCTGCAGTTGGTTTTGATCTTCAGATGGTTTTATTAGATGGCGTTATCTGCAAACAACCTAACAGAGCTGCTTAGATTATTTCCGAAATCGTTTATGTAAATGAGGAACAGCAGAGGACCAATAACACTACCCTGTGGAACGCCCGGTATCACGTCTGTTTTAGTCGATGCCTTACCATCGAATACTACAAAATGTGTCCTCTCTGACAGAAAATCCCCTATCCTGTCGCTAATTTGGGGCGCTGTACCATAACCACGCGTAATTTCATTAAAAGTCGTTTCTGAGGTACGGTGTCAAAAGCCTTCTGGAAATCAAGTAATGCGGAATCGATTTGCGAACCCTTGTCGAGGTGGTTCCATTCAAACGGCACAGCCGACTCCCTTCTTATCCCTGAAACATTCCCCGTCTCCGATAACCTCAACGTCGACTGAACATTAAATTTTAATCTTTCCTCCAACACTTCTTATCAGAGATACTATGTTGGATGCTTTCTGTAAGCAGAGTCCGCCTCCGTAGCTCAGCGTTAGCGTCGCTGACTATCACGCAGGAGGCCCGGGTTCGATTCCCGGCAGGGGACTGGGTGTTGTGTGTTGTCCTAATCATCGTCATCTCATCATCATTGGCAAGTAAGTCGCCCACGCGGCGTCAAATAAAAAGACATACGCTCATTTCCATTTCTGTAAGCAGACAGAAAGGCTAACTTTCGTGCAGTTGACAGAATACTGCAAGTGGCGCCTTAGTTTCCGGCCCCTACAGACACTTGCAGCGGTAGAGTTTGTGACACTTGTGGGGAGACCCGGACGCTGCAGGTAGTGAACAGGGTGTTCCAGAAGTAGGGATACACTACCCCTACTCCACGCCCTCCAGCCGCTACCTGTGTCGTATTCAGGGAAAGGCCCACCGGACCGGCCGCGCAATTTGTGACACAAAATACATGTTTGATAATATCAATTTAATGTATAGAAGTATGAAATTACGTCAAGACTACTTCCTGCAAAAATTTCGACAAAAAAAGTTGGCACTGAGTTTAGAAAAAAAAAAATTCTGTTATATTGGTTTTTAACATTTTATCAAAAAATGAATGTTACTACAAGAGATACAGCCATTCAAATTTACAGGCACCATAACGTTTTCCCTTCCTGAGTAAATGAGCTGCTTCTTGTAGTTTCAACACCACAGTAGCCTTTTTCTTGAATGTTCGGAATATAAATCTTCACACAGACCTCTTGAGGAGGAGAGTGATACGGATACCTGATTGTAAACCACTGCCTATTACCTTAGACCTTTTTGACTGTACTGAACAGGAGTTCCGCGTATTCCTTAATTTATATTTATACAGTTAACAGGCAATGTAATTTATAACCATTTATTGGCTTCCAATTTCGCTTCATTTTTCCTGAAAGTCTTGCAACTTGTTTCTCCCTGTCGGTTTATGCCAAGTTCGGAGTAAAAATGGTTCTAATGACGGCGATAGAAAATAGTATTTATCTTTAACATTTTACGGTGTGTGACATTCCCTTACACATTCCGTACTTATAGATTTCTTAGATGTATTTGTAATTCGTTTTGCGGGCTACGAATAAACGCTTCAAGTATGTAAAATACTAATTGACTTATTATTAACGTTTTTTTAATTGCAGGTTTAAGGTTGCGTTTCCTACTAAAAAGCATAAAAAAATGTTCAAATGTTTGTTAAGCTTATGGGACTTAACTACGGGGTCATCAGTCCCTAAACTTACAAACTACTTATGAACTAGCTAAGACTAAGGACGGAACAAATATCCATGCCCGAGGGGGGATTCGAACCCCCGACCGTAGTGGCCGTGCAGACCGTGACTGAAGCGCCTCAGTCCCCGCGGCCACCGTGGCCGGATAAAAAGCATAGTAGCTATTTTTAAAGAGATGGAAGTTAACTACATAGCGGTCAATTACATCAAAGTATCTGTGCAGGATGCCTAATATATTTATTGCTTGCGCAGGTGTCTTGATATTCTTAGTGTTCTGAAAAATATCTGCTTTTAGGAGGTATGACTGTAGAAAGTCATCGTCTGGGTAGTAACTTTCCAAACATTATCACTATTAAAATACCTTTTTTTGTTTTCAGGAGTAACACTCAACGAATTAATATGTAGTTAGTAAAGGGTCGTGCAATTTCACTGAGTTTCGTGTTATGTTGACAGTGTGGAAACTTGACAACAGCAGTGCTAGACGTCTTGGTGTGCTTGTAACCAGGAAACCGCCCCAAGGGCCCCGGGTTCTCCGCAAGCCGGCCGCGGTGGCCGAGGGGACTGAGGCGCTTCAGTCACGGTCTGCACGTCCACTACGGTCGGGGGTTAGAATCCCCCCTCGGGCATGGATATTTGTGCCGTCCTAGTTCGTAAGTAGTTCATAAGTAGTTTGTAAGATTAGGGACTGATGACCCCGTAGTTAAGTCCCATAAGCTTTAAAAAAAAAAATTTTTTAATTTAAAAAAATAAAAGTTCCCCGCAAGTGTCACTCCCGCAAGTGTTCCAACCCCGCAGCGGCAGGCATGTCGTCCTGTCTGGCGCCAGTTCGACGCAACCCGAGGCTGCGGCAGTCGCTGGCGCCAGCAAACCACGCCTGTGGCGCCACACATCAAATTAGCGACTTAATCTGCGATTCGTTAGCGGCGCGGCAATATGTCAGCCAAATAACGCCTTTGCCTGCTCTGGAAAGGGCCTTATTAACGGCGGCACATATCAGAAATTGGTCGTAAAGCATCGTTCCCTGCTCCCCTCAACAGCTGGAGGGCATCCATCACTCACAGTAGCGTCTCGTGGGCTTCGGAGAAACAGCAGCGCCCGCATAACAGCCTATCACATTGCACAAAAAAATTCAGTTTCCAAGCCCAGAAAGAGGGAGAGATGTGCAGGTTTAGTGCTAACACGTGAAGCTGCTGTTTAGTTTCTTCCTATGAAAGGCAAGACATACAAAAAAAATCCTTGGATATCACAGAAAATACTAAATTTAATTGATGAAAGGAGAAAATATAAAAATGCAGTAAATGAAACAGGCAAAATGGAGTGCAGACGACTAAAATTGAGATTGACAGGAAGTGCAAAATGGCTAAGCAGGAGTGGCTAGAAGCCAAATACAAATCTGTAGAAGAATGTATAAGAAGGGGAAAAGTAGATACCGCCTACAGGAAAATAAAAGAGACATTTGGGGACAAAAAGAGCAACTCTAGGAATATCAAAAACTCAGATGGGAAACCATTTCTCAGCAAAGAAGGGAAAGCTGAAAGGTGGAAAGAGTACATAGAGCAGCTCTACAAATGAAATGAACTGAGAGACGATGTTGTAGCAAGGGGAGAGGAAGTAGATCAAGATGAAATAGGAGATGCTATACTGAGAGATGAATTTGACAGAGCCTTGAAAGACCTAGGTCGGAACAAGGCCCCAGGAGTAGATGACATACCCTCAGAGCTACTAAAGACTCTGGGAGAGCCAGCTATGAGAAGACTATTTGAACTGGTGTGTAGGATGTACGAGACAGGCGAAATGCCCTCAGACTTTAAGAAAAATGTAATAATCCCCATCCCAAAGAAATCAGGCACAGACAGGTGTGAAAATTATAGAACCATCAGTTTGATAAGTCATGGATGCAAAATTTTAACACGAATTATCTACAGGAGAATGGAAAAGCTGGTAGAAGCTGACCTCGGGGAAGATCACTTTGGATTCAGGAGGAACATAGGAACCCGGGAGGCAATACTCACTTTACGTCTTATCTTAGATAGATTAAGAAAAGGCAAACCTACATTTTTAGCTTTTGTAGATTTGGAGAACGCTTTTGACAATGGTGACTGTAGTACACTCTTTCGAATTCTGAAGTCAGCAGGGGTAAAATACAGGGGAAGGAGAGCTATTTACAAATTGTACAAAAGCCAGACCGCAGTTATTAGACTCGAAGGGCATGAAAGGGAAGCATCAGTTGGGAAGGGAGTAGCACAGGGTTGTAGCCTTTCTCCGATGTTATTCAATTTGTACATCGAGCAGGCGGTGAAGGAAAGCAAGGAAAAATTTGGAATAGGGATTAAAGTTGAGGGGGAATAAATAAAAACATTGCGTTTTGCTGATGACATTGTAATTCTGTCAGAGACAGCAAAGGACCTGGCAGAGCAGTTGAATGGAATGGACAGTGTGTTGAAGAGAGCGTATAAAATGAACAAGAGCAAAACAAAAATAATGGAATGCGGTCTTAGAAAATCAGGGGATGCTGAAGGAATTAAATTAGGTAACGGAACAATGAAGGTGGTAGATGAACTGTGTTACTAGGGTAGTAAAATAACATGCGATGGTCGCAGTACAGAGGATATTAAATGCATAATGGCAATGGGAAGAAAAGCATTTTTGAAAAAGAGAATTCGCTAACATCGAATATTAATTTAACTGAAAGGAAGTCTTTTCTGAAGGCATTTGTGTGGAGTGTTGTCTTGTACGGGAGTGAAACATGGACGATAAGCTGTGCGGACAGGAAGAGGATAGAGGCTTTTGAAATGTGGTGCTACAGAAGAATGCTGAAGATTAGTTGGGTAGATCGCATAACTAATGAAGAGGTACTGAACAGAATTGGTGAGAAAAGGAATTTTTGGCATACCCTGACTAAAAGAAGGGATCGCTTGGTAGGACACATTCTTAGACATCGAGAAATCGTAAATTTAGCATTGGAGAGAAGTGTGTAGGGTAAAAATCGCAGAGGGAGACCAAGAGACGCGTATAGTAAACAGATTCAAGTGGATGTGGGTTGTCATTCTTATGAAGAGATGAAAAGGCTTGCTAAGGATAGAGTAGGGTGGAGAGCTGCATCAAACCAGTCTCCGGACTGAAGACCATAACAACAACAAGGTAATACAGCTTATTCAGATATCCCTTATAGTTGCAATTTGTTTGAGATAAAGTAGGATATTTTGCTGTCTCAACTCTTTACTTGACGTTTACATGGAGTATACTTAGTCCGAGGCACCATATGGCTACTATAATAGTGATAAAGGCATTCTTGTAGGCCTCTAATATGGTGTGTGATCACGCCGGACGGCCAGTAAAGTTGCACACCTGTGAGGCATGGACAGTACGAGGTTATCAATCAGCTCTTGAGGAATATTTGGCCATTCTTCCATGAATGCAATATACAGGGTGTTACAAAAAGGTACGGCCAAACTTTCAGGAAACATTCCTCACACACAGAGAAAGAAAATATGTTACGTGGACATGTGTCCGGTAACGCTTAATTTCCATGTTAGACCTCATTTTAGTATTTCTCTTTAAATGTAAATTGAAATAATTCGTGCAGACAATTGTCAAAATACCCATTTGTTTCGTTAGTATGTACTGTACTTCCTCGATTCTCCGCCTGTTGGTCCAATTGAAGCAACGAGATGTTGACTTCCGTGCTTGTGTTGACATGCGACGGATCAGGCTTCATTCCAACGTGATCAAATAGTAAATTTTCACAATGAATATGTGTGGGAAGACGAGAATCCGCACGCAATTTTGCAATCACGTCAGCAACACAGATTTTCTGTAAACGTTTGGGCAGTAATTGTTGGTGATGTCTTGACTGAGCCTCATGTTCCTCCACCTACGCTCACTGGAGCACGTTATCATTTTTTCATACGGGATACTCTACCTGTGCTGCTAGAACATGTGCCTTTACAAGTACGATACAACATGTGATTCCTGCACATTTCAGTCGACGTGTTCGTACGCTTCGTACGTTCTGTTGCTGTGTGTTTCCATTCCATGATTAATGTGATTTGAAGAGAAGTAATAAAAAGAGATCTAACATGGAAATTCACCGTTTCCGGACACAGGTCCACATAACATACTTTCTTTCTTTGTGTGTGAGGAATGTTTCCTGGAAGTTTTGCCGTACCTTTTTGTAAAACCTGTATATCCGATTCTGCAGCTGTTGTGGCAGATGCTGGTCTGCCTGCAATGCAACGTTCCTTCATGACGAAAGAAAGTGCAACTCGGAACAATCCTGGTAATTACGTGCAGGAAACAGCATCATATCATGGTGGTGCATGAATGGCATGGGCAGAAGTCAGTATTGGCAGCCGAACGGACATTGCGACGCTGAGGATGACTGGTCAGAGGTATAGAGGCGAGAGCTTTCTTTTGTTGTGCCTTACCATGGTGTCACAGGTGATGGGTTCCTTCTTGTGGACGACAACGCCCGACCCAACAGAGCTGCTGCGGCGGGTAAGCCGTGCGCACTGGGGCGCCGTGCTGCGGTGCGCGCGGCCGTTCGCCACCGGGGGTTCGAGTTCCCCATCGGGCATGGGTGTTTCTGTTGTCCTTAGGTTAGTTTACGTTAGTTTAAGTAGTTTGTCAGCTACGGACTAATAAGCCAGCAGTTAAGTGCGATGGATTTACAAACATTTGAATTTTTCCCCCACAGAACTGCACAGGTGGACAACATGCTTGAAGCTGAGGGAATTGAACGAATGGAACGCTCGGCGTGTTCGCCGTGCTTAAAGCCGACTGACCATCTCTGGGATAAACTTAGCAGTTTCAAGTTTGTCAAGTGCTTTAATTAAGACACAGCTGAAAACCCGGCGTTGCCCGGGTATTTATTTATTTATCCCTGACATTTTTCAGGTATATAATTATTTGTAACAGGGCCATACGTCTGTGAAGTCTCTTCCGAATACAATTAGTAGTAAAGAAATAATAGAATAATACTTGGTGCGTGATATGGCGGTTTTCCATTAACGTTACTGTTTATGTGCTCATATCTCGTAAACTACGTGTCGTACTGTGATACAACTTAGAAGGTACACTCAAGTATATGCATGTATACTGTCTCTAAAATTTCCTGCGGCTACAGTTTGTAGTGTATGAAATATAATTTGTAACGTCGTCCGAATGCAGTAGTTATAGTCCATGAACAGCGGAACGTTACTATTTATGTGCTCATATCTCATGAATTATGTGTCGTACTGTGATGCAATTTAGACCGTACATTCAACTGTATGTGTGTATACTGTCTGTAAAATATCCTGCGGCTACAATTTGTAGTGTAAAAATTATAAATTGTAACGTCATACCGAATGCCGTAGTTTACTCCATAAACAGCGGAAAAGTAGTAAGCGAGAAACTTTTTTCCTTTCATCATTTTACTATGGGTGTCAGTGAGAAAAAGTTTAATAAAGATTTGAAATTATGTTTAAAGTTTGTTGCAAGTCGTTAAATACTCTTATTCTCATATAGCGTATTTATAAAGTCTCGCCGCATTATGTGGCAGTTTTCTGCGATTCCAATTGTTTACGATGTTATATCTCCAGAACCATGTGTCGTATGTGTTTAGTACTCGTACGGCAATTGTAATCTCACGTAAGGAATATGTGTACCAAATTTGGTTGAAATCGGTCCAGTGGTTTAGGAGAAATGGAGCAGCATTTTCGCTAAATGCAGCAGTTTTAGACACATTTCATTGTTTATGACGTCATATCTCGTGATTCTTACACTTACGGCGACCGTCCTTATGGATTGAAGCTTACGTGTAGAAAATTTCATAAAGATTGGAACAAAACTGTAGATTTGTATGCAACACGTACAAATATACGGACACACTCCTTTATATATTAGATAAATTGGTAATAGTGTGACTTTTGTTAGTAACATTTCTCATTAAATCATCATCATAACATTGCAGTGACTATACCCACATCACAGAGTGAATTTTATATGAAAACATCTTATTAAGAGCTAGAGAGCAATGGAGCATCTTGTGTATTGTTTAACTGATTCACCCGCCGCGGAAATCCGTGACCAGCTGGAAGCAGAATTTTATGACGACGCACACTTAACCATGAGTAGCTGATGGACTAATATGTCGAGTTTAAGATCGCCTTTAAAATGTTTGAAGGCAACGCTATCATTTCTACAGTAAAAATAATCTAGACGTTTCTAAAAGACACAGAAAGTAAATCCTAACGCATCCACATGATATCTCATTAATTGCCATAAAAGTTTTCTGGGTATGGTACCGCGTCATGATGTAAGGCTATTACTTAAATAACCAACGTTTCGGCCAGCGTTACAGTGGCCTTCATGAAGGCCACTGTAACGCTGGCCGAAACGTTGGTTATTTAAGTAATAGCCTTACATCATGACGCGGTACCATACCCAGAAAACTTTTATGTCATCTGACTCTGGCCGCGGAAGCCTACGTAATTATATCTCATTAATTGTTTGCGAATATTAAAATTGTTTAAAGTAGACGAGATTACATACTGTAACATGTTTAGGATTATTAAATATTTTATCGGGTTCAAAAGTTCAAATGTTTGTACAGCATATGGGACTTAACTACGGGGTCATCGGTCCCAGAACTACTTATAAACTAGCTTATATTAAAGACGGCACAAACATCCATGCCCGAGGGGGAGTAATCGAACCCCCGACTGGGAACGGCCTCGCGCATCGTAGCATATCGCCTCAACGCGCTCCGCCGCGGTTATTTTACAGGTCTCAATATTATATAATACTAATAGTACTGGCGAAAATAGAGCGCTTAATGATTGAGGAATCCTATGCTCCAAGTACAAAAATGCTATCCATCAAAACAGATCCAAGAAGGCAGTCTGCAGCAAAATAGAAACAATTACAGACACAATCCTTAAAAGCCGGCCTCGATTTTATAGTCACCTCAAACGAATGGACTGAAATAGGTTAAACATATCATTCTCTTTTTTTATTCAAAAACTACGATTCCATGGCTTAGGAACAACAAAGAAGACCTCCAGATGTTACATATCAAACCCGAAGATGTCTTTGACCGACTTCTTTTCCGAAAGAAGATAGTGACAAACGGAGCAACCCGAGACCAGCATCCGGAAGGAAGACGCGGTGTCCCTTGGACAGAAGAGCGCAAGCAGGCCGACTCACAAAGAATGAGGGAAGTCTGGGCTCAGAGAAAAGCCAGGCTCAGAGCTAAGTGCAGCAATGACGGCCGCAGTCGCCGAGCGGTCTGCTGCACGCCAGTCACGGTCTGCACGGCCGCTACGCTCGGGCATGGGTATTTTTGTTGTCCTTAGCGTAAGTTAGTTTAAGTTAGTCAAGTAATTAGTGTGTTAGTCTAGCGACTGATAACACATTTGAACAAGACTTAATGTGGTCCTAATATACACTGTTGGACAACAGTTCACACAATTTTTTTGCAATAGGTTTCCGCACGACGCAGTAATTTATTTAAAATTTAAGCTCTGCCAAAATTATATTTACTTCTAGCAGATGAAACAAATGTTTCAACCATCTTTCAATAATTTTTATAGCCGTAATGTTCTTTCTTAAACACCTTGTATTTTCAAATATTTTGTTATGTTGAACGACAGTAATACAGTACTGTTTAAATGATTTGACCGCCATTTGGCTGTAAGGTTGTATTATATATTGTCATAATCGGGATTTCGGGTTTTTGGCCAAGTACAGAAATAATCCTTTTACTCGGTATAAGTAGATGACCGAAATGTCAATTTTACGATGTAGGTATTGTACTTTGTCCAGCTCTTGTACATTTGAGGTAATTTAAAGCAACAGCCTCCAGGACGACCAGAATTCGCGGCCAGCCTGCAGAGGGCAGACTTCGCCGCCCAGCCCGTGTGCACCGCCCACCTCACGATGCGCGCCGTCATTTGTCACTCGGCGGTCGACAGACGCGCGGCCTCAGAAAGCGTCGCCACCCGCTGTCTCTCGTCTTTTTCTTCCCGGACCTCCCGTGTGCGGCGGCGGGTTTGACTGATTCCTCCTCGCAACACGCGGCAGCTTTCGATACAATGGCGTCCAGTTGTCCTCCGTTTGCTGATACATCACTAACATCGTGCACCGCCGAAAATCGCTACACGTTCTAAGAGTTTTCCGATTCGCTCTGGGTTTTTTATTGAAACGTTGCGTAACGAGTACACTGAATTGTTCCACTTTCAGATCAACTGCCCAAGCGGTAGTGACGTAGCAGGTGTCATCCATGCTAAAACACCGTATTAATGCGTGGAGTAGCCTCTACGTCGGCTATGCTGATTCCGACGTCTGCTCGAGCATGCATGTGCCGAATCCTGTCTTGGAGTACATTATTGCACACCTGAACATGTTGTTCTGCAACAGCTGTTGACAAGTTGCACGCGTCATTTTGCAACGCTCCTGCTATCCAGGATATTCTTAAGTAATCTATGGAAAACGGCATGTTACGCGCAATAAATTTGTGTTGTTAAAGTTTCACGTATCGCACTGTTCCCAATCGCTTCCCAAAATTACATCTACATCCACATAGCATCCTCTGCAAATCACATGCAAGTGCCTGGCAGAGGGTTCATCGAACCACCTCTCTACTATTTACCTCCCATTCCATTCTCGAATAGCGCGCGGGAAGAAAGAACTCCTGAATCTCTCCGTTCGAGCTCTTATTTTGTCGTATTTTATTCTGCTGATCTTTTCTACCTATGTAAGTGGGAGTCAACAATACATTTTTGCATTCGGAGGAGAATGTTGGCGATTGGAGTTTCGTAAGCAGTCCACGCCGCAGCGATAAACGTCGTTGTTGTAATGATTCCCTTCCCACATCCTGTATCATTCCCGTGTCGCTGTCTCCCCTGTATCGTGACAATACGAAACAAGCTGCCCTTCTTTGGACTCTTTCGATGTCCTCCGTCAAACCCACCTGATAAGGATAGCCACACTAAGCAGTAACACTCCAAAAAAGGACTGACAAGCGTAGTGTATGCAGTCTCTTTAGTAGTTCTGTTGCATCTTTTAAGGTTTCTGCCAATAAAACACAGTCTCCGATTCGCCTTTCCCACGACGTTATGTACGTGTTCTTTCCTGTTGAAGTCTGAAGTAATAGTAATTCCTAGCTATTTTGTGGAGGTTACGGCCTTCACTTTTGATTGATTTATCTTGTAAACAAAGATCAACGGATTTCTGTAAGTTCTCATGTAGACTACTTCACACTTCTCATTATTTAGAGTCAACTGCCAATTTCTACACCATAGTGACACCTTATTCAGATCGTTCTGCAGTTGGTTTTGATCTTCAGCTGACTTTCCTAGACTATAAATGACGGTGTCATCTGCAAACAATCTAAGAGAGCTGCTTAGATTTTCTCCAAAAACGTTTATGTAGATAAGAAACAGCAGAGTACCAATAACACTACCCTGTGGAATGCCGGACATCACCTCTGTATTAGTCGATTCCTTACTATCACTTAGTACAAACTCTGTCCTCTCTAGCAGAAAGTCCCATATCCAGTCACAAATCTGGGGCATATTCCATAAGCATTCAATTTGATTAAAATTCGTTTGGGAGGTGCGGTGTCAAACGCATTCTGGAAATCTAGAAATACCGTATCAATCTGAAATCCTTTGTCGATAGTTCCTGAACAGTAACGCGTCCTTCCGAGAGCATTACAGTTTCTTTACTAATGGATAATGGAATCAAACCTTACATTTCGTCTCTCGATGACTTGAGGAAACTATATAAACTAATGCAATGCTAGTGTGAAAATTAATGAATACTTGGGCTACAGTACCAAGAACTGTAGTAATAATTACTGTCTCCAGACTTTATAGTCAAATTAATGTTTCAAATGATTTAATAAGCAGTAGCGGCAACTATGTGAACAATTTTATAACTTTGGAACAGGCAAACACAAGAGCGAAGTCTGTCAATAACCCAATCATGCGCTCTATTATCAAATTAAGATCGAAAATAATTAATTTATATTTCAAATTTTGTAATCAGAAAGTGAAAAATAGATCCCACAGTAATATACACTGCTCCTAAGGTGTTGTGCCAAGTATTTGACTGCAAGTCTAACAGTGTTGTAACAGAAAATATAGACAGAGCATGGAAGTACAATAAATAATTCTGTTGTTTCCTTGCTGTTTAAAATATTCTGAACTGACTATACTACCTTCTGAATCCGAAGCAGTAAAAATCACACTTTACAAACTAAGTTGCTGAATGGTCACAAATTTAACGTTCTATTTGGCTACTTTATATAGCAAGATTATTGTGAAAAAGTCACAAATCCTAACTATCGTCTGGTTTTGCAATAGAATCAAAATCTTTTAATGTAAACTTCTACCTACACTGTCTAAGAAACTTCACACATGCTTTGTTTAGATCACAAATATGAAGAATAAACATCAATAGTTTTAAATTGCAGAGAATTAAAAGTTTAGGACACTCAGGTAGTCTTTTGCTCTTTTAAGTTTGAGACCCTACATAGGTCAGTGACTTAGGAAACTGACGGGCGGAACGCAGATTAAAATTCAATTGGGTTGTTATTCGTAACACACACAAATGTGAGTCTCTGGCTTAAAAAAGAAATGAAGATTGAATTGCCTGTGTTCGCAGAGAAGAGCAGGTGCGCGGTTCGCCGTTGCGCAGTTGTACAATTGCGGCCTCCTAGAGTGCTGCAGCTTTTACAATCTTCTTGGCGTCGTAAATTCAAAACAAGTAACCCATCAATAATTGCTCCATTGCTCACAATAAGCAGCGTTCGTCATCTGAAGCCATTTCCATAAAATCTTGCAATATTGACCTGATAAAATACTATCTCAGCGGCTCGCTGCTCAACCCTCAATGGCTAAAATACTACCCTGTTCAACTAGAACCATCGTAACGAGCAACAGCGCTGTTTTCGCGCGCTTCTCCACCGTTTCCATTCGCGCACGCTCTTTCCATTTTTCAGTTCTTCCCACAGACTTTTACATAAATATTTACAATATCCCTAAGCCATATCCTCTATAAAGCCTTTACAACAAAGTAGCCACAACATTATTAACATTGCAATCCACACAAGATTAAAATACAATTTTTAAAATTCATCAATAAACATTTCACCGTTTGTTCAAAGCGTTTGTGTTTACAAAGACATATATATACACATTTATCCACAGAACATTACTTCACATGTCCGTCTGCCTGTCTCTCTTTGGCCGTTTTCCCGCACATTCAGGGTCGGCACTGCGTTAAACGCGGATTTGGCATGTGTTAATATTTATGGGGTGGTCGGATGCCATTCCTGCCCCCCAGGAGCAAATATGTACCCCAAATGTCTGCGTGTAGTGTGAGATGTGTGTGAAAGTGTAAAGTGTTACTAAATGTTTGCGCATCGTTTAAATGATGCGGGACTTGGGGACCAGCCCGGTTTTCACCTAGGGGTGATGTGGAAAACCGCCTAAAAACCACACCCAGGCTGGCCGGCACTCCAAACCCCTTCGTTAATCCACCGGGCGGGTTAGAACCGGGGCCGGTACGCCTCCCCGTCTTGAAAAACGGTGCGTTAGACCACACGGCTAAACCGAGCGGGTCAGAACATTACTTCACATACGTTAACATAATTATAGAAAAAAATCGATATGCGACAAATTTGTACATTTTCGTTAAAAAAATTAGCAGTATTGAGAAACATTATCGTCGTTTATGGTGTCACAAGTTGTTGTCCCATAATATTCCATACGTCCTCGATTGGAGACAAATCCGGAGAACGTAATGGATACGTATTTTGCTGCATGTTTTTCAACGCTCGTTGAGTATCATGCGCAGTGTGTGGGTGAGCATTATCCTGTTGGAAGAACATTCCACCTTCCTGATGCAAGAAAGGCAAAATAACAGGTCTTACATCATTCTGCACGTGCCGAGTGCTCCTCAGCGTTGTCTTCGTTCTCTCCGCAAACACCAGTGGTGGACGAGACTTGTCGCTAAACGCAATCAAAACCATATCACCTATGATGGGATCAATGTGTCTTGGACGAATGCACGAGACGAGTCTACGAGACAGCACTTGACATCGTACGCCTAAACCACTTGGATGCAGCCCAATCTGCTTTCATCACTGACGAACAAAGCCCATTACTCCATCTTAGCAGCTATCTGATGGCACCAGTCGAGACTTGCACGTCGATGCTGTGGTGAGTGGAAGACGGGCTAGAGGTCTCTGTCCCCACTGCTAGTACCCGGCTGGCAACAGCTCGTGTTGACACTTCTGGGCTCGCTAACCCACTTATCCTTGCTGTGGTACCTGTGCACCCTTTACCACTTTAAGTGCCAATCCCATCAATTGACGGGATACAAAAATTTCCGTAGACTGCCGATCCCGTCAATTGACGGAATTGGATTTTTCATGTTTGTAAATACGAAATCCCGTCCATTGACGGTCTCAGCATCTCTTCATTGTGCCGCAAGGGGTAAGTAGAATGTTAGAAAAGGAGAAGACAGGTCTTGTTCGAATTGTAATGAAAAACAGGAAGGAAATGCCTTAGGCTTTGAAATCACCCAATATACAAAGAAGGGAACAGATATTCCGGCGGAGTGGAAATCTTTTGGCTGTGTGCTGGAAAGACAAAATATATGTATATATGCTAAGTACAAGACACAGGGCAGAAATGATATAATTATGAAGACAGAAGAGGTAAACAAAAAATAAAAACTTGCTTGTGTTGTGGAGTACAACAATAAGAAGTCGGGGTTGATCTGTCCGATCAAAGGATGTCATACAGGGCTTTGGAACATAGAACAGTGAAATGGTGGAAGAAACTTGCATTTCACTGTCTCCTTATGGTGCCTGGTATATGCATGTATTCTACATAACAAAATAAAAGCTCAGGAGATGCCTCTATCCAATTTCATAAAGGTGTTGTGTGCAGAATTGCCAATGTGTGAAGACGATACTCCCAAACCAACTTCCGATAGAGGCCACCTGAGCGGGTTATCTGCAGGAAAGCATTTTCTAGAAAAAAATCCATCTCCCACAGGTAAAAGTAGAATTCAAAGTATGTGCAAAGTATGCTCAACCAGAGGAAAAAAGCAAACTGGAAAGGCAGTAAGAAAAGACGCATCATACCAGTGTAGTGAGCAAAATCGCAATGTGCAAAGAACCATGTTTTACATGGTATCATACGAAATAAAAAAAATATAAAAAAATTTTACACTGTGTCAATATAATGTGTGTATATATGTAATAAGTGTTTTTATCAGTGTTTTATTATTGAAAGTGGAATAAAAGCTTTTCTACTACGACAAGCATGATGTAAGAACTTTATGATTTCCGTGAACTTTTTTCTTTTTCCCAAAAAATGACATTGTTTAAAAATATGTGGAAAAGGAAGTAAACATTCAAAGAAACTGAAAGTAGGTAATCAGGAAGAAGAAGTCCAAGGCCATCAGAAAAGGTTATTACCACATTTAAATGTTGTCTAGTTTTTCTAATACAAAATACCAAATATTGCTAAAAACACCTGGCATTCTTAGAAATGGCAAAGTTTACAGGGCCGGCAGTCAAAGTGTTAACTGCTGCCTTACGACGATCCTGGCGCACGTCTGTGCTGCGACGGCGTCGAGAACCTAGTCTGCAATTGTGTGAACGTCCACCTAACCATTGCAAGCAGCATCGCCACTAACTGTCACATAACGTCCAACTTGCGCGGCAGTTCTCCAGAGGACCATGCCACCACTCGGAAGGCTATAGTTTGAACTTTTTGAAGTTTTATTGTATTGTTGGACATTCAAATACACACACCGTCCGCGTTGCCAACTTGACGGAATTTCAGCTTTCATGACGGATAAAATTTAGCTTTGACGGTTGGCGGATGTTCTGACGGATATTATTTGAAGCTTACTTTTTTTACGGATATTGTCGGTTTAAGATAACTTTGAAACAAAAATATAACATTTCCTTTGAAAAAGCTATTATGGATGCAGATATTTCTGTGCTTGCGTGACACAAACGTGGTATATTAACGAATTGTTCGCTAAAACCCAATAATAATGATCTCAGACGACGGAAAAACTAAGTAAAATAAACATTAAGGTGGCACATGGCTCTGATTTGCCTGGATGAAAAGATATGACACGCGCCTCCAGCAGCAGCACACTAACTATGATGTGCACTGCTTCACGAGTTAGGTCGGGGAATTCTGGATACTGAGCTCAGCTTACATAGGCTGCGTTTGACGAAATTTAAATGCTTGTCCGACTCGTAAACAAAGTAAGGAATGTTATGTGTAGTATAAATTTAAATTTTATCTTTATTTCTGCAAGAAAATGGAGAATATCTAATTGTGACGGACTTTTAAAAATTTTTCTATGTGTAAACAAAGTAACGGGTCCCATGTTTTAAAAAACTTTTTTTTAATTGTAAGAAAATACAGAGATATCTAATTCTGACGGATTTTGATAGATTTTTGGGTGTTGCTCTGACGGAAAAATTACCATGAGTTGGCACAACACTGACGCCGTCATTTGTTGGTGTTAGCAGGCAAGTTTAGTTGCTTTAAGGTACGTAGGAAAATACTATTTACGGTTATGAGATAGTCGTTTACTGTACCTACTATAAGAACTGTGGCTGGGCACCAGGTTTAATCACGTTTCATTGCATGTTCAGTTAGAAATGGAACCGTTTACTTCTTGGCAGTCTTTATCAAGGAATCGAAGACGCAGTACACCATTAGATGAAGAGGGAGTACGCTGCTGTCTGAAGTACTAGCTAAATCAAAGTCACACTGGCATCTCTCCTGCATCTGACAATGATCCAGCTTACAATCCCCAGGACTCAAGATCCTCTTCAGTTTTAATTATAAGTGATGACGTTCCCTGTTTCGATGTGGTTCACCATCCGGATTTCAGTTATTAAACACAACAAAGTTTATGTAAAAATGATTTTTTGTATTGTTTCCTTTACGATGTGTATCGATTAAATAAAGCAGTAGCGTAAAGGTCTCTGACTTTTTTTTTAATTATAAAATCGGGATCTAGCTCATCACTACAGTAGTAGTATATGCAACGAAATATCTCCTTTGCTATAGACAGCCCAGCAAGCATTTCCGTGCTGAAGTCACGTCATACAGGGCTACATTAACAGCCATGGCGTAAGGGTCTGCCGGCCGCGGTGGCCGAGGGGACTGAGGCGCTTCAGTCACGGTCTGCACGGTCGCTGCGGTCGGGGGTTTGAATCCCTCCTCGGGCAGGGATATTTGTGCCGTCCTAGTTCGTAAGTACTACATAAGTAGTTTGTAAGTTTAGGGACTGATGACCCCGTAGTTAAGTCCCATAGACTGTAGAAACATTTGAAAAAACATCGTAGGGGTCTGCGGTGATCCGTGCCGCATTTCTGTCAAGTTTTCGTCAGGTCATCGGTGGGCCGAAACGCACAACGGGTGAGGCATCAAATCCTTCCTGTATACATGGATGGCGCAGTGGCAGCTGACGTTGAAACCATTATCACTATATTTAGTATCCCCCGCATGACACCTATAAAAAAATGTTCAAATATTTGTAAATCTGTCGGACTCAACTACTTGGTCTGTAAAGATACATAATTGAATTAGTGTTTGTTTTTATCAATCAGCGACGCTTGTCGCCGTGTTTCCCTCCTTCTCGAAATATTTTATCTGTGAAAACTTTTTTTTTTTTTTTTTTTTTTTTTTTTTTTTTTTTTTTTTTTTTTTTTTTTTTTTTTTTTCCCTCGAGAGGAGGGAACCGCGATCATTCACTCTCTTGTTTGAGCTTATTAAGTGTGGACATGTACGCAGATTGCTTTGTGATGTAAGTGTGAGTGCTGTTAAATTTTACTTTAAATTATACTCTCTTTTGTTAAGAGCCATGTCTCCACCCTGTTTTCATTTAATAATGTCGCATCCTTCCTTAATTATTGATTTTCTTTGAGATTTTCAGCTCCTCCATATTCCGTCGTAACATGATGTTCAGACGCCATTACTTTCGTTTCGTGCATTGCCTTGATTAAATCCCTATCAGTTACTTTAAATCATTACCTTTCTTCAAAATGTTTGTAGATTCTATGGGAATTAACTACGGGGTCATCAGTCCCTAAACTTACAAACTACTTATAAACTAGTTTATACTGAAGACGGCACAAACATCGATGCCCATGGGGGGATTCGAACCCCCGACCGCAGCGGCTGTGCAGACCATGACTGCTGGCTGGCACGGCACAGTCCGCTCGGCCACCGCGACCGGCTACCTTTCTTCCTTTTAGAACCTGAATTCGTATAAACAGTTTCGCAAAGTCCTATAGACATTTTTTTCTGTTTGTTATTAGCGTAATCAAACTCTAGTACACGGTCCGTCAACAATGACTTACGAGGCGAATAGTCTGAACATTATTTTACAGCTGAAAGTATCATTAAGTTTCTCTAAACTATCCAACAGCTTAACAGTTTCAGTTGTTGTAATCAACATTTCCAGAAAGAAGCTACCATGTGTACTTTTCGTAAGTTTTCTCTGTAACGTTATTTTTGTGTGATGCCTCAACCCCAATCTGTATTCCGCCATATCATTTATTGAATCATTTCGTGTATTAATTTCATCCACCCCTTTAAAAAGTATTTAATCAGATTCTTATCCGATTTTTCTATGATATAAATTTTAACAAAACTCCTTAATCTTTTAATCGCGGAGTTTAATATTAATGCGTACAGGCAACAACACAAAAGTAATGTTACAGGTCATTGATCCGTAGCTTTCAAACTACTTAAACTAAGGTAAACTAATCTAAGGACAACACAAACACCCATACCCGAGGGGGGACTCGAACCCCCGACGGCGAGCGGTCACGCGCCCCAGTGCGCACGGCTAATCCGCCGCGGTTATGGCATCTGTCGTCACCGGCTCAACTCGACATCCACTTTCCGGGTGTACTATTTTTTTTTTTTTTCTGACAGTGTATTTCAGTTTATTCCAAGCTTATTTGCTGCGCGTATTTCAATGTTTTCATTCGTGGAAGTTAGGACACTAACTGCCAATGGGTAAAGTTACAAATGCGTACCCAGCCAGGATTAGCACCGGGTCTCTTTGTTGCTACACAGTTGCGCTGACCACTATACCACTGGAGACACAGCGATCATCACAACTACAAGGACTATTGAAACCACCTCCCTTCCTACAAATACTCAAACTCGTAATTATTATAAACTGATTCCCGTACGAGAAAGGGCCTAAAGTGCTTCCGCACGGAAGAAGGGATCATTTCCCTTCATCGGCTAGTTATATAAAGAACTCGCCACACACACTCCGTTGTTACTGCCGTCTCAGATCAATTCTTTGTCACAATCGAGAGACTTCCTTTATTAGAGTACAAGTTACCTGCCAGTTTTTCCAGGAGTTCTCTGCAGCGTGGGGGAATGGCTACATACGTGGAAACAGTATTACAGGAGTTCATCGATGTTTCTAAACACTCCACGGAAAAGGTATTTAAATGTTTTGCAGATGTGATAGAACGTAGTCAAAGTAAACTTATGTTGTTATTTATAGGTTCCCTGCAAAGAGCTCGAATTTCATAGAGCGGCCATAGCTCCGCCATGTTTGAGACAAATTGGACTGGCGTCCACCATGTCGTTTGGGGTATCGGCTGACAACTGGTATGCCGTAGAGAATTTCACCAATTTACAGTTCAACGTTTTAAGTAAAGATTGACTATTGAATACGGATGTGCATCAAGTTACGTCAGATTTTATCGAAGCTGAGAATAGACGAGACAGGTGATATATTTCCTAGAAATCTGGTAATGAAATCTCACAAACTGTCAGTAATACGATTCCAGTTCGAAGTATACCAGTTAGCTGAGGTTTGCAGTAACAACGAAACTGCCGCTTTGAAGCTATTTGTGTTGATTATAATGCAAGTACATGGTCTGAACTAATTGCTAAACATATAGCGAACAGTAATTGTTGCCGGACAATCGCGTCACGGATTTGCTTCTGTTGTTAAAGTGTTATAACAACTGCTTTCATAAAGTCTAATACACGTTTTTCCGGTTTCTACTAAATGTACTAAGTTTACAGACTTGTAAAGCTGCTGTCGAAGGGTTTGGTTGTCAACTTTGGTGGACCAAATTTCAGTACAAATAAGAAACTGACAACAAAATACTGCAGTTACAAATGCGCCTACATCATCTGCCACAAAAGTATTCCACGTCGAAATAATTTTCCTTGTTGCCATGCTGAAATAAGTAACGTTTATTACGCGAAATTTGAGAGCAAAGACGAAAGTGACGACAGAATACTGCAGTAAAAATGAGTCTGGGTCAGCTGCTACAAAAGCATTCCACACCGAAATAACGTATCATTATTAACTTTCGTTGTTGTCACACTGAAATAAGTACAAATTTGTTGTAAAGAACACAGGCATATACAAGTGAGAAAATTCTGACTGTACTACAACTTCCACACTTTGCACTGGTTGCATGTCAACCATGCTCGATCAAGTGTTGTCAAAAACAAATGAAAATATTTTTAAAGAAGGCGTAGAGCCTTAAAAGTGTGGTTTCGTCAAACACAGTAGCAACAGGAGAAGAAACATTTCAAAAACACACCAACATTGGGTAGAAAACTGAGCACTCTTTTATGGTGTGTTCTTCAAGGGATATGGAGGATAGGTCATCTGAAGCTTCGCTCTTGGGACAGCTAAGTGCCACTAGACAGGAATTTTGTTTGAGTATAGACAGACAGATCAAATAATGCAAAACATTTGGTTTGAGTATAGACAAACAATTCAAAACATTTGGTGTTCTTGAAGGAAGTACTTGTCGTTTTAGGACTTAGGTTTGTGCATTTAATTGCGGATCACACTTTAGGCATATTTCAGCAGCAAAAATAGTACTGACAATACACACTAAACACAATATAGGACTCATCAAGCTCTATAAAACATACGGTAGACAGACTCTTCTCAAGTGTACTGACCACAGTAAATATAGCGGACAGTTTACACAATTTGCCGCAAAAAGCGATGTAACTTGTGTGTTTGCCAGTCTGAAATTTAAGCTGTATGGTTCCCTGACTCTGATTTTAAAACTTTTCTGTTCAAGCTAGAGAGGGTTTTGCGTTCACTTTATAGGAAGTACAAAAAATTAATTGTACGTACTGATTTCAACATTAAGTGTGTGAGCGATTGTACAAGAAAAAGGATGGTTGAGATCTCTTTAATTCTTATCACCTGTTGAAAACAGTATTTTTTCCAACTGGACTGCATCGGATCAGCAACACAATCATAGGCAACCTTTTTGTTCATTCTTTATTATTAGAGGGGCTTCTGTTAGCAGAATAGTGAATGGCCTCTCAGACCATGATGCACAAATTGTAACTTTAAAAGGGTTTTGTACTCTACGATCTGTTAAATATAGTTATAAACTAATCATAGAAAGCCAATGCAGTTGCAATACAGACCTTTTGAAACCTAATTAAGGAACAAGATCGGCAGGATGTTCATGGTGCTGATCATATAGACGATAAATATAATCCTTTCCTTAACACATTTCGCGTGATTTTCGGAAGCTGCTTTCCGTTAGAACTCTCAAAACAAGGTACTACCACTAACAGGCAGCCTGGGTGGCTAATAAGAGATATAAGAATATAGTGTAGAATAAAGCGGGATTCTCAAAACTTTAGAAGCAGGACCAAGCTGCAGTGGCCCATTTCAGACAGTATTGTAAGGTATTGAAGAACGTCATTAAGGAGGCAAAAAATGTGCCGTATGCAAAAGAATAATTAATTCGAAGAATAAAATAAAAACCTTATGGTCAGTTGTGACGGAAGAATCTGGTGAGAAGAACAGAGCATATAAAGTCAATGTGTTATGGAAATTTTTCTGTTACGCATAAGTCAGATATATACAGTAATAATCACTTTCTGAATATAGCAGATGAATTAAATAGAAACTTAGCTCCTACACGTCATCAAATAACTCTCACAGAAAATAGCATTCCACAACTATTACCTGAAGTAGTCCTCCGTGATACTGACAAGGGGGAGATCGTGTCAGTAATTAAATCACTAAAGACTAATGATGAGACTACTGATAGGATATCTAGCAGAATACGTAAGTATTTTTCCGCCTTTTCCTGACAGACTGAAGTACTCAGTAGTGAAACCACTTCATACAATGGTAAAATGGATAATGTAAATGACTTTAGACCTATTTCTATGCCACCAGTTGTTGAAAAGATTGTATATTCGAGGTCAGTTCATCATCTAAGTTCCCTTAATATGCTGTCAAATGTACAGTTTGGTTTCAGAAGTGGTTTAAGAACCCAAGATGATATATTCTCTTTTCTGTGTGAGGCACTTCATGGATGAAATATTCCCACTACCACAAGAAAACATTTAATTAATGCAACTGGCTATCTTGATTATAAGTGATGATTGAAATGACACAGTTCACAGATTTTCATCAAGTCGCTGCGTAATAGCCGTGAGCACTAAGGCACCTTACTGTGGTGCACGTGGCCGTCCCACGTCGTAAGTTCAGTTCGAATATCTCCCCCCCCCCCCCACCTCTCGGACATGGGTGTTTGTGTTGTTCTTAGCGTACGTTAGTTTAAGTAGTTTGTAAGTTTAGGGACCGATGACCACTGTTGGTAGGTACCATACCTTTGGAATCATATCGTATATCCATCAATATCGTTTATCTGATTTCGGTATTTTGCACATTTGGCCTTCAAAACAAGATAAATCGCACTGTCTACACCATAATTCGTTCGATGCATGGCAGGCGGTATTATTCAGCAGACGTCTAAAATTTAAAATTTAAATGTTTGTAAATCTCCGTGGTCATCAGTCCGTAACTTACAAACTACTTAAGCCTAGGTAAACTAACCTAAGGACAACACACACACCCATGCCCCAGGGAGGACTCGAACCTCCACGGCGAGCAACCGCGCGCTCCGCAGCGAGACGCTTTAGACCGCTCGGCTACTCCACCGCGGCAGCAGACGTCCAAGCTAGAGTTTTATTTCTTTGTTGATAAAATTATTCTGTACGTAAAATTTATTATGGTGTATGGTGCAGGGTACCTTAATCAAGACCTCATAATTGTTTGGCAGATATATCTACAGGTGAAGGTAAATGCGGGCACTCGGTCTCCGCACAGCGATTCCTCCTTGAAAAAAAAAAAAAAAAAAAAAAAAAAACTAAGCTCACAGTTTGACTTAGTGATTGACGACCGGTTTCGTTGTGCTTTACCATCGCTGGATATCTTTTACTTGTTCATCGATAACTAGTTCTCTTGATCCTAGAATAGCTAGGTGTGTAGTAACAATGTGTATATAGATGCTGCAAAAAAAAAAAAAAAAAAAAAAAAAAAAAAAAAAAAAAAAAAAAAAAGTTTTACATGGATTCCAATCAAGATGCAGCTCGTCAATTTTTACATCAACAAAAATGCCAGAGGTGAATAAAGTGAAAAGTAACAGATAAAAGTCGAGATGTGTGCCTGGTTACATTGAAATACATTATTTGTGAACCCGTACAGTGAAAATTCTTTCAAGTTCTGAAGCAATCAGGAGTAAAATATAGGGAGCGTAAGGTTATATACAACTTGTACAAAAACCAGACAGCGTTTGTCAGAGTTGAAGGGCATGAAACGTATGCATTGGTTGGGAAGGGAGTAAGACAGGGTTGTAGCCTTTCTCCAATGTTGTTCAATTTGTACATTGAGCAAGCTATAAAGAAAAGCAAGGAGAAATCTGGTGAAGGAATTAAAGTTCAGGGGGAAGAATTAAAAACATTGCGTTTTGCCGACGGCATAGTAATTCTGTCAGATACGGCAAAGGACCTGGAAGAGCAACTGAACGGAATGGACAGTGTGCTGAAAGGTGCTTATAAGATGAAGATTAACAAGAGCAAAACTAGGGTAATGGAGTGCAGTCTAAGAAAATCAGATGATGCTGAAGGAATTAGATTAGGCAACGAAGCAATAAAGGAGGTAGATGAGTTTTGTTACTTGGCCAGTAAAATAACAAATGATGGTCGCAGTACAGAGGATATAAAATGCAGAATGGCAATGGGTAGAAAAGCGTTCTTGAAAAAGAGAAATTTGTTAACATCGAATATTTATTTAAGCCTAAGGAAGTCCTTTCTGAAGGCATTTGTATGGAGTGTTGCCTTGTATGGGAGTGAAACATGTATGATAAACAGTGCGGACAGGAAGAGGATTGAGGCTTTTGAAATGTGGTGCTACAGAAGAAAGCTGAAGATTAGGTGGGTGGATCGCGTAACTAATGAGGAGGTACTGAACAGAATTTGGGAGAAAAGAAATTTCTGGCGTACCTTGATTAAACGAAGGGATAGATTGGTAGGGCACATTCTTAGACATCGAGGAATTGTGAACTTAGCGTTGGAGGGAAGTGTGTGGGGTAAAAACCGCAGAGGAAGACCAAGAGACGGATACAGTAAGCAGATTCAGACAGATGTAGGTTGCCGTTCTTATGTGGAGATGAAGAGGCTTGCTCAGGATAGGGTATTGTGGAGAGCTGCATCAAACCAGTCTCCGAACTGAAGACCACAACAACAACAACAGTGAAAATGTTCAAATGTTTGTAATCTAATCCTATGGGACCAAACTACGTTGGTCACCACTCCCTAGTCTTACAAACTGCTTAAACTAAGTTAAGCTAACGTAAGGACAACACACATATCCATGCCCGACGGAGGATTCGAACACCCGACGCGGGAGGCCGCGCGATCAGTAACGTGGCGCCCCAGACCTCTCGGCTACTCCCGCGCGGCAACACGTAGAGAGTGAGGTGAGTGCCCTGATATTTGTGCTTAACGTTCGAAAAAGTCTTCTTGTTGGGGCCGCATACCAGCCCAGGAAATAAAGTAGCGCAGTACATTTGCAAACGTTGTGAATCAATATAACGCGGTGTTAGCCTTTGTTATTTATAACGCTCAGCATTTTGTTTATGCGATACCACCGGCGAGGATATACGTTGCCTGACTGCGGGAAGCCTACGTGTAGCGAATTATTGTTGTAAAGTTGGATCTTCGCGACATTTTGACAGCACAAACACGATCCATTCTGCAGGGAACGGTTCTCGTGATTGGCGACCCTCTGGTCGCGTGTTTCACGATCTGGTCACATCCGAAAAACAAACGGCAACTGCAGGTGAGGAGTTTCCACTCAGTTTGCGATAAGTGTTTCATTCTAAATGAATGGTTATTTCGTCAAATGTCAAATTAATTTTTTTTAAATTACTAGAGAAGAACAAACTTGTCATCTGCAAACATAACGTCGCGGTGGAGTAGCCGAGCGGTCTAAAGCGTCTCGCTGCGGAGCGCGCGGTTGCTCGCCGTAGAGGTTCGAGTCCTCCCTGGAGCATGGGTGTGTGTGTTGTACAAAAAAAAATGTTTAAATGTTTGTAGAACTTATGGGACTTAACTACGGGGTCATCAGTCCCTAAGCTTACAAACTACTTACGTACTAGCTAAGACTAAGGACGCCACAAATATCCCCCGACCGTAGTGGCCGTGCAGACCGTGACTGAAGCGCCTCAGTCTCCTCGGCCACCGCGGCCGGTGTGTGTGTTAGTTTACCCTAGTTTAAGTAGTTTTTAAGCTACGGACTGATGACCACGCAGTTCGGTTGAACATTTTTGCAAACATAATAATTTTGTGTTATGGTTTGAAGATGACAAGTCTGTAAAAAAACTATTACCACAACAACAAATATGTAGGTTACTGAAAGTTTTTATACGTAGCCTAATGTAAAGGTATGTAAAAATGTGATACTGGTATTTCTAGGCCTAATTTAAAAAAAACTGAAATTGTTATATTTGTCTGATAACCGAAGCAAAATTCATAACGAATGAACCTGCAAAAACATGTTAGATGTATCTCAAAAGACAATTGTACAGTAACTATAATTTGTAAGAACAAAAAATATACCACGCCACTGATAATAGCACAAAATGTGCTGAAACATGTTTGGGAAAAAATAATTAAAATAAGAGTCTTGAACACGTCGGAAAATCCTCACCATTCGTGACAAAATATAAAAGCAATTGTGTAAATCCTACAACACATTTAAAATTTTCAATCATCAAAATTCGGTATTATTATTCACATTCTGCCCGTTCCACACATCATTTCGCTGTCTACTGGGACCAAAAAATCCTCCGGTGTGTGCTTGCGACATGTAAGACTTGTTCGCGGGTGTAGAGAAAGGCTTGAAGTAAGGCAAGAGAATGGCTACCGCTGTGCACACGGAGCGCGAAGTGTTAAAGTAAGGGCGAACCAATTGCGAACAATTGTAAAAATCAAATAATATGCCATGAAGTGTGACAGATTTGTAGCCTTTCCCCAATGTTTTCCAATTTGTACTTTGAGCAAGCTGGGAAGGAAAGCAAGGAGAAATTTAGAGAGGTCATTAAAGTTTAAGGAATAAAAACTTCGCGTTTTGCTGATGACGTTTTAATTCTCTCAGAAACAGCAAAGGACCAGGAAGAGCAATTGAACGGAATGGACAGTGTCTTGAGAGAGGTGTATAAGAAGAACATTAACAAGAGAAAATCAAGGGTAATATTCATACGTAGGCGCCTCGGTTGCACAGTGGTAGAGTGCCAGACTACAAATCCAAAGGTCGCGGGTTCGATCCTCGCCATGTCCTAACATTTTTATCTGTCACTTTCCACTTCTTTCACCTCTGGCGGTATTGCTTATGTGAAAAATACCGAGTAGCACCGTGGTTCGAAGGTCGGAGGAAGGCAACGGCATACCACCTCCAAACAGGACCATGCCTAGTAAAGCACTGTGGTGTTCAAACCAATCTTCGGATTGTTGACTGCTTTTAGTCTAAGATAATCAGGCGATGCTGAAGGAATTAGGTTACGTGATGAAACAATAAAGGTGGTAGATGAGTGAAACAATAAAGGTGGTAGATGAGTGAAATACGATAGCAGAGTAGCAATGGAAAGAACAAGATAAATTTATTAACACTAAATATTAATTTGAACGTTACTAAATCTTTTCTGAAAGCTTTTGTGTGGAATGTCGCTTTTAACGTTAGTGAAACATCGTAGATAAATTTTTCAGATGGGAAGAGGATAGAGGCTTTTGGAATGTGGTGCTACAGAAGAATGCTGAAAATTTGGTGGATGGATCACGTAACTAATGAAAAGCTACTGAACAGAACTGGGGAGAAAAGAAATTTCTGGCATACGTCAACTAAGAGGAGGAACATATATTGTCGCGTTGAAATGGGAGTAGACTTGACTTCGAAGGCAACTGAACACAGCAGTTATACTGAAAGCACGTTTATTACGAACTCAACATACACGCAGCACTGACTGCCTCTCAGGCAGCGTGCTCTGCTATTTATATACAGACAGAATTTACCAGAAATTAGAAGAACGGTTAACATACGAAACAAGTAGAATTTACAAGTGAACATAAGAAAGGTGTAGAACATTCTGGGATTGTTAATTACAAGAAAATAAATTTTCGCCCATGCGCGCGATTGAACCGGCGACCTTCTGCTCCGCAGTCCGTGACGCTATCCCCTGCGCCACGCCGGCATTCGCTCTTCGTGCTCTCTCGTGGCATTGCTCCCTCTCCTGGATATTGACCTCTGTTCAGCTGTAACGTCATCTAGTTCAATGAGGAATGAAATTTCATTAATGCTGTAGTGTTCCACTAATGGATTCCTCGAAAGGCAGTCGGCATCCTTGTGTTTGCGCCCGTTCTTGAATACCACTGTGACATCGTACTCTTGGAGTCTTAGTGCCCATCTTGCTAGTCGACCTGATGGATCTTTCAAGCTAGTCAGCCAACACAAAGAATGGTGGTCTGTCACGACGGTGAATGGTTTGCCGAATAAATACGGCCGAAACTTGTCGATAGCCCAGATAACTGCGAGACATCCTTTTTCAGTTGTAGAGTAGTTTATCTCGGGCTTTGAGACTACTCTTGACGCTTAGGCTATTACTTTTTCAGCACCTTCCTGAACTTGTACAAGCACTGCACCAATCCCATAGCCACTGGCGTCTGTGTGAAGTTCCGTTTCTGCATTCTCGTCGTACAAGGCTAGCACTGGTGCGGAAGTTAGAGCCTCCTTAAATGGCTGGAAAGCTCTTTCTTTTGTCTCATTCCAGTAAAATTTGGCGTCTCCCTCCACAAATTCTTGTAATGGACGTGTCTTGTTACAAAATCCTTTTATGAAACGTCGGTAGTATGACCACAGCCCGAGAAAACTTCTCACATCACGAATGTGCTGAGGAGTTGGAAATTCTGTGACTGCCCTTACTTTATCTGGATCAGGACGGACACCATCTCCGTTGACTAGGTGCCCCAGGATTTTTATCTCTTTGGCGACGAAGAGGCACTTCTATGGATTGAGGCGGAGACCTGCAGCCTGAACACACTTCAACACAGTTGACAGGCGACTCAGATGTTCTTCAAATGTTTTCGAGAAAACGACAATGTCATCTAAATAGCAGAGACACGTTGTCCACTTAAGGTGTCGAAGCAAGTTGTCCATCATGCGTTCGAATGTGCCTGGAGCATTACATAATCCAAATGGCATTACTTAAAATTCATAGAGGCCGTCAGGTGTAATAAAAGCCGTCTTTTCCCTGTCAGCTTCGTCAACCTCGATTTGCCAGTAACCTGTCTGCATGTCCATAGTTGAGAAGTATGTAGCTCCTTTCAAGCAGTCTAAGGTGTCGTCAATGCGCGGCAATGGGTAGACATCTTTCTTTGTGATTCTGTTCAGCCGCCGATAGTCGACACAGAATCGCTACGTGCCATCCTTCTTCTTTACAAGGACCACCGGATACGACCAAGGACTCTCCGAAGGTTGAATAATGTCATCGTGCAACATCTTCTCCACTTCCTCCCGAATTATCTATCTTTCAGCTGGCGACACACTATACGAACGCTGGCTAATTGGCGGATGATCCCCAGTATTGATACGGTGTTTTATCGTGGGCCGTTTCGTCTGACTTTTCCCCTGCTGAGGTGTGAATGCACCCGAAAATTGGCGTAGTATACCTAACACCCGCTGGCGTTTTTCCTTGGTCAGTCCAGGCCCTATTGGCAGTTCCACGTTTGTTTCCTCCAGCGTGTTGTCTGTACTAACAGCAGGGCATGGGTCTTCATCGATGACGTTGAGCTCGCCGTTCTGGATTGGTTCTGCTGTCCCGATACATATCCCCTTGGGGATAAGTTGTGATTGATCGTGACAATTTGTGATCCAAACCGGTAATGCTTATGATAGCTGCTGGTATGTAAATTTCTTTTGTGAGCCTTACTACCAACAAGTAATATTAAGTCGAGGTCCATAGGTAAAGTACCCTCTGTCATGCACAAAACGAAATTATATACACACAGTCACCTTCCTCTTGTTTTGAAGGTCAAATGTGCAAAATTTCATCGAGATTGAAACAGAGCTGTCATTTTTATTCAATACAAACAAACGGATTCTCTACTTTATACCAGGTGTCTCATCTAACTCCGCCACCTCAAATATCTCCGTAGCAACAGATATTCAAAAACGGTTTTCACCAGCATGAACATATGGCATGGAAACTAAATTCTATGCGAAATTTTAAAACGTAAACAAATACTATTTTTAATACGAACTTGTGTATTTTTAAATGGACCCCCCCCCCCCCATATAATTTCGTATGAAATCCATAGCATCAAAAATCACAAAAATAATAGCATTGGTTGGAAGTGTCACCTTCGATTCGCAATTTCTCGGGATATATTGACGTATTCCGATGCAGCCAATAGTGATTTTTCATGCTATTGATTGTATAATAGTGGATGTCCAAGTAAAAGTACACAAGTTTGTTTACAAAGTAGTATTTGTTTACAATTTGAAATTTTGCATAATTTTGTTTCGTAATCTCCTGCCGTCCGTTCATGGACGTGAAAACCGTTTTTGAATCTATATTGTTCTTCCAGATATTATTTGGGGTGGCAGAGTCAGCTAAGACACCCTGTATAAAGAAGTTTAAATATTTGTAAATCCATCGGATCAAACTGAGTGGTCATCAGTCCGTAGCTTACAAACTATTTAAACCTTGGTAAACTAACCTAAGGACAACACACACACGCATGCCCCAGGGAGGACTCGAACCTCCACGGCGAGCAACCGCGTGCTCCGCAGCGAGACGCTTTAGACCGCTCGGCTACTCCACCGCGGCCTGTATAAACACATCACCTTATATGTTTCATTGTCTGTGGTGCTTCTTGGTGTTGTAGCGGAATAGCCGTGCGCACCAAGGCGCCTTGATGCAGTGTGTGCGCCCATTCCCCTTCAGAGGTTCGAGTTCTCCCTCGGGCAAGGTTGTGTATCTCTTGTTCTTAGGACCTGTTAGTTTAAGTTATTTGTATATTTAGGGACTGATCACCACTGCAGTTAGGTCCCATAACTTTGCAAACATTTGAACATTTTGCTTCATGGCGTTTCATGTTGAATAGGCAGTAGTACATCAATACCAAACGTAGTTTTATAGTTTCCAAATGATAAGCCAAGATCGCAAACTAACAATTTATTAAGTGACGACCGGTTTCGGTACACTGTATCACCATCATCTGAGTATTTTGTAAGCTGTCATATTTTTAACTTAAGTATTTTTTATATAGTGACTAAGTGCAATGTTGCATTTCTTATTTTATACCCAATTTTTTAACAAGATGACCAGATTATAATATATATATGACCAGATGATGGTGACACAGTGCACCGAAACCGGTCGTCACTTAATAGTTAGTTTGCGATCTTGGCTTGTCATTTGGAAACTATAAAACGAATTGATCGCCTCCAGACCAGACGATGTCAGGTAATCTTACCAAACGAAGTGTTAGCTTTTGAGGGCGACCAAGTTTTGGTTCGGTGCGCTTTAATGTAAGTAAAGATGAGAGGGAGGAGTGTGGAGATAAGAGTGCTAATTGAGTGTGTGCAGGAGGACAGGATAGGCTAGGTGAGTGGGAGCGCAGCAGGCGGCAGCACTCAGGCCGCAGTACGTCAGCCCGTAATCCGCAGCCAGCACCGCCACAATGGCCATTGTCCGCCTCCCTCTACGTGACTGTTTGCAGCCAGGCCCAAGCTAAATTCTCCCACCAGCGGGCCGCACCGCACCAACGGAGCCAACTCAAAATTTCGTCTTCTCCCCCTACAAGAAAATACGCTTAGATTATCACACGATAGGGGACTAAAGTTCCCAGTACTGATATGCACAGATACAGGTGGTGGTAGTTCCGTCTACACAAGGCATTAAAGGACGCTGCACTGCTAGAGCTGTCACTTGTACACCGGTGACAGATGTACACTGGTCAAACCAGTTAGGGGATCAGCTGACATATCTACGTTCTGAAGTACTGTCATCGGAAGAATGAAGAAAAAATAGTTTGTGTGGTGTCGCACAAGTACGAAGTGCGCGCCACTTACTTTCGCAGCGCGCCGCCATGCACGCACGGCGCGGCGTTCTTACGACGTCAGCCACGAGCGCCCTCTGCTGCTATCCCGCTCGTGGCCACCACTGAACGACGTCGTTCACTTGGGACTGAGATAGGAACCAGTTAACACTTCGGAATCAGATAGGCACCAGTGAAGGCTTGGCTATCGGATAGGCACTTGTAATCATCAGTAGGCAGCCCTCTATCTAAACTATGTATCAGCAATCTGCAGACAAGACTATGTAAAAGTTAAGTAGTACTAAGTCTCTATGAAATATACATCTCGTTCTAATTTACTCTAGTGTTTCTAGTTTCTGCTGTCCCACTGGCTGGTCACCTCCTACCTGCATAAGCGTGCATCCTTTATTCCTGTGTCGGTCATTCTACTCGGCCACTGGCACCTACGACGGAAACGAGACACAAAAGCGGCGACGAGGCTGGGACTCAAAAGTGGCGATGAGGCTGGGACTCAAAAGTGGCGACGAGGCTGGGATACAAAAGTGGCGACGAGGATGGGATACAAAAGTTTGAAGTTTCTCTGTCGGGTAGAGAACAACATTATAGCAACTGTGATAGTGGTTGTAACAGAAAGTTGCTGGAAAGGGGAGGGGGGGTTGGTGTAGACTTGTGTTTATTCTTTCAAAAAAATTATACAACTAATTGGGTTGTAATGTAATGCAACAACGTAACTTACCCGAAGTTATGGCATGAAGAGCCATAAGAACGTTAGGAGTTGGATATACGCAGAAGGAGATGGCTGCAGCTATTGAAGTATTCTTAAAAGTACTTTCCGAGACGTGGGAGCGATTTCAGGCAACAGGAACGGCTAAAAGAAGGCACGGCCACCGTCCTCCACGGGTAGCATTAGCAAGAGATGACCGTTACCTCAGGTTAACAGCTCGTCGAGACAGGACGCTGAATGTAACTCAACTGCGACGCACTCTCCAGGCAACAACAGTACCCGCGATATCAACACAAAAAGTCCGAAATTGTCTTCAGGAATGTGTCCTTAGAGACCTATCGTGTGTGTCGCATTAAAACCACCACATCGTTTCGCCCGCAGAAACTGTGTGGAAAATCATCAGGATTGGAGTCGTAACGAATAGTGCCAGGTTCTGTTCACACATGAGTCAAGATTTGTGTTGCACAATCGTCGCTCCCTCATCTGCAGAGAACGTGGAAAATTTCTGCTTTTGTGCAGGAAACAACGGCATATTAATGTGGCGGGAGAATAGTGTGGACAGGAGTCAGTATTGGCGGATGTACCGACTTCTATGTCGTTCAGAATGTCGGTTTCACAAAGAAGACATTGTTCGACTTTTTGTTGTGCCCTACGCTGGTGCCACACAATACGAATTCCTTCTGGTGAACGATAACGCTCGTTCCCACTGAGTTGCACTGCTGGACAACTTTCTTGAAGCTGAGGGAACTGAACGAATGGTGTGGCCTGTTTTGTTCACTGGACTTAAACCCGATTGAGCATGTCTGGAATGCCCTCGGCAGACACATTGCAGCCGTATCAAAACCTCCCACAACGGTTGCAGAGCTGGATATTGCAATAGAAGAATGGCCAAAAATCAAGAGCTGATTCATGCCATGCAGCTGTGCAACTGTACCGGCCGTCCGATGTGATCAATCGCCATATTAGAGATCAAAAAGAATGACTTTTTCACTATCATTGTAGCCCCAAAGTGCCCCACTCTAATGAAACAATATGTAAACATCAAGTAAAGAGTTGAGAGAGCAAAATCGTAGTGTGATTATTTCCTTGCGTGTACCTACTATTCTCTTCGATGCAAACTGATCTTAGGTCGGATTCTATCAATTTTTGCATTCGTCTATAATTAATTCGTGTTACTATTTTGCAACTATGATCTGTAACTTTCACACTTTTCTGAATTCTCTTTCTTTAGAATTGGAATAGTTAAATCCTTCTTGTAGTCTGTGGGTATCTCCCTTATCTCGCACATCTTGCTTACCAGGTGGAACAATTTCTTCGTGAGTGACTCTCCGAAAGATATCAGCAGGTCAGACTGAACATCATCTATTCCAGGGGCCATTCTTCGACTCAGATCATTCAGTGCTCTGTACATTCTTCTTGTAGTATTGTATATCCTATCTCATCTTCCTCTACTTTCTCTTGGATACAATAGTACCTTCAATTTCATTTCGTTTGCATAGACTATATATTTTCGCGATGAAATGGAATCAGGCTTGACTTCGAAGGCAGGGTTCTCAACTGAACACAGCAGTTATACTGAAAGCAGGTTTATTACGAACTGAAACAAACACGCAGCACTAACTGCCTCTCGGGCAGAGTGCTCTGCTATTTATACACAGACAGAATGTAGCAGAAATTAGAAGAACAGTTAATATAAGAAACATCTACATCTACATAGATACTCTGCAAATCACATTTAAGTGCCTGGCAGAGGGTTCATTAACCACTTTCATAACTTTTCTCTACCGTTCCATTCTCTAATAGCGCGCGGGAAGAAAAAACACCTAAATCGTTCCGTTTTCGATCTGATTTCTCTTATTTTATTGGGATGGTCATGTCTCCCTAAGTAGGTGGGTGCTAGCAAAATATTTTCACATTCAGAAGTAAAAGTCGGTGATTGAAACTTCGCAAACAGATCACGCCGCAATGAATAACGTCTTTCTTTTAATGATTTCCACCCCAATTCGTGCAACAATTCCGTGACGCTTCCCCCCACGTGACGTGATAAAACAAAACGAGCTGCCCTTCTCTGAACCTTCTCAATATCTTCCGTCAGTCCCACCTGGTGAGGGTCCCACAAGAGGCAACAGTACTCCAGTAAGTGTAATGTAGCCAGTCTCTTTGGTGGAGCTGGTGCATCTTCGAAGCGTTCTGCCAATGAAACGTAACCTTTGGTTCGCCTTCCCCACAATATTTTCTATGTTTTCTCTCCAGTCAAAGTTGTTCGTAATTGTAACTCCTAGGTATTTGGTAGAATTTACGACCTTAAGTTTTGACTGATTTATCACGTAATTGAAGTTCAGCGGATTTCTTTTAGTGGTCATCTGTATTACTTCACACTTTTCTTTATTTAGTGTCAATTGCCAATTTTCGCAACAAGTAGAAATTTTGTCTAAATCGCTTTGCAGTTGCTTTTGATCCTCTGTTGACTTCACTAACCGGTAAACGACAGCATCATCCGCGAACAGTCTAAGGGAGCTATTCAGATTGTCTCCTAAATCGTTTATAAACACGAGGAAGAGTAGGGGACCTGTAACGCTTCCCTGGGGAACGCCAGATATCACTTCTGTTTTACTCTATGACTTACCGTCAATTACAACGGTGTCCTTTCTGATAGGAAATCGTGAATCCAATCGCACAATTGGGGAGATATTCCATAAGCACGCAATTTCATTAGAAGCCGCTTGTGAGGTACAGTGTCAAAAGCCTTCCGGAAATCCAGAAATATGGAATCGATTTGAGATCCCTTGTCGATGGCACTTAACACTTCATGTGAATAAAGGGCAAGCTGTGTTTCGCAAGAGTGATACTTTCTGAATCCGTGTTGACTATTGGTTAATAGGAGGTTCTCTTCGAGGTAGTTCATAATATTCGAACAAAGTATATGTTCCAAAATCCTACTGCCAATCGACGTCAGTGAGATAGGCCTGTAATTTTGGGGATCACTCCTATTGCCTTTCTTGAATATTGGAGTCACTTGGGCAACTTTCCAGTCTTTGGGTACGGATCTTTCGCTGAGTGATCTGTTGTAAATTATAGCTAAGTACGGAGCTATTGCAGCAGCATACTCTGAGGAATCTAGTTGGTATACAATCTGGCCCGGAAGATTTATTTTTGTTTAGAGACTTAAGTTGTTTTACTACTCCAGGAACATCTACTTCTAAGTTTCGCATGCTGGCAGCTGTTCTTGGATTGAATACTGGAGTGTTCACTTCGTCTTCTTTGGTGAAAGAATTTCGGAAAGCTGTGTTTAGTAAACATGTAGAAATTATAAGTGAATATAAGACACATGTAGAACATTCTGGAAATGATAATTACTAAGAAATAAAATTTTTGCCTATGGACGGGATTGAGCCGGCGACCTTCAGCACCGCAATGGGTGACGCTATCCATTGCGCCTCGCCGGCAATCGGATAACCTGCGGTCTCACGAAATATTTTCTTTGCACCTTTCATATTTCCCTTCTTTTCTTAGTACTGGTTTACATTTGACCTCTTCACCTTTATGCAGCTGTTTTTCTTGTCTCCAAAAGTCCTTTTATTTTCCTGTAGGTGGTATTTAATTTTTCCCTAGTTATACATTATTCTACGGCTTACATTTGTACTCCAGCTACTCTGCACTTCCTGTCAACCTCATTTTTTAGCCTCTGTACGCCTCTGTACTCCTTTTTACCTGCTTCATAATATTTTTACCTTTCGTTAATTAAGTTCAGTATCTCCTGTGACACCCGATCATTTGTATTAGGCCTTGTCCATCCACCTCTATGATTCTCTGTGGCCTCTCAAAACTACCTGCACTTTTTCTACGTTATGGTCAGTCTTTGTGTTACGCCGCCTCTGAATCTGTCCATAACGAATATCGTGCCATATTTGATCAATAATGCGTTCAACTTACAGTATTTTATTACTTTCAGTGTCAAGTTTTTCTAATACTTTCTTTTTCGACTTTGAAGTGATTGTAAAGTACATTGCAACACATGATTTTTTTTAAATTCATTATTTATTTATTTTTTGTAGTCGAGTGGAGGTTTTTTTTTTTTTTTTTTTTTTTTTTTTTTTGAGAGAATTTTTCAGCTGACTACAAACCCTCAAACAATAATTATAGTCTCACTTCAAGATACCGGATCAGCTGAGTGAATCCCTTTCCAGTCCCCCCCCCCCCCAAAGAAAACTCCTTGCAAATAACGGGAATCGAACTCGAATCCTTCGGATGGCAATCAGCTAACGGTGGTAAAGTATCAGAAATAAAACAATTCGACTAAATCAATTAATTTAGTAAAAATAACAATGAAAGTAATTTTTTATATTATATTTAAAAAATTATTATCCTCGAAGGTATTAAAACTCACTCACTTCAGCACAATAGCTCATTATCATAACCGTTGCAATAACAAAGAACTTTGTATGACGGGCAACCACAGCTAAAATATTTATACATATTTAAGAAACTTTCACACAGTTAAAGATTAGGTGTTAAAATTGTAAGAGTCTGAATGAAAGTCCTTGGTTCACTTGAGCTGTTATTTTTATTGGAGTCGTGAAGACCCGCACAACCAGTTTCGCAACCTACAGATGCATCTTCAGGCGCTTTTTAAAAGTTTTCCATGTAAGTGATTTCTGATGGATAACGGGGTTAATGGTTAGGTGGTAGCGCAAGCACCTTGGCCCTTTTCGTCAAAAAGATTAAAAAGAAGTCTACCGTGCGGTTCTTGTCATTTTTTGTTAAAAGAATAGAAAAGTCGACAATTGGTAAAATTTGTTTGGCCTGTGACAACTGGCCAGTTGGCCTCAGTCTAACAGCCCATACACAGGGTGATCCGTCTCTTCAGTTGTATTTGCACTTCCGCCCTGCACGAATATGCAACTTTTTGATCACCTGGATGGATCTGATGATCCTCACTACACCGACAACAATCTGGCTACCCATCACGTCGCTCATGTAATGCATGCAGATCTCTGTGATTACAACAACTATATACGTGACCCTGTAACGCACCATATGCGAAAGCATCGAGGTTCAGTAAAGTTAAGTTAGTACTCACAAGGGGAACACCAAGTATGGTACCAACGGATTTTGATGGGTCGCGGGTATGTTGTGAGGGAATTCCTCCAGACCATCAACCTAAAAGGATTTATTCTAATGGGCCTTGATTTCTAAGAAAATCGAAATCAAATTCGCAGCAAATTACCACGCGTAACGTGTCTACTTATACATGGCGGTTAACGCTCAGCGAGACAGCGTGGTGTAATCGGCAAGGAGCTAGGCTCCCCTGTAGGAGACACGGGTTCGACACCTAACGGCAGAATAATTTTTAAAAATTGTAATTGCTACTTTTTATATTACAAAGAAATTAAAACAATAATTAAGCAAAGAAAAAGATATAAAGAAAGATAAAACAAAAATAATGTAAAGTCAAACGATTAAAAAAATAACCAAGAAAATAAAAAATAAAAAATCTTCCCCTTTGGGTCATTTATTTTTCACTTTCCTACATTTCTCTTCTTTTATTGTGTATAATTATATGCCTTCATACCCACTCCTATGTTACAGTTTGAGTAAACAGTCAGGATAATAGCAAATAATACAGTAGCAGCTGATTATTTTACTTACTGCGCAGTGTTATTTACACGCTACGATGACTAACCGACTGGCCGTAGCATAATAGTCCACTGGGACGCTTCACGTGGGTACACACGTCATAGGAGGAGATAAAAACAGCACGGTCAGGAACTGTAAACAAAAGTATTAAATGTTGCCCAAATATTATAGGTATTGACAAAAGACTGTTTACTGATTTCGAAATATGCTTCAATCTCCTTAAAAGTGTGCTTCCAAAAAACAAAATGAATAAAATAATCGTCGCGCAATACTTAACATATTGAGCGAAGGTTACATGTTTTTATCCTGACCATTTACTGCAAACGTTTACATAAGAATGGTTATAAAAATACATAATTATGCACAATCATGGAACAGGTGCGAAAAGTAATTGACCCATGTCGGACTTGAACCCAGGTCACCTGTACGGCAGCCTTGCATCTTGCCGATTACATCACACTGTATCGCTGAGCAGAACCGCCATGTATAAGTAGACACGTTACGCTTGGTAATTTGCTGCGAATTTGATCTCGATTTTCTTAGAAATCAAGGCCCATTGGAAAGAACCTTTTAGGTTGATGGTCTGTAGGAATTCCCTCACAAAATACCTACGACCCATCAAATTCCGTTGGTACCATACTTGGTGTTCCCCTTGTCAGTATAAACGTTTATATTTCACTAGCATTGATGTGAGTGTATTGTTTTAGTTGAGCTTATCATGTGGTATCAAATGCGAAACAGAAGGGCCAGACCTATGAATCTGTGTCAAAACACATCAGGAAAGACAGCCGGGCAAGTATCTGTAGGTGAACTAAGCACGTGTGGCAGTTTGGCAACGCCGAACGGCTTGAACGTGACATTGAGTACTGCGACAAGGAAAGTAGCTTCAGCGCGTGAAATGGCAACTATCGAGTAATTTTATTCGAACTATGATAACTATGACAGTCACCAGCCAGGATCACAAGCTGCTTGCGTTATGTGACGTCATCGTAGCTGCTAGGGCACCTGGATGTAAACGGGCATGCGCATCCGCCATTTTTGTTCCTTCGATTCGAAGCGCGATTGTAGAATATAGCAGTCAGTACGCTATCAGCACGGTGGGCTGTGCAGCTCTGTATTGTTCTAATCGTTCAGAAAACTCTTTTCGTGTTTTTTCGTTTGTAATGGATCCTGAAAGGCGTAAATAAAATATGGTTAATAAACTGTCGTCGTGACAAGGTCTTAAAAACTATGCGAGGTGGGTTAATTCATTTGTAGTTACGCACAATTTCTACACGTTGTAAACGACATGTTTCAATACGTGTCCTTTTTAGCGAAGGTTCCGAAGCTACGAACTACTGTTACAGACTTTTATTTTATGTATGCGTTGGTGATAACAAACAGTATCAAATTTAGACAATAACAATACTGATTACTTTTAAATGATGCACTGTTTTTTACTAGTTATAATGGCTCATATGGCTCGTAACGATTTTTGAAGCTACTGCGATGTTAATTTTAATTGCAGCTACTGCGATGCTAATTTTAGTTACTGCATCTGCAGCGTAGTTTCCTAATGTTTCCAACAAAATTTTCGCTTTACGAGGATAATTAATTTGCTGACCGGACAAGGATACATACAAGAAGTTGGTAAACATGAACAACTATTTTCTCTCATTCTAGCTGTTCAGGTTTTAAAAGAGCATTCGAAGGTCGTTGCCAACATCAGCACTCTACGCCGCCAACGTTGTAAGTAAAATTGACCAATTCTATCAGACAGAATTTTATTAAAGCTGATAGCTGTTAAAATTCCATTAGCTGAAAAGTGTTTTGAAACTATAGCTTTTGAAAATGCTTTACCTTCGTCTTGGATGACAATCGAAACATTTGCTTGATTTTTGCACACAAAATGTATTAAACTAGACTAAAGCGCAGATTTGGTAGTGCATCTGGTATCCCGTAAAATGGAACTATCGAATGAGTAAACGTTGCTCACAATACACACCCAGGTGGGAAAATACCAGAAAACATATTTTACGATTTGTTAAACCATATTACAATAATTTATTACGAAGGGATAAATTTTTTATCCAAATAAATATTTTCTTTTTGGTATATGTATTAGAAATTAAGCAAGCGATATTTCAAAGCAATAACAGCAGAAAAACTCTGCCTTTCACATGTTCACGCTGTCACCGCTTGGAACAAAAATGGCGGCCTGAGCTGCCGCTACAGCAGAAGTCGATGCGCATGCCCGTCTATATACAGGTGCCCTAGTTGCTGTGGCACGAGTGCATCGGCTGGTTGCCTTCTGGGGCGGCGTGGCAGTCAGCCCTGCTGAACGGCCGCCCCTGCTGATTATGCAGCCGGTGACACCGCTCTGTTCAGAGGGAAGTGACCCACCAGGGAACGCAATCAAAAGGTCCCGTTTTTTAAACTACTGACTAGTTTCATTACCTCTGCTTCGCACGCTTAAACTAGATGGTCTGCATTGGTTGTTTCTACTTATAAATATAAATTTTCATAGCTATAAAATGCTTTCCTAATCAAGTATTTTGATACAACTTCCGAACCCCCTATTGCACCACTGATGACAGAATTCAAATAATCTCGCAACATATTTTTTAAAATTCTAACCATTGTTCCACATCCAAATTTTCACATTTCGAGCATCAAAATAGTCTTAGTAGCACCCTTAAAAGATTTTTCCTTATTTCACCCGCTTTTGTTGTATAAGTCAGTCCACAGACACAGACTATTTAAAATTCTTGAAGGAAAAGGACTGGATTGGAAGACACCAAAAAATCATTGAACAGATATTAACAAACACAAAACCCCAAGTGAAATTTACGGGAATAATTTCAAAATCATTAGCAATAAAAATTGGTGTTAGACAAGGTGTTGGGTTATCGTCTTCGCTATTCAACATAGTTCTGAACAGAGTCATGGAAGAATGGGAAAAGAAAGAACAAAGTTACTGCAAATCAATCTCACTGGAAAGCAAGGGAAAAAACCTGCAAGTCCCCTGCCTAGCGTTTGAATACCTCGCATTAATAGCAGATTCTAGTTAAATCGGGCTAAAACAGACGGAAACTTTAAAAGAATGTGCATAAAAAATCGGCTCGCAAATATACTTTGAAAAGACTGTTCGCAATAGAAAAATATTCATAACAGGGAAGAATACGAAAAAACTCGGGGAGATTTTGGATTAATCCAATACCTGTATAATAAAAAATGTTTATTGCTAAATACAAAAATTAGACATTACAACACAGTAATTAAACCGACAATGTTACATGTCAGCGAAACCTTGTCACTAAATATGAAAACAGATATGACAAAGAGAGAGAGAGAGAAAGAGAGAGAGAGAGAGAGAGAGAGAGAGAGAGAAAAGAAAAAAAATAATTAGGAAATTTCCCGGCACCATGATGGACTGAAAGTAAATATCGATTACGGAAAACAACAAACATTGTTAAATAGTCTTAGACACAAAAAGAATAGTAAAATACATAACATCGCCCGTTAATGAAGGAAAATGGATTCAAAATGTTAAAACAGACTTGGAATTCGCCAAAATTACCAAAGATTAAATGGACACAAAAAACAATTTTAGGATAAAATTTGAAAAATGGGAGGTTGAACCACAGACAAAGCACCGAGAACCGGAACAAAATGGACGAAGAAAGAAGAGCTAAATCCTCGCAAAAAATGAAAAACTGGTGGGCATATAAAAAGAACTAGAAGCCCTAAAAAGCAAACATCTTTACTTAGCGCTTTCAGCTTTTGGAGCTTTACAACTAATAATAATAACAAGGCCGAGCGCAGAGTCGCGATTTGGGGGGTGGAGGGAGGAGTTGTTACTCGGTTGTGATTCCGACAACTAGAGAGATCTAATAGGAATTTGTTTGTCGTTTGCTGTTACACCATTTATTTTAAACAAGCGTAAGTAATTTGTTACAGTGGACTGATGAATACATACATATTTAGGGCAAACTATCATAAGTTGGCAAGTAATAAGGTATTTGAAATGCCTTGGTCGCATATAGTTTTATTATTTACACGTTTGCAACAACATCGTCAGATCTGATGTCATTTTAAGGAAAATTATTATTTTTCCCTTTATAGTAGTCTCTATAATCCGATACTTCGCCAGATCGACACGTCCAGCAGCTGACACAACGACCCGAAATCACGCGACGTACACACGGGTGAAGCCACTCCAAGTGATCACTTTAATAAACAGTCCAGTCAGCCAACGGTTATTGACTGCTGCGTTACTGTGCGCTCGAATTAGAACCCCCTTGAACTTAACTGAATAGTGAGTGTTTCGCATCTTTCCTGCAATATGTCTCCAGCAAGAAACAGAGAAAAACGAACACACTAGTCGTTGACTTTCATTTTAAAATCTTAAATTATTAAAGATAGAATAAAAAGTCAACGACATCAAAAGTTCGTGATCAAATTGAGGGCTTTGTGCACAATTTGAACAGCAAAAAGCAGTGACTGGAAAGTGATAAGAAACTGGTGACTACCCATCAACTGAAAACGCTTTGTACACTTGATTTCTTCGGGTTACTCGTTACAAATTCCAATTACAGAAGATTTTATCAAAGAAAGGAGGAGATTTTTTATAAAGAAATTATGAAAAAAGATTATTTCCGAGCAACTACTGGATGGCTTGTTGTTAATGTTGTCTTCAGTCCGGAGAGTGTTTAGATGCAGCTCTCCGCCCTACTCTATCCTGAGAAAGCCTTTTCATCTCCCCATAATAATGGCAACCCACATCCAATGAATCTGCTTACTGTATTCATCTCTTGGTCTCCCTCTTCGATCTTTACCCCACACACTTCCCTCCAACGGTAAATTCACGATTCCTTGATATCTCAGAATAAGTCCTACCAATCTGTTAGTCAAGGTATGCCACAAATTCCTTTTCTCCACAATCCTGTTCAGTACCTCCTCATTAGTTACGCGATCCACCCTCCTGATCTTCTGTAGCACCACGTTTCAAAGGCCTCTATCCCCTTCCTACTTATCGTCCAAGTTTCATTCCCGTACAAGACAACACTCCACACAAATGCCTTCAGAAAAAAACTTCCTTAGACTTATACATTCGATGTTAGCAAATTTCTCTTTTTCAAAAACGCTTTTCTTCTCATTGCCATTCTGTACTGCGACCATCATATGTTACTTTACTGCACAAGTGACAAAACTCATCTACCACCTTTATTGTTTCCTTAACTAATCTAATTCCTTCAGCATCGCCTCATTTTCTTAGGTTGCACTCCATTACCCTTGCATTTCTATTGTTAATGTTCATCTTATACGCTCCTTTCAACACACTGTCTAATCCGTTCAATTGATCTTCCATGTCCTTTGCTCTCTCTGACAGAATTACAATGTCATCGATAAAACGCAATGTTTTTATTTCTTCACTCTGAACTTTAATTCCTTTTCCAGATTTGTCCTGGTTTACCTTTATAGCTTGCTCAATGTATAAACTGAACAACATGGGGGAAAGGCTACAAACCACTGAATCCCTGTCATGTCCTTCTTCTCTGATAACTTTGTCTGGTTTTTATACAAGCTGTAAATAACCTTCTGTTTCCTATATTTTACTCCTGCTTGCTTCAGAATTTGAAAGAGTGTATTTCAATCAACATTGTCAAAATCTTTCTCCAAATCTACAAAAGCTAGAAATGTAGGATTGCGTTTACTTACTCTATCTTATAAGATAAGTCGTAAAGTTAGAATTGCCTCCCGTGTTCCTACATTTCTCCTGAATCTGATCTTCCCCGAGGTCGCCTTCTACCACCTTGACCATCCTTCTGTAATTAATTCGCGTTAAAATTTTACAAGAATGATTTATTAAACTGATGGTTCTGTAATTTTCTCGCCTGTCTGTGCCTGCTTTCTTTGTAATGGGGATTATTACATTTTAAGTCTAAGGGTACTTCCCGTGTCTCATACATCTTACGCACCAGATAAAATAGTTTTTTCATGACTGACTCTCCCGGAGACTTCAATAGATCTGAGAGAATGTCGTCGACTCCAGGGGCCTTGTTTCGATTTAGATCCTTCAGTGCTATGTCAAATTCTTCTCTCAGTATAGTATCTCCTATTTCATCTACTTCCCTTCCTACAACATTGTCTCCGAGTTCAATTCCATTGTAGAGCCTTACTATTCACTCCTTCCACCTTCCAACTTTCTCTTCTTTGCTGAGAATGGGTTTCCCATCTGTTCTGCAAAACTCTCTTTTATTTTCCTGTAGGTGGTATCTATTTTCCCCTATTGATGGCTTAATAAGTTTAAAAAAGATTTGTTATCCTTTGGCTAATCATAGAAGGATAAAAACTCCTGTGACTTCGTAACTGTAGAGCCATACAAACACTAATTCAAGTAAACTTTACAAGAGTTAAATCATTGTGGTGATAAGGTTTATAGCGCGGTCGAAAAGGGACTTTTCTGGAGACCTTTTCCCAACATTCGTTCACGAAGCAGAGGCAAGTGCTTCTGGCAGAAAAATGTCTAAAAATAGGCTCACATTTGTGCCACGCTCTAATCCTAGAGGAACGCACAAACTGAAAACCCAAAGAAATTTTGGTCATATGTTAAATATACTAGGGGCGAAACACAAAAAAATACCTCCACTACTAGACAGTACTGGCCATCCTGCCAATGACAGCACTACTAAAGCAGAGTTACTAAACATAGCTTTTAGAAACTCGTTCACCAAAGAAGACGAAACCAATATTCCAGATTTCGAATTACGAACAGATGCCGTAATGAGTAACGTAGAAGTAGATATCATCGGAGTAGTGCAGCAACTAAAATCACTTAACAAGAACAAGTCTTCTGGTCCGGATTGTATACCAATTAGATTTCTATCTGATTATGCTGAAGCGATAGCCCCTTACTTAACTGTCACACAACAGCTCTCTCAAAGAAGGATCTGTACCAAAAGATTGGAAAGTTGCACACCTATATTCAAGAAAGGCAGTAGGAGTAACATACGAAACTACAGGCCTATTTCATTGACGTCAATTTGCAGCAGGGTTTTGGAACATATCCTGCATTCACATATTATGAATTATCTCGAACAGAACGATCTATTGACCCAAGGTCAACACGGATTTAGAAAATATCATTCATGCGAAACACAACTAGATCTTTATTCACACGAAGTGATGGATGCCATCAACAAGGGGTCACAAATCGATTCCGAATTTCTTGATTTCCAGAAAGCTTTTGACACCGTACCTCACAAACGGCTTTTAATCAAATTGCGTGGTTATGGTATATCGCCCGAAATTTGCGATTGGATTGGAATTTCTTATCAGAGGGGACATAGTTCGTAGTAATCGATGGTAAGGCATCGACTAAAACAGAGGTGATATCGGGCGTTCCACAGGGTAGTGTTATTGGTCCTCTGCTGTTCCTTATTTACATAAACGATTTAGGGGAAAATCTAAGTAGCTCTCTTAGGTTGTTGGTAGATGACGTCGTCATTTACCATCTAGTAAAATCATCTGAAGATCAAAACCAACTGCAGAACGATCTGAATAAGATACACTACGCTTGTCCGTCCATTTTTGGAGTACTTCAGCCCAGTGTGGGATCCTTATCAGGTGGGTTTAACGGAGGACATCGAAAGATTCCAAAGGAGGGCAGCTCGTTTCGTATTGTCACGATACAGAGGAGACGGCGTTACGGAAGTGATACAGGATCTGGGATGTGAATCATTACAACAACGGCGCTTATCGCTGCGGCGTGGGCTACTTACGAAACTCCAATCGGCTACATTCTCCTCCAAATGCGAAAATATATTGTTGACTCTCACTTACATAGGTAGAAATGACCATCAGAATAAAATACGAGAAATCAGAGCTCGAACAGAGAGATTCAGGTATTCTTTCTTCCCGCGCGCTATTCGATAATGGAATGGGAGATAAATAGTATGATAGTTGTTCGATGAACCCTCTGACAGGCACTTAAATGTGATTTGCAATCAGATGTAGCTGTAGTAGAACTTGAGCTTCTTCTCATAGAAAAATAAAAAATCGTAAATCGTAAATGCAAAATATATATAAGTCAAGCACACACACCAAAATAAAGCTTGGATGATACGTGAATTGTTCAGTGATTGGTTTCACGAGGAGTTTGTGGTATCGGTCAAAAATTTCCTCAAGAAACAAAATTTATCTCAGAACGCTTTGTTGGCGTTTTATAACTGTCCTGCAGATCCAAGTGATCTTAAATCCAAAGATGCTTTTATAAAGTGATATTGCCCCCACCTCCCCCAAATACAATAGATTTGCTATAAATTATGGATCAGCATAATATCCAGACTTAAGGTTTATTTCAAGAAGGCCTACTGTATAGTTTAATTAGAAATGAGAAGAGTATTATTCCGTCATTAAAAGATATGTTCTCGGGCTTGGGAAAGTGTTCCGAGTGAAGTGTTATCTGCGTGGGAACTATGGCGCCGCGCGGGAGTAGCCGAGCGTTCTGGAGCGCGACGTTGCGGATCTCGCGGCCTCCAACGGCGAAAGTTCGAATCCTCCCTCGGGCATGGATGTTTATGTTGTCTTCAGCATAAGTTAGAACATAAGTAGTTTGTAAGTTGGGTCCCATACTCTTTACAAACATTTGAACTATGACCAGATTTTCCTTTACTAAACGACTGGAAAGAATGTTTCAAAGAAGGTAAGGAGATTCAGGAAGACAATGAACCCATTAACGACGAGGATATCGTGCAGTTACAAAAGACAATGGACAATATCTGTTCAAATGATTCTGAAACACTGTTTGCCATGGTTATTCGGAAGCAAAGGCTAAAATTGTCATCTGATGAGTGATACCGAAATTATCCGACAATTACATATGACAATTAAGAACATCCGGAAACTTTGACAGTACATGTCGTACGACATAGCTATGCTGTGAGTGCATTTAACACACGTTCACGTCGGCCGAGGAAAACGACGTAGAACGAGCTGTTTTATGGAGGTTACAAGAGAAACCTTTCAAAATCTCTCATCTCGTAAAACTAAAGATGGCTTCGTATCTTAGAGGAAAACGATGATGAAAATGAAAATAAAATCGATTAATACATTAAAATTAAACTGTTTTTGTTTTTCAATTTATACGTTTATTGTTGTAAATATCTACATAGAGTAATTTCGACAAATCGTCTAATCTTTACACAGTGTTTTGTTTTAAGTCAAATGTTTAAATATAAAAAAGTAGAATTTTTATTGAAATTCCACTAATCCGAAAATTTCAATAATCCGACGTATGTTGGTCCCATATGTGTCGGTTTACAGGGACTCCAGTGTATTGTGTTTTTATGCCCGCGGGGACAAACCGACAGCGGTGTTTTGCAAGACGAAAAAGTGTTCAAAAAGTGGAGATGATAAAACAATAAATAAAAACTTGGAGGCAGTTAAAAACCTCACATTCTGTATAACCAACGTTCACGGCGTCATTTTGCTTAAGTGTCCCTTCGTCCCGACAAAACATGTACGGAACGTATTTTGTCCCGTTTTTTGTTATCCGTCCCGTAATTTTGAAACATTGTTTTAAGGGGAAATACCGTGATTCAGCTAAAAAAATCGATTTTCTGTTTTTATCGTCTTTCGATAGATTAAGGTTTCATTTAAGTACTCTGAAAAGGATTTTGCTGAAGAAAAAAAATGTTTTTTCGAGCATTTACAAAGCATTTTCCTACCACGTGTGTTTATGTGTCAGGCACACTTTTCTGTCAACCACTTTTCTGCATATATTTTAGATCTTTATACCCCCTACATTTCACTTTAGGGATTTTGTTTACTCCCGCGTGTGTTGGCTATCCTTGGAAAGCAACGGTCGGTATTCTTTTGTTTCTGCTTTTTGTAAACAACACGCTTTCAAACACGTGGCTAGTTTTGTTCAAGTCTGATTGCGAGTAGTTGTTATACTTACGTCTGCAGTGCTTGTTTACGTGCAAATGTTGTAAACTCAATGAACATAAAGAACACAACCGTGTGGCTAATTTTATAGGAACAAGTGGTGGTATGCAAGTTCATAGAGTACAACAAATGATTGGCTTGCTGCAAAAAATCAGATAAGTCAATTTCTGGTCAAAAATGAGATATTATCGGCATGAAATATTACATCTGAAATTGCATATTTAGGTGGAAGAACCAGACTTTTGCACACTTATCTGAATGAGATATGCATGGTTGCCAACAGACACATGAGCTTTTCAAAATTTCACAGTATTAAATATTCCAGTACAGTTATGGTCACAAATACATATTTAAAGCCAGCCATAATCAGCACGTGACTGTTATATCAGAGTTTGCACCACCAAAGAAGACAATAAAAGGTGACATTACCTTCCCAGAGGAATCAATGCATGATGTTCCTTTACATTTTGAAAGGCACAATATGATGATGCCATTAAATTGGTTAGAAAGTACATTCCTACTGCAGATACGATTTTCTATGAAAAACTGCTACCCTCTGCAGAAAATGGTGCAGCCTGGATAAAAGAGAGTAAGAATATTTTAAAATGACCAATAAGAACTTTAACTGTAAATGAAGTAGGGCAATAAAATGTTCTGAAACTGTAGATTTTATATTGAGTTAATGATAATATCCTTAAAAAATTTACATTGGGACAGAATAGTTTACGTTATAAGGCTAGCAGAACTATGTACAATATTCCTGACAAAAGATATTGTAAAATGTCTGGTAATTAAAAAAAAGTAAATTATGATCATTACTTGTTGTTATTTTGTTTGCATGTTTCCAGAATGAAACTTTCACTCTGCAGCGGAGTGTGTGCTGATATGAAACTTCCTGGCAGATTAAAATTGTGTGCCGGAACCGGCACATGTTATTTATCTCCGATTTTGCATGCATTATTTCAGATTTTAAAGTCTTTGGTGCAAAAACCAGGTAAGACCAAATATTTATAACTGTAATTTTGATTTATTTATGTATATATATTTAATTTCAAAATTTTAGTATTTCACATAAAATACAGGGCTATAAGTCAGTAACATTGCCTTATATAATTTCTTGATAATACAGACTTTCTGTACATTTCAAACTTTGTTTTTCAGTTTTCTCAGAATGTGTATTCTGTGACTTGCCTGGTTTTTGCAGCATACCCTTCAAATATTTCATTCATCCGTAGAAACAAGAGGCGTACGGTACATCAAATAATTGGGCGTTGGTGACAGTAAGGCATACAACAATGTGGTGAACTATAAGCCATTTCGAGATGCCATTATTAGCAAATTACGATATATAGGCCATGTTCAAAAACGTTCGGGAAAAATGCTGAGAAAACTGTTGATACGATAGGGAAAAAATTAGAATATGGAAAATTGTTGAATGGACAGGGTCGGTAAACTAAAACTGAAGTAGAAAACTTCCAGGCATACTATGGGCAGGCAATTAGGACAAATATATCTATAGGCAATGAAGACAGATGTTTGGACCATATTCTTCCATAAGTCCCCTACTGATCATAAGCCATGTCTTGCATTGTGTCCATCGGGAGAAAATTCATGGTGCAATTAAAATAGGCAAATCTTATTGTCACCAGCATTCTCTTCCAGCTGCTGTTGTTACAGCAATTAAACATATTTTCAGAGACTTGGCTCATCCTGACCTTCTAAGGAAATGTCTGTATGGACAGAGACAGAACCCAAATGAATGTTTCAACAGCATAATTTGAAACCGCCTTCCTAAAACTGTATTTGTAGGCATGCATGTACTGAAAGTAGGAGTTCATGATGCTGTTATTACATTCAGTTGTGGAAATATTGGAAAATGTTGGGTACTGAAAAAGCTGGGAAATAAATCTGGGGAAAATATGATCACTGGGCTGCAATATTGTGATCGAATGAGGATAGCTGATGCAGATAAGTCTGCATCTAATATGGCCAAGAAAACAAGACAAACATCCAGGAAGGTGAAGAAGAAGCTGTAAGACGTGCTAGATTCCAATGAAGAGCCAGCATATGCAGCAGGACAGTTTTAATTAACTATAAGTAAGAAATTTCAAAATTTCCCGCAAACTAAAATTTTCAGTATATGTGCCCCATTATTTCAGAAACTATCATAGATGAATGAATGAAATTTTCAGACTCTTCATAACATAAAAAAACCACCTGTGGCGCTAATTCATTAATATTTCCCCATTAGTAAGTTCACAAAAACATATTTTCTGCAGGAAAAACTTAATTTTTTTGATAAATTTCAAAAAGTATTTCTTAAAAACTATAAAATGGATAAAGCAGATTTTAGTACAGTTGAATATTAGCATCATGTAACATACAGTGAAAATATTAACATCCTACATCAAATAGTTCTTTCAGAAATGGGTCAAATAAAGGGTGTCCAGAAAAGGACTCCCTGATTTCAAAATTAAATATCTCGAAAACAAAGATCGATAGAGGAATGCAGTAAACGGTATGTTTATTGTGAAAGCTGTAAGACATTTATATAGCAGTTTGAAATAATAGTTACAAAAGCTGCTAACAGGTGGAGCTGTACGCTGTACAGTCATATCAGCATACATAAGTGAAATAATCGTATGCAAACACTCTTTGCAAACAATCACATCACAATGTTTTCAAAATGTTCACCATTGGCACTACAGAGGTGATGCAAACGAAGAATGAAATTCGCCATCACATTTCGTAGTGTCTCAACCGAAATGGATTCACATGCCACAGAGATCGTCGATTCAAGCTCGTCCAGCGTGGCGGGATGCTTCGGGTAGACCATGTCTTTCACTGTGTCCCACAAAAAAGTCAAATCCGGCGAATATGGAGGCCAATCCATGCCTGCACCAGTAAATTTGGAATATTCCAAAGCACTGACTCGATTCCCGAAGTATTCCTCAAGAAAGCGAAAGACTTGTTCGGACCCATGTGGTCGGGCTCTATCTTGCATGAACCATTCAGTACCTCGTCGATCCTCTAACGCTTGCTGTGTGGCCGTTTGTCGATTGAAAAAAGGGCCAATAATGCCACTGCTGCATACTGCAGCCCACACAGTAACGTTTGGAGAGTATAGGGGTTTCGCTTCACGCCAATATAGCTTTTCGGAACCTCAAACTCGCCAGTTCTGCTTATTCACGTATCCATTCAGGTGGAAGTGTGCTTCATCTGTAAACCAGATGCAGCCAATATCAAATCCTTCACTATCAATCATTGCGAGCATCTGATTAGCAAAGGCAACCCTTTGTTGCACAGCTGGTACGGGTATGGCCCGGTGCGTTTGAATTTTGAATGGAAACAAGTGTAGGCTCTTTCTCAGTATTTTCTGCGTGCTGGAACGCTTCAAACCAGTCTCAGATGCAATTCTACGGACGGATGACATTGGATTTCGCAGAATAATTCTAGAAACTGTGGCGATATTTTCAGGCGTAACTGCGGTTTGCTTGCGGCCAACATGCCCCACTAGATCAAGTTACGCTGCCTGTTAGTTGAAATTTTGCGAAGAGCGTACGAATGGTTTTCGCATCGGGTACTTTTGGAACATTAAATCGTGCTTGAAAACTTCGCCTTGTAGTACTCTCTTCTAACCTGTGGTACACTAGCACCAGAAAAGCGTGTTGTTCATCTATATCTACATCTATAGAGGTACTCTGCAAATAACATTCAAGTGCCTGGCAGAGGGTTCATTAACCGCTTTCATAACTTTTCTCTACCGTTCCATTCTCTAATAGCGCGCGGGAAGAGAGAACACCTAAATCGTTCCGTTTACGATCTGATTTCTCTTATTTTATTGGGATGGTCATGTCTCCCTAAGTAGGTGGGTGCTAGCAAAATATTTTCACATTCAGAAGTAAAAGACGGTGATTGAAACTTCGCAAACAGATCACGCCGCAATGAATAACGTCTTTCTTTTAATGATTTCCACCCCCGTAACGTGATAAAACAAAACGAGCTGCTCTTCTCTGAATCTTCTCAATATCTTCCGTCATTCCCACCTGGTGAGGGTCCCACAAGGGGCAACAGTACTCCAGGAGAGGACGTACAAGTGTGATGTAGCCAGTCTCTTTGGTGGAGCTGGTGCATCTTCGAAGCGTTCTGCCAATGATACGTAACCTTTGATTCGCCTTCCCCACAATATTTTCTATGTGTTCTCTCCAGTCAAAGTTGTTCGTAATTGTAACTCCTAGGTATTTGGTAGAATTTACGACCTTAAGGTTTGACCGATTTATCGCGTAATTGAAGTTCAGCGGATTTCTTTTAGTGGTTATGTGTATTACTTCACACTTTTCTTTATTTAGTGTTAATTGCCAATTTTCGCCCCATGCAGAAATTTTGTCTAAATCGCTTTGCAGTTGCTTTTGATCCTCTGTTGACTTCACTAACCGAAAAACGACAGCATCATCCGCGAACAATCTAAGGGAGCTATTCGGATTGTCTCCTAAATCGTTTATAAACACGAGGAAGAGTAGGGGACCCATAACGCTTCCCTGTGGAACGCCAGATATCAATGGAGTACATGGTTTTAATCTCTTCCTTCGGTACGCTAACCTCCTTTCACATTTCAGTAGTGGAACTGATTGCTCTGGGCTACGGATCACTATTTGTACTAGTCATTACGTATGGCAATTACAGCGCCATCAGTTAGCAGCTTTAGTAATTATTATTTCAAACTGCTGTATAAACTTCTTACAGCTTTCACAATAAACATACCGTTTACTGCATTCCTCTATCGACCTTTGTTTTCGAGATATTTAATTTTGAAATCAGGGAGTCCTTTTCTGGACACCCTGTACTTTCCTAAATTAACACGGGTTAGGCAGGCAGGGTGTGTCCCCCTTAAGCAAACGTACCGTAATAAAACGGAGAAATCGACATGTGATTGACGAAGTAGCACTGTCGCCGGGTAGTTTAGCCACGAGGCCGCGGCGCGCCGCTACGCTGGGCTGCCCGCACATTCGGGAGAAGTTTGCCAATGCGCTGATGCGGCCGAGCACGGTATCGGCGCCAGTCTGTTCCGCATAGTGGCGTAACAGCGCGCGATCCCAAACTCAAGCAATCTGGCCTAAGCCGCCGCCGCCGCCGCCCACCTGGAGCGGACAGAATGCCCGCCAGCCGCCAATCACCAACAGCCGCGCACCACTGCACAACATCACCAGACGCTGATTGTCAACTTCCCCTGCCGCAGATTTCACGATTATTAAAAATACTAGCGAGCCAGGCAATGCGGCGCAACTGTTAAATATCTACAGCTACATAAATACTCCCATTTAAGCAGTGGCGTAACTAGTGGCCGAGTGCACCAATCTCGGTCAAAAAGCACGATAATCAAGGGTTCCGAGAACACGGTCAAAAGTTAACCGCGGTTAAAACGTCTCTGCGGTGCACCAACGTTAATCACCGGTCAGCAAGCCGTCGTCAGCCAATCGTACATTTGATCGTGATCAAGTCCGTGTAGCGCAATGGAAGGCACCCAAGTGATGCAAAGGTGTTAGTTGAGCTTACCTACATGTGTATTCTCAACTATCTTTGGTGAATGACGAGAGTATCACGTGATTTGTATGTACAAGATTGTAAATACGGTAAAATTGTACGACGCTTCTCGCCGGGCTGCAGTGGTTATGTTGGCACCAATGGTAATGACGGCAAGATGACCAATAAATTTTTTTTTTCGTGACAACTTCAATTAAAACCAAAATTATTTGCTTCTGAGCGGACAAGGGTACATATAAGAACCTTTCAACCATAGAGGAGGTACAGCAATAACATTTTCTCTGTAGCTTGTGAAAAATATTAACGCAATTCTACACTTCATTGTTCATCTATTGCCAACATAAACACTGGAGCCCAGCGAGAAGCGTCGTAAAATTTTACCCAATCCAGTCATATTGCAAAGAGAAATGATTATTAAAAAAACACCCTAAGACAGATTTATATAATTACATAAATTATTATTTATTGTTTCGAACAAATCAACACAAATGTCATTATTGTTCACAGCGTATTTTCCCATGCACCGCATGTTCACCTGGTAACAGAAATATACAGATAACATGTTTTAATAACACGAAAGCTTTACGATTATAGTTACAAAACATATCGTAATTTTTTATTCAAAACTTTTTCTGAATTTGATAGTTACCTTACTGGAAATATTCATTAATTATGGCGCAGCGAACTGCTCTTCCTGGCAATGTGTCGTCGTGATGTATGTTACTGTTGTCACCAATAAGTATGTTAAATGCACCAGTTGCATATGCTCTTAACGTAATCAATAGTCTGTTCATAGGCGAAATAAGGTTATTTCTATCGGTAGGAAATTCTAACCTGTCATTGATTTGGTTTAACAACCACCACACTTTCTTTGGACAAACAAAACCTTTCTCCGAACTTTTTGTCACTGTAATCTTCAAAAGAGTCCCCCTTTCCACAATCACTACGTTCCGGTTTTGATCCCGATTTAAATGATTGAGGTAAAATAAATCTTTTTCACTTCCGTCTAAAACAGCAAAACGCGCAGCCATCTTGATACTGGACACTCCTATAACCCTGATCATCTCGACAAAACCGGGCGTCAGCCGCGATCAAATTTAACTGTGATCAACTCCCTCGTTTAACTTTGATCGGTGTCGGTGCACCAGAAACTTGAGTTGACCACGGTTAAATGCCGACTTAACCGCGATTAACTTTTGACCGAGGTTGGTGCACTCGGCCGTAGGACTTGGCTTTGGGGGGGGGGATAGATCTGCTTGACGAGCAAAATTTTAGTCAGTCTCCAGACAGACTACCATCTATCACTTCCGTTGAAGAAACTAGTTCACTGCCATCCAATGAAAGCTTATGGGAAAACTCCCCAATTTTTCAATCTTTACCTTTACCAGATTGCTGTTATACGATTTCTTCTCTCTCTCTCTCTCTCTCTCTCTCTCTCTCTCTCTTTCGGGTTCTGGGGGGTTTCTATTCCCCTCATCCCCCCATAGTTACGCCACTGAGTGAATATATATATTTTGTGAAGCTATAGTGAAGATCCCTAGGTCCCTAAATAAATATCCGCAGGATGATCTTGAGTGGGCTCCAGCAGTTACTTTTTTCTTTTTTCTTTTTTTTTTTCTTTTTTTCTGGGGGTGTTCTATCCCCCTCATCCCCCATACTTACGCCATTGCATTTAAGTGCATGCCGAAGGGTTCATCGAACTGTTTTTTATAATGATATCGTAACACGAGAGGCAATACTCACATTACGACTTATCTTAGAAGATAGGCTAAGGAAAGGAAAATCTACGTTTCTAGCGTTTGTCGATTTGGAGAAAGCTTTTGACAATGTCGACTGGAATACACTCTTCCAAATTCTGAAGGTGTCAGGGTGTGAGGATACAGGGTTACAGGTTAGTAACCTCTTTTGGTTGAACGATAGTTATCGTTGGCGTGCAGCGAGAGCTGCTGGCAACAATGCTTAGATTGGAATGTCCTTTGTTTGTTGGCAGGTGTGCGGCAGTCTCCCGCCGACCGCAGAGCGAGGCGGTAGCATGTCGGCAGTGAGTTCGTAACCTGCGTTTAGTGGTGGCTAAAGTTTTTGCCATTCCGTCGTATCGCATATTCATCGTAGTGGCACGCAGTTATTTAATCAGTGTATTTAAAGGAAAGAGTTTTTAACATTTGTCGTTCCATAATAAAGGAAGTTAACAAAGTTTACTGTTATGGATCAACCTAGTAATTGTCCGCATCCCATACCGTCAAATCATTGGAACAATTATTAAATGAAGTTTCTATCACACACACTTTTAGAATGATGGAATAACTGTTCACTGTGTTAATCCTGTTCAACGTTGACTGAAATTCGAGGAGCCGCTGAATATTTAACACTCACCATTTGCTGTTGCTGTCGATCGTCCTCCGGATCCGAAGATTGTTGAAGGAATCGACGTCCTTGTCACCGTGTCGCCACTTGTAACGTTTCAGCTGCATCCACCTAATCCTCGATGGGCGAAGTTGCCGTTACATTCTATTTTATGCTTAATCATTTAATAATTGTTCCAATGAATTGACGGTATGGGATGCGGACAATTACTAGGTTGATCCATAACAATAAACTTTGTTAACTTCCTTTATTATAGAACGACAAATTTTAAAAACTCTTCTCTTTTAATACACTGATTAAATAACTGTGTGCCACTACGATGAATGTCTACAAGTCCACACTGAAACATTTCAATATGCAACTGCAACCCATATGCGATACGACGGAATGGCAAAAACTTAGCCACCACTAAACGCGGGTTACGAACTAACTGCCGACATGCTACTGCCTCGCTCTGCGGTCGGCGGGAGACTGCCGCACACCGGCCAACAAACAAAGAACATTCCAACCTAAGCATTGTTGCCAGCAGCTCTCGCTGCACACCAACGATACCTATCGTTCGACCAAAACGTACCAAAGCGGTTACTAACCTAAAACCCTGTATCCTCACAAGGGGTAAAATATAGGGAGCGAAGAGTTATATTCAACCTATACAAAAACCAGACAGCGGTTATTAAAGTCGAAGGGCAATAAAGGTACACAAAGGTTGGGAAGGGAGTAAGACAGGGTTGTAGCCTTTCCCCAATGTTGTTCAAACTGTACATTGAACAAGCAGTGAACGAATGGAAGGAGAAATTTGGAGAAGGAATTAAGGTTCATGGAGAAGAAATAAAAAGTTTATGGTTTGCTGATGACATACTAATTATGTTAGAGACAGCAAAAGATCTGGAAGAGCAATTGAATGGGATGGACAGTGTCTTGAAAGGAAGATATAAGAGGAACATTAAGAAAAGTAAAACGGAGGTAATGGAATGGAATGTCAGAGAATCAGGCGATGCCGAAGGAATTAGATTAGGTAATGAGACAATAAAAGTAGTAGATGAATTTTGTAATTTGGGTAGCAAGGTAACTTCTGATGGCCGAAGTAAAGAAGATATAAAATGCAGAATGGCTATGGGAAGAAAAGCGTTTCTAAAGAACCGAAACTTGTTAACATCCAATATTAATTTAAATGTTAGGAAGCCCTTTCTGAAAGCATTTGTCTGGAGTGCAGCATTGTATGGGAGTGAAACGTGGACGATAAGGAGTTCAGGTAAAAAGATGATAGAAGCTTTTGAAATGTGGTGCTACAGACGAATGATGAAAATTAGATAGGTAAATCACGTAACTAATCAGGAGGTGCTTAACCGAATCGGGGAGAAAAGGAGTTTCTGGCCTATCCTGACTAAGAGAAGGGATAGATTGGTTGTACACATTCTGAGACATCAAGTAATTGTCAAATTAGCACTAAAAGGAAGCGTGTGGGGTAAAAATCGTAGGGGGAGACAGAGGGACGAATATTATGAGTAGATTCAAAAGGATGTAGGTTGCCGAACGTATTCTGAGATGAAGAGACTTGCACAGGACAGGATAGCGTGGAAAACTGCATCAAACCAGTCTGCGGAATGAAGACCACAACTACAACAATGGGAGACCGAGCGTTTCTCAGGAATTTTCTTTTTCTGTTACATAGTGGTTTTGTTATATAAATATTTTGCAACACTACCTACGGAGGAATTGCAACCGTTAAACGAAAATTAACCATAAATGTACCTATTTCTGTCTCGCAGTAAACATTCTATCCAAATTTCCTAGATTTTTCGAAGTACACAGGTTCGCGTAATGCAGAAAGTGTTTTAGTTCGTTACTGTAGCCGAAGGAAACCGTGTCTAACATTTATTGTAAAAATGCAAAACGTGATACAAAATTTTAATGCAAAACGTAAGAGTCGTATCTGAGGTGCACGAAATATGAATGTATAACATGTATTTATTTTGGAAAATCCTGTTGTTGCAGGAATGGTGTCCATATAGGTAAATTAAATAAACGAAACACCCGATATACTCAACGCGTTTTCGAGGCTAACATATCTTTTGAGATCCGAAAACATACACACAAACACACACACACACACACACACACACACACATAATAAATCTGTAAATGTAGGCCTGTCGCTGTTTCCTTCAATCTTCAAAACTACTGGACTAATCTTCATGCGGTTTTCACAGGAAACATGAATATGGGAAACGTTTGGGTCAACATATAGGCATAATTTTATCAAAATCAGATTACAAGACAAAAAGATATCGTAAATGTGTTTTCAGTAACCGCCATGTCTGTTTGTTCAACTATTAAAAACCTCTTATCTCGAAAACTACTTCACCAATTTTCTTGGGGTTTTCACAGGTAACTTGAGCGTAACTAGGGGTAACATATAAACTTCGTTTCATAAAAATCGGATCACGGAAAAGAGAATATCGTAATTTGAAATTATTTATCTACAACCGTCATGTCTGTCTATCTCAAAAATTACTTGACGAATTTTCATGGGGTTTTCACACGTAACTTGAGCATATCATGTGGTTATATAAAGGCTTCAATAATTAAAATCGGATCAGAGAAAATGAAGATATCATAATTTAATGATTTGTTTAAAAGCCTTCGTGTATGTCCATTTGTTTAAGGTAATCTCCAAAAGTACTACACGAACTTTCATGGGTGTCCACAGGTAAAGTTGGAATAGTTTGGAGAGTAACATAGGCTACATTTCATCAAAATCGGATCATAGGAAGGAAATATATCCTAATTTGAAGTTTTATGTGTATACTATGCTTATAAGTATGTTGTAGTTCAGCAAATCTACAAGAATACTATACGAACATTCGTGGTCTTTCATAGGTCAGCTGAGAGTACTTTGAGGCAACATATAAGCTTCATTTCATTAAAATCGGATCAGGGGAAGAAGAGATATAGTAATTTGTAGTTTCTGGTGTACGCTGTACTTGAATTGCGGTGTAGTATAGCAAAGATCCGATAGAGGCGCTGTTCGTAACATAGTATACCAAATAACTAATAGATGGCAATGTCGCGTTTTTTTATTCATGTAACTTAGGTGTAATACACTCACACAAGGGCTACGATTTTCCTTATGGCAGTGGTATTGTGTATTGATGTTGGCAACGGCCGTTGAATCCTTTTTGAAAAATCAGTCACGTACAATGAGAGGAATAATTCTTTGTGTTGATGATGAAATAAATAAATAATGTTGTTCCTATCAGTAAATTAATGATCCCCCCAGAGCGAATATTTAGTTACCAACGTTAACATACAAAACCGCTGCCACTGCAAGTAAAATTTAACCCAGCTACGACACAAAAAAAAGAGAAAAAAATCATTTTCTTACTAGATGTATCCCGCATGCCTTGCAATGCCATGGAAAGAAAAAAGTGCTTCTTTCCGCAGGTATTATTTTTATTTAAAACGTAACGAATTTCCTTCGCGTATATCGATGTTTCCATTTAGTAAGAATTCTTTGCGAGGAAACACGAATTTATGTACTTTCCTTTTTGATTTCGGTGCGTACTTATTTCATCTTGAGTCCATTCTGTTTAGTAATGCCTAGAAAACTGGATAGTACAGTACAGAACAAACAGAGGCCCTGTTAATTAATAGTGCACCAAAGAACTAATAGTTGGATGATTATGCCATAGAACAGCAACGAACCACTAAAGGTGCTGTTGGTTTCGTAGTGCTGCAAAGAAACAATACATGCTCCTGTAGTGCGTATTCCCTCAGTGACAGAAGTATTTTCAATTAAGAGCCGCAGTCTTATCTCTGTAAATACAAACTAACATCGAGTTGCTGATTACACTTTGTATATTCACAGCTTAATGGCGTATATTTGCTTCTTTTGACGGGGAACATTTGAATTAAAAACAGAACAACAATCCTTCGCTTCTATCGAGACTGTAATTTACATAACAATTCTTTGCAAGAAAAATCGAATTTATGCAGTCCCCTTTTTGATTTCGGTGTATCCTCATTACATTTTGAGTGCGTTCTCTTTAGGAATTTCTCGAAAGCGCCATAGTACAGGAAAGGACAACGTGAGGCGACTTTAATTACATAGTACACCAAAGAATTAATTATGGTGTTGCTGCATTTTTCTTTTTCATTCTCATAACTAAAGTGTAATACACCACAAGAAGGGGTACAATTTTACTTATGGCGGCGGCGTTGTGTGCTGATGTTGGCAAGAGCCGTTGAATGCTTTTTAAAAAAGTCAGTCACATAGATTGAGGGGAATAATTCTTTATGTTCCCGACGAAATAAATAATTTATGCTGTTCTGGCCAGTAAATTAATCCTCCTCCTAAAGCGAATAGTTTGTTGCCAACGATAGCAAACTAAATCGCTGCCACTGCAAGTAAAATTTAACCCAGGTAGGGTACTTTTTTTTTTTTTTTTTTACATAATTCCTAACTGTACCCTATACGCTTTGCAATGTCATGGAGAGAAGAGAAGTGGATCATTCGACGGGTATAACCACTAAATTGTGCATGGAAGAAATATCTAGGGAATGAGCATTGCGTTCAGTTCATCTTACCAACATTAAATTGGAATTACCACATGATATTGAGGCAAATGCACTCTTTCCACAAATTTATTTGATCTTACGATTGGTTTGTACTGCATTGTCTGAAAAGATGCCCCCCTCCTTTTCCATTTCGCAGAGCAACAGGTAACATGAAACAATATCTTCGTAAATGTGTCACAGAAGCACCAAGGAAGTTGAGGAAGCGTCGCTAAAAGAGCCATTTACACATAGTCATCTGTCTTAAGCGAACAAAAAAGGACCAAGATAAAGTCAGCGGTTAATTTATTTTTCCCTTTATTACGTGACATTTCCACCTTAATGTTCAGGACACGAAAACTGTTCTGCGCATTTGAATGCCCACTCCAGAGATATTTCTGCTCTGAGCCTGACACTAGAGATAATATACACACGCAAGCAATAAACTCATCAGAAACCTCTCTGCTTTAATAATTGTTCCGTACAATATTGAGATTAAAATTTGAAATTACTTACTTTTGGTGCGGACTACATTAATATAGATACAGACGTCTTCTTTTGCAGAGAAAATTGTACTTAGTGTTCTGAATATATAGTTCTATTAAAAAGATCGATATCAATTTCGTGCTTTAGGAAGTAATCACTGCACGACGTGGGGACATGTATTATGTGAAAGAGTGGCTGATGCTGCTAACACGTCGAGACAATTCCCTGGAAATATTATACTTAATGAAAAATTCTATACAGACAATCAGGTGACGGCATTCCTTCAACGATTACCCACACTTACTTTATCGCACATTGACACCATCATGACGTCTTATTTACACAGACATGAACTGCTCTGTTGATTTAATGACCAGACTTTCAGCATTCGTCGAGTTTTCGATAATAGAATACAGAATAACTACATTTCCCCAGTGCAACACTGCAACATACTAATACTTCAGTAAACACTTACAGTTTAGTACTACACCATAGAACCAATACATGGCGATGTTATTATTATTACTTTTTATCATCTCAACGATAGACGTGTTTTCAGAAGTTTATGCCAAACAGACAATTTCACACCACAGTCTTAACTTTATGAACACAAACTAACATTAAATTTACATCGTTCCGGAGTACCGACTTAAATTAATTTCACTTTTTGCATGAAGTACTTTATGAACATCCAGCGTTTTCGACAATGACTTCTACTTAACTTTGACATCTTGGCTAGGAAAACTGAGTTTATTGACAGAGCGATCCAACGAGGATTCTGTTTTTGCTAACCTAGGTCCGGAACCCTAGAAACCATGATAAACACAGGTTCCTCTATAACAACCGTTGCGAAGCACGGGCATATCAGCTTATATATATATATATATATATATATATATATATATATATATATATATATATATATATATATATATATATAATAGCGAGTGAGGGAGAGGAAAAGGAACACTTGAAATTTTCCGTTTTCCATTGGATTTATCTTATTTTATTAAGATGATCAAGTCTCCCTATGTAGGTGGGTGCTTACAAAACACGTTCCCATTCGGAAGAGAAAGTGGATGACAGAAATTACGCAAATAAGTCTCATCGCAACAAATAACGCCCTTCTTTTAATGATTTCCGCCGCATCGTTTCTGTGACTCTCTCTCCATATTTACTAGTTAGATGATGTTGTTATCACCCTGGCATGTGTGAGACAATCACTACGTTTACATGGAACACATCTTCCGGAAGACGAAAACCGATTTTCGTAAACCGTTTTTCGCTGTCGTGTTTACATGGCACAGCCTGAATCGGATTTCCAAATCCACTTAAGATGGCGGCTGAAAAACAGCTGATTCAGTCCCTGATTTAGTCAGCATAATCGCTATTTTTCTTTACTTAAATACACAGATTCATGCTCTCTCTAATATTAATACTTTTATTTCATATTAGAAAATATCACTCGGTCCATATGTGCCGAAAATTCTTACCAAAAAAAAAAAACAATCTGACAAGCCAAGAACGCTTCAAAAACGGTTGCGTTTACATGGACACGAAAATCGATTGTGGAACTGGAAAACCGCTTTAGAGAAGTGGATTTCCAGAATCGATTTTGGAGTGTTTACATGACCAACCAAAAGCGGAATTGGGAAATCGGTTTACGAAATCCGGTTTTGGGAGCCCATGTAAACGGGGTGAATATCGAAATGAGGTTTTTTTTCTCTTTCAGTATTGCCACAATTATGAAATTTGCCTTGTGTTTTTGTATTATCTTCTTTTTAATTTAAATCATCATTATGGGTAACCTTTTATAAAATACAGAAAATAAGGACTAAACAAAATTGCGTTCACTGTTCAAAAGTTACCATTATGTATTAAAATGATGTAAGTATTTGAAACCAACGAAAAAAAAAAATCTGCCACAGCGGTATTCGTAATGGTGGTTACGAGGCTAGAACGCTACCACCTGTGCTACACGAACAGACACTCCGATTGCTTTAATTACTGATGCTTCAAAGTACTTACAAAATTTCAAAATCGATTTTCTCGAGAATTTTTTGGAGTTGCGTCGAATGGCTTTGGCTGATTGGCAAGTTTTATACTTCACGTACCGTAAATATTTTTAAAAAATTCTAAAATCCGATACCAATGTGGTCTTCTTCTCAGTTAATGTCGCTACCTTCAGGAAATACATAATCCGCCATTATCTCATTTTGCTACAAATGTGGACATGAGAGGTGTCTGATTTGATCGATTCATTTTTACTAGTTAGATCTTGTTGTTATGGTCTTCAGTCCGGAGACTGGTTTGATACAGCTCTCCACCCTACTCTATCCTGAGCAAGTCTTTTCATCTCCTCATAAGAATGGCAACCCACATCCATTTGAATCTGCTTACTCTCTGCGATTTTTACCCCACACACCTCCCTCCAATGCTAATTTTACGATTCCTCGATGTCTAAGAATGTGTCCTACAAAGCGATCCCTTCTTTTAGTCAGGGTGTGCCAAAAATTCCTTTTCTCACCAATTCTGTTCACAGGTTCAGGAAACATCGTTCATGTGAAACTCAGCTTCCCCTTTTATGACATGAAATCTTGCGAACCATGGATGTTGTTGTTGTTGTTGTTGTTGTTGTTGTGTTTAAAGGGGACTCAACTGCTGGGTTATCAGTCCCCTGTTCCCAGCTAGGAACCATGGATGAAGGGCAACGAACGGATTGTGTTTTTCTCGACTTCAAAAAGGCGTTCGACGCGATGCCACACTGCAGACTGCTAACGAAGATACGAACTTATGGAATAGATTCACAGATTTGTGACTGGCTGGAAGACTTCCTAAGTAGACGCAGTACGTTGTTCTCGACGGCGAGTGTTCCTCAGAGACGAGTGTATCGTCAGGCGTGCCCCAGGGGAGTGTGACAGGACCGCTATTATCTTCTATCTATATAAATGATCTGATGGACAGAGTAACTTGTAATTTGCGACTGTTTGCTGATGATGCTGTGGTGTATGGGAGGGTGACGTCTTTAACTGACAGTAATAGCATACAGGATGACTTAGACGATATTTCTAGTTGGTGCGAAGAATATAGAAAAATGTAATGTGATGTGCATGAGTAGGAAAAACAATCCCATAATGTTCGAATACAGCATTAGTAGTGAGCTTCTTGATGCTGTCGCTGTCGCGTCGTTCAAATATCTAGGCGTAACATTGCAGAGCGATATGAAATGAAACGAGCATATGAGGACAGTTGCGAGTAAGGCGGACAGCCGACTTCGGTTTATTGGAAGAATTTTGGAAAGATGTACTTCATCTGTAAAGGATAGCGCGTATAAAACGCTTGTACTACCACGTCTTGAGTGTTGCTCAAGTGTTTGGGACCCGCAGCAGATCAATTTAAAGGAAGCCATAGAAGCAGTTCAGAGGCGAGCAGCTAGGTTTGTTACTTGTAGGTCTGACCAATGCGCGAGTGTCACGGAAATGCTCCAACAGCTCAATTGGGGATCGCTGGAACAAAGACGACGTTCTTTTCGTGAATTACTGTTGAGGAAATTTAGAGGGCCGGAATTTGAAGCTGAGTGTAGTACGATCTTGCTGCCTCCTATTTACATTTCGCGTAGTGAAGACAAGATAAGAGAAATTAGGGCACGTACGGAAGCATATAGGCATTCTTTTTTTTCATCGTTTGAGAGTGGAATAGGAAAGGAAATGCCTAGTAGTGGTACAGTGTACCCTCCGCCACGCACCTTACGGTGGATTGCGGAGTATGTATGTATATGTAGATGTGCCTCTTCATTAGTTACGCGATCCACCCACCTAATCTACAGCATTCTTCTGTAGCACCACATTTCAAAAGCCTCTATCCTCTTCGTGTCCGCACTGTTTATCGTCCATGCGTCACTCCCGTTAGATATAGTTAGATATCATTTGCATTTTTAACTTACGTCATAATGTGCTTATGAATGCAGCGACTCCGTGATTACGCTACGAAAGCATGGTCCAACAATGGCGACCGAAATATGTATCTGAGTTTTTAGTGTGTACCTTGATAAACGCCATCTTGATATGGGCCAGGTCCCTCCAAATCCAAAATGAAGGATCTGCCACACGATGAGTTAAGCAAATAAATAGAAGTCGAACAACAGTTTTTCGAAGAAAACAGGCGTGGTCATTGTTCGGTTGTCATTCGCCAATTATTGTATCCGTAAATAACCAAAAAAAAAAAAAAAAAAAAAAAAAAAAAAAAAAAAAAAAAAAAAAAAAAAAAAACCCGAAGATTGGTTTCAACCCCAAAGTGCTTTTTCTATGCATGGTTCTATTTGGAGACGGTATGCCGTTACCTTTCTCCGACCATCGAACTGACTTATCCAGCCGGTTATAGGGTGTGAGATTACCGCCCAATAGAAATATTGGTAATTAATAGCATGTGATAATTAAACAGTATGAAGTTCACTGCAAACATTGACCATGCCAATGCACTAAATGTTACACAATTTTTTTCTTATTAATTATGGTAGCAATGTATGTACGCAGTTGGGTGACAACATTTATAGTTAGGCCATAGGTAGAAATTCTCCACGTTGAGATTTGCTGTGTGCTTGTAGCTGACGGGAGGGCAGCGAGCAGGCCGACATTGGTGGCTTGTTCCAGCTTAGGATTTTCCAGGTTCGTTTCCGGTGAGGGGAGAGAGGGACAATGGCGAGTGTCAGGCGCAGTGCAGTGCACAGCGTGAAATAAAATATTCTAATACTACTGGCATTTGAAGTAATACGATGCAGCCAGGAACCTTTAAGGCCCTCATTACAAAATAGCCTGTTGACAAATAAACAATACATTAGCGATATAGTCACATCTGGCGTAATATGTTTAATTGACAATGAAAAATAATAAATTACCAATGAATACAAGACAGTTACACAACTAGCATGGCAATGTTTGTTTATAAAAGTAATATATTAACTATTTCTCATTTTATTTTCAATTAATCTTGTGTATTTTATCAAGAAATATTCAGTTAAATCACTAATCTTTGATATAAGAAATTGCACAATTGTAATAAATAGTGCAAAGGATGTTTATACCAATATAAAAACATAATAAGAAATTTGTTTAATGTGTAGTGTAATTATTTTGGTTTTAAGTAAAGTTTTAGAAATGTATTGACTGAGCGCTGTACGTTGGAACTCGGTTAAAACAGCTCACATGGGGAAGTTGATGACGTAGGAAAAAAAAAACCGGCAGTTGGGCTTTTGGTGCGCATGCGGGCAGGAAGAGACGAGTCGGGAGCGAGTGGTGTAGCTGTCCGGGCGGCGTCGCTCTGCGGCTCTCGAGGTGGAGACTATAGATTTTTGTGTGGCAATTGCCAAGTGTGGTTGCTCGTCATAGACTGCACCAAGTTGTATCGAGTGCTACTGTGTGTTATGAATATTTAGCCGGTGGAACAAGGTATGCATCGCACTAAATTAAAGTGACTGTGTTTTGTTAATGTAACACGTGTCGTCGCATAGGCATGAACGTAAACGGTGTTTGAGACAGTCACATGGTGTGAAAACAATTTGCGACAAATATTCATTTTGTCTGGGGGCTCACGAGCTATAATTCTTTTGATAAATGTGTCGACGTACAGACGTATCAGCTACAGGGTTCTAATATTGTGAAATAAACAACAGAAAGTGAACTCTCACGTGTTTTCAAAAATAGTAGTTAGTACACCCTTTTCTCTCATGAACTTGACTTTATTATGAATTTTTTTGTTAATCATATGCAGGGAAGGAAAGCTGCGAACGTCTGATATCATCCCCTAGAAAACGAGTTGTAACGATACACTGAAATTTTTATTTATTTTTTGTTTATCTTTGATCAGCGATACTTATCGTCTCCGGTTCCTTCTGACTCGCAATGCAACTAATTTAATTCCGTTCGTCATTTTTTTACTTAAAAACAAGCGAGAAGACGGAACCGAGATAGTGGTTTTACACACTCTCTTGTTTAGGTTCGTTCTATACGGTCGTCTCCATTCATGTATCTATTCAGGTATTGTCATGCAAGATGTAAAAACATGTTACTTAAATTTAAAATCATCCCCTCTCTTTGGCTTTTATTTAAGTGAATCCCTCCACGCCAAATATTTAATTTCTTAAGGTTTTCAGCTCCTCTACGTCCGTAATAGTTTAATGTTCAGACGCCATTACAATCGCTTCGCATTGTCTGCAAAATTTCAATCAATCATCCTTATACTATACTTTGCTTGATTTTAGAACCTGCAGTCATTTCTTTTGTAATTTCACGAAGTCCGATCACTTTTTTTAAATTTTTTATCATTACCAGTAACTTCATGTTCCACCCACGGTCACACAACAATGAAAAGCGAAGTGAACAGTTTGAACATTGATCTCCTACGGAAAGTATCTCGAACATTCATTTATTAAATAAGACATAAAAGTTATCATTTCCAGCTTCTACAATACGAAGTGCACGATCCAGCTAGATGCTTTCCGTAAGTTTTATAACGTGCTGTTGCTTATATGGTGCCCAACTTTAATATGCAACCCGCGGTTTATTTGCTTTAATGTTCATTTTGTGCTTTACTTTAACTAACTTATTTCAAAATTCAAACATTCGGTACCATCAATTCTTTGTCCAAAAAAATATAATCGCGGAATCTACTTTTAACAATTATGGCATCATACGAAGCAAGGGCAGCGTTATAGAGTCAAACAGTAGAAATCACAATTCCAGTGTTTTTGCATGTTTAGGAATTTGGTTCGCACTTGGTGGTTGTGAGTTTTTAAAAAATTAATCTTTCCCTATTTTAAACTCTCACCCCGACCTTCACCCTCGCAAGGGGGACCAACTTTAACGTAGGTTCCTAACCACGGTGCTGCCTCCTTCACACAGGGCTTTATCCGTGTCTGCCTGTCGAGTATCCCGAAAAGCAGAAGTTGGACGAGCCGGAATCCAGCAGCACCCGCCTGGCTCTTGAGCGCGCGGTCTGCGGCTGGCTGGTTGACTAGCTGGAGTTCGGCTCCGCTGTGCCGGGCGCGTGTAATGGGGCACCTTGCGCTAAGTGCCACGCGAGAACGCCCCACACTCATAAATTACCGTCCCGGCCCCGCGGCCTTTGTCTCGCCGCCAGCGTAGCCGACGCCCCCACATTTTTAAACTCCGTCTCCCACAGACGTTGCCATCTCGACCGGCCCAAGACGCGACACTCGCCCCGGGACAGCGTCCTGTCAGAGGGACGTTGACACTGAAGGTGTGATAGAGCAAAGTTCACTCACCTACCACACATCGTTGGACAGACACCTATGGCCCTGAAGACTGCAGTGAAAGGGGGCGCAGGACTGAATCCTCCCAACGGCAGGTAGGCGAACTGGGGACAGGACTGAATCCTCACGGACTAGCACAATGGCACCTCCTGCAGGTACCAGCCCCCAGCACCCACCCCCGCCCCAAGCCGTTTCCGGCCTTACTTGTCACTTCTAACGAAACCAACAGTTTACTTACACTATGGTATTATATGTGATTAAATTTAGTATGAAATGTTGTTGTTGTTGTGGTCTTCAGTTCGTAGACTGGTTTAATGCAGCTCTCCACGCTATCCATCCTGTCCAAACCTCTTCATTTTGAATTTGCTTACTGTAATCGTCTCTCGGCCTACCTCTGCGATTTTTACCCCATACACTTCCCTCTAATGCTATTTCACGATAGCTTCATGTCTCAAAATGTGTCCGACCAATCTATCCCTTCTTTTTGTCAACATATGCCAAAGACTTATTTTCTCCCCAATTCTGTTCAGTACCTCCTCATTAGTTATGAGATCTACCCAATACGACCGTGAGCTCCGTCTCTAATGACGACGATCTCGATGGGACGCTAAAAATTAATCTTCCATCTTTCTAATAGTACAAACAATAAGCAGTGCTAATTGCAAGATTGGCCAAAGGTCTCCGCATCCTTGTATACCAACCAGTGTTCAGCTTTGATTCATACTGTCATCCGGAATGATCAGTGTTGATTACGTAACAAGTGTTGAAGTTTGGCATTATATGTCTCGCCTCTATGCGTAAGTTCTCTACTGCTCCTACCGTTTATTCCAAAGTTGCAACATCATTCGTGCAGACAAATTTGGTGAGTTTTTGTTGTCGTTGTCTTATGGAATGTTTACGTTTGAAGCTTTTTACCCGGGTACCACTAGCAATAAACAAATTTTTGTGAAAAATACGCGAATACAACTGTCATTCTCCATTGTTGTAATGTTTTCGTTGTACTTGTTTATAACAGCCTCATGCTTCCTTATATCTCTTCCACGTTTCGGCGTTGATTAGTGGAATTTTTTCTCGTGTTACCTTTTTCTACTTATTACCTTCCGATTTCGTATTAAGGAAAGTTTTATTAGAAACTACAGATGTTCATAACTGCTTAATTCAAGCCAGTTCAAAAAGACTCATGTCCCACCCTCCCGTTGAAAGCAGAATTTTTTCTTCCTTACGAAAAAAAATTAGCCTGCCTTGTCCTCAGTTTATAATTCGACACTATATCAAATAAACTTGTATACCAACTGCTGAAAATGTTGCACAGATTTATCAATTGCGAGTAAAACGTAATCTTTAGATTGTAAGAATCAAAGTGATATTACTGTACGTTTACTCTGACTCTAAAGTTAACCGGGGCTTAATTCTCACTCTTACTTTACTGTACAATGTAGGAACATTCACTGGAACATATGCTAGATAGCTTTGCTTGCCTGGAATATTCATAAAGGTCTGGCCACACCTCTAGTCTCGGTCCGCCACCAACTACCTGCTTAAACAGGTTATGGGAGGATTCAGTCCCGTCCTTTTCCACACCCTTGCAGGCTCGGGAGGATTCAGTCCTATTTTTCTGACCGCGGGAGGAATGGATCCTGCGCTCGTGAAAGGCGGGGAAAGTGAGTCTGCCACGCGACTGCGCGGCCGCTCCCGTCAGAGGTTCCAGTCCTCCCTCGGGAACGGCTGTCTGTGTTCTCCTTCGAATAAGTTATTTTAACCCTTTAACGCACGACTTTCTATTTGAAGCTATAAAAACTACAACCATTAATACATTGTGAGTATATACTGAGAAAAATTAGAGGCATGAGTACACAAGGAGACTGTGGTGTGTGAAGAACAGTTTGGGTTCATGCCTGGAAGAGGAACGTCTGATGCAATACATGCTTTAAGGGAGGTAGTGGAGAGACACCGGGAGATGCAAGCCAATTTACATATGGCTTTCAATGATTTGGAGAAAGCATATGACAAAGAGTCATCGGTTAGTGAAGTCAACAGAGGATCAAAAGCAACTGCAAAGCGATTTAGATAAAATTTCTACTTGGTGATAAAATTGGCAATTGACACTAAATAAAGAAAAGTGTGAAGTAATACACATGACCACTAAAAGAAAACCGCTGAACTTCAATTACGCGATAAATCAGTCAAACCTTAAGGTCGTAAATTCTACCAAATACCTAGGAGTTACAATTACGAACAACTTTGACTGGAGAGAACACACAGAAAATATTGTGGAGAAAGTGAACCAAAGGTTACGTTTCATCGGCAGAACGCTTCTAAGATGCACCAGCTCCACCAAAGAGACTGCCTACATCACACTTGTGCGTCCTCTCCTGGAGTACTGTTGCCCAGGCTGGGACCCTCACCAGGTGGGTCTGACGGAAGACATTGAGAAGGTTCAGAGAAGAGCAGCTCGGTTTGTTCTATCACGTTACGGGGGAAAAGGCGTCATGGAAATGTTGCACGAATTGGGGTGTAAATCATTAAAAGAAAGACGTTATTCATTGCGGCGTGATCTGTTTGCGAAGTTTCTATCACCGACTTTTACTTCTGAATGTGAAAATATTTTGCTAGCACCCACCTACTTAGGGAGACATGACCATCCCAATAAAATAAGAGAAATCAGATCGAAAACGGAATGATTTAGGTGTTCTTTCTTTCCGCGCGCTGTTAGAGAATGGAACGGTGCAGAAAAGTTATGAAAGTGGTTAATGAACCCTCTCTGCCAGGCACTTAAATGTGATTTGCAGAGTATCTATGTAGATGTACATGTAGATGTAGAAATATGGATAAGCATGAGAGAGCAGTGTGTGCCACAGAGAAGTACTGGGTGTCCAGAAAAGGACTCCCTGATTTCAAAATTAAATATCCCGAAAACAAAGATCGATAGAGGAATGCAGTAAACGGTATCTTTATTACGAAAGCTGTAAAACGTCTATACAGCAGTTTGAAATAATAGTTACAAAAGCTGCTAACAGATGGCGCTGTAATCGCCATACGTAATGCCTAGTAGTGATCCGAAGCCCAGAGCGATCAGTTCCACTATTGAAACGCGAAAGGAGGTTAGCGTACCGAAGGAAGAGATTAAAACCATGTACTCCATTGAACAACGCGTTTTTCTGGTGGTAGAGTACCACAAGTTAGAAGAGAGTCCTACGGCAACAAGGCGAAGTTTTCAAGCAGGATTTAATGTTCCAAAACGACCCGATGCGAAAACCATTCGTACGCTCTTCGCAAATTTCAACAGCCAGCGTAACTGATGATCTAGTGGGGCATGTTCAAATCAAATGTCTGTAAAGCTTATGGGACTTAACTATGGGGTTATCAGTCCCTAAACTTACAAACTACTTATGAACCAACTAAGACTACGGACGACACAAATATCCAAGCCCGAGGGGGGATTCGAACTTCGACCGTAGTGGCCGTGCAGACCGTGACTGGAGCGCCTCAGTCCCCTCGGCCACCGCGGCCGGCAGTGGGGCATGTTGGCCACAAGCAAACCGCAGTTACGCCTGAAAATATCGCCACAGTTTCTGGAATTATTCAGCGAAATCCTATGTCATCCGCCCGTAGAATTGCATCTGAGACTGGTTTGAAGCTTTCCAGCACGCAGAAAATACTGAGAAAGAGCCTACACTTGTTTCCATTCAAAATTCTAACGCAGCAGACCATACCCGTACGAGCTGTGCAACAAAGGGTTGTCTTTTCTAATCAGATGCTCACAATGATTGATAGTGAAGGATTTGATGTTGGCTACATCTGGTTTACAGATGAAGCACACTTCCACCTGAATGGATACGTGAATAAGCAGAACTGGCGATTTTGGGGTTCCGAAAAGCCATATTGGTGTGAAGCGAAACCCCTGTATTCTCCTAAAGTTACTGTTTGGGCTGCAGTATGCAGCAGAGGAATTATTGGCCCTTTTTTCATTCGAAAAACGGTCACTGGTGCACGTTACGTTGCAATTTTGGAACAATTTGTTGCCTCACAGCAAGCGTTAGAGGATCGACCAGGTACTGAATAGTTTATGCAAGATGGAGCCCGACCACATCTGACCGAACAAGTGTTTCGCTTTCTTGAGGAATACTTCGAGAATCAAGTCATTGCTTTGGAATATCCCAAATTTACTGGTGCAGTCATGGATTGGCCTCCATATTCGCCGGATTTGACTCCCTGTTAATTTTTTTTTTTTTTTTTTTTTTTTTTTTTTTTTTTTTTTTTTTTTTTTTTTGTGGCACATTGATAGACAAGATCTACCCGAAGCATCCCGCCACGCTGGACTAGCATGAATCGGCGATCTCCGTGACATGTGAATCCACTTCGGTTGAGACAATACGAAATGTGATGGTGAATTTCATTCTTCGTTTGCGCCGCCTCTGTAGTGCTAATGGTGAACATTTTGAAAACATTGTGATGTGATTGTTTGCAAAGCGTGTTTTCATTCGATTATTTCACTTATGTATGCTGATATGACTGTACAGCGTACAGCGCCATCTGTTAGCAGCTTTTGTAACTATTATTTCAAACTGCTGTATAAACGTCTTACAGCTTTCACAATAAACATACCGTTTACTGCATTCCTCATTCGATCTTTGTTTTCGAGATATTTGATTTTGAAATCAGAGAGCCCTTTTCTTGATACCCTGTATGTGAGGTTAGAGAAGGAAATGTACAGAGGAGCAATGACACAGGTGAAAAGTAGTGTGGGCCTGACAAAGGAGTCCCCAGTAAGCGTGGTGTAACACCGAGGGTCTGCACTTAGCCCTTACCTCTTGGCCCTCATTATAATGGGCTGGTGAGAGATGTGAAAAAGGAAGCGCCACGGAATATGATGTTTGCGGATGATGTGGTTCTTTGTGAGCAGAGCATCGATAGACTTGAAGAAAAGCTGGAGCATTGGAGGAAGGAACTAGAAGGAAGAGGAAAAACAATTAGCAGGACGAAATCAGAATATTTACCACTGAAGGATGGGAAGGTAAGGTCTTGCAAGATCCAGGAGAGGATCTGAAATCGGTCTGTAAATTTAAATACCTGGAGGACTGAAAAACTAGGTACAGCACCGAATAATCTGTGGTCGGATCAACTGGAGGAAAATGAGCCGAGTGTTGTGCGACAAGAAGGTGAGCAATGGTTTGAAAGGGAAAGTGTACAAGTCGGTGGTAAGGTCTGCTATGTTATACGGGGCACAGACATGGCCAATCACAGTAGCCCAGGAAAGTAAGATGGAAGTAGCAGAAATGAGGATGCTGAGGTGGATGTGCCGGGTAACAAGAAAGGAGTTATGAAACTGGGACCCATGGGAGAAAGATACAAGAGAGTAGACTAAGGTGGTATAGACACTTGCATAGAGAAGGGAAAGACTATATCGAAAACAGAGTTGAAGGTATAAAAATTGAAGGGGGGGGGGGGGAGACCGAAGATGAGGTGGAAGGATAAGATAGCAGGGGACCTCAGGGAGAAAGGATGGAAGAAGCAATGAATAGAATATTATGAAGGAGAATGATCCAGAAGAGCAACGCCGATCCTACTTGACGCGGGACAAGGCTACGATAAAGAAGAATAAGAAGACATACTTAGAATTAAAAAAAAAATCCTTGAAATTATTATGCACAACTAGCAACAAACCGCTCATAGCTGGCCAGATATATAGAGCTACCATGATGTACCCGATGAAGTAAATGTCACTGTTATGCCGCTGATCTTTTCATAAAGTAACTCCTAATGCAACGTTAGTATGTCACTGACTCCTTTTACATGTCAAAGGAGGTATACTAATGTAAACAAAAGCACCTGTTACGAGTAACTCAATGCAGCAGTCTAAGTGATTCAGTAGCACTCTGCGACTTATAATTTCTTTGGCGTGCTTCTTGCATATGTAACACTATCTACACAAGCAGTTACAAATAAATTTGTGGTAAAATATTGATCAGTTTGAGAGCTAATGGAAAAAATTAGGTATGTAGCTCATCAACTACGCTACGCATTAAAGGGATAACCGATAACCTCAGCAGGTTAGTCCCCTTTAGTATAAGTTTATTTAACCCTTTCGATTGCGAATTCTTTTTTTTCCTCAAAAAGATCATGGCTCTGCTACCCAATTCTTGGAATTAAATTATGATTTTTCACATTTACAATATATTTCGAGATGACCCCCCAAGTGGTAATACAGCGAGGACCCAAATGAGGAAATTGTGTCCAAGTGGATGCAGTAAAAATTGAAAAGACAAGATATTTTATTTTATTCCACCAAAACACATAAGTTACACAAACCTTACTTATTATGTACATAAATTAAGGTTTTACATTTGTTAAGAATGATAACAAAAAACTTTTTTGCAGACATTACATGAATTTTACTTTTTACACAATAAAATATATGAAAATTCATCGTGAAGATAGGGCAGGATCAGCAACTGGATATGTAATGAAAACCATTTATTTTTTATTTTTTCGTCACAGTTGCACTATTTAGAAGTTGGTAACTAGTTTCGGACTTGTTCGTCCATTTTCAAACCATAGGCCTACAAAAAGAGAGTTACAAGCATTAAGTTACACTGTTCACATTAGAAAACCATAAACCAGCATTTGGTATTGATGCTAGAAAAATTACATTTGCAGATTTACCTTATTCCGATCGTAGCAATACACTGCGTGAAGCAAATGACTGATAAAATCCGTACGTTGTCCACTGTTAATACATGACTACATTGAAATTTAAAATAGGTTAAAATAGATGATGCGTCCACGGATCTCCAACGTGTACTGTGCATGTCAACGTCGTTTAGATGATACCTCGTGGCTCCGTACGGATTTTATCAGTCATTTGCTTCGTGCAGTGTATTGCTAGGGTTGGAATAAGGTAATTCTGCAAATGTGATTTTTCTAGGATCAATACCAAATGCTGGTTATGGTTTTTTTTAATGTGAACGTTGTAACTTAATGTTTGCAACTCTCTTTTTGTAGGCCTATGGTTTGAAAATGGACGAACAAGTCCGAAACTAGTTACCAACTTTTAAATAGTCCAACTGTGACAAAAAAGAAAAAATAAATGGTTTTCATTACAGTAAAATTTGTTTTTGCCTTTGCAACCCGGTATCTTGCACCTGTTTTTTTTTTTTTTTTTTTTTTTTTTTTCAAAAGTAGAAAGCGAAGATCGCAATATAATTATTTATTTTATGACGACCGGTTTCAATGTGCTGTGCCAACATCAACTGATCATATAAAATTATTATACAATGTGCTCATCTTACGTTATTTAAAAAATGGCAACGTAGTACTTAATCGAAATATAAAATACATAAACCACCAACCGCTTGTAAGAGACTTAGAAGCTGTCGATGATTTAACTCACCTACTTCATATTTCGACTAAGTGCTATGTTGCACATACTATTTAACTTCCATTTTAAAACAACGTAAGATGACCACCTTGTATAATTTTGTATGACCACATGATGGTGGCATAGACCATTGAAACCGGTCGTCAAACTATAAGTAACTAGCTGAAAACCCGGCGTTGCTCGGGTATTTATTTATTTATTCGAGTCTTGAGTTAGTAGTTTTCCTATCCACTCTCTTTCTGTCCATCTCCTTTTTTTTCTAAAAACATATTACATTTATCAGAGAATATATAAGAAATAAAATATCACACGTAAAAATGCACTCGTTTCGAAGAATCCAATCACGAAATTCAACAATAATGATTGTAATAATATCACAGATCGATCACTTGATGTAATGTGCGAAACGTCCAATCATTTTTTAAAGAGATGTATTAAAAGAAAATTTCTTTTTTACTGCCTTATTTATTTATTCTTATATTTCCTTATCCGTATGCTTATCCTTACAGAGAAAGAGCTGAAGATATTGTAGCACGCATACACCAAAGATATTGTCTGTGGCATCGCGTTTCGCTCAATGTAACCTCCTTGCTGTAGAGTCGCAAACGTCGCCTTCAGTCCGATTTTTTTTTTATATAATTTGACGAAATCAACCACTATATCTTGCTCCCCCTTATAACTATCGGCATGGAACTGTTATGGTGTACAACGGGAGACTTCGGACAACAATTACACGCAGACCGTTGGCTTGCGTTCTTTAGTTTTCGCTGCAGAGCGAAATATTAACACACATACACGTAAAATTTTAAATACTCCGATAACTTTCCATCCCAATGTACTCCATCATTTTATCATAATCAATCCTGAAGCAACAATGCAACTAATAAAACCATTTTCAAAGATTAATTATTGTTCCGCATTTCGCGTTATATTCTTCAAATTACGAAATATCTATCAGATCGCTATAAAACCGTGCCTAAAACCTTCCTCAGGTATAAATTAGCAACTGTACAAATATTTAAGTCCCTGCGTCTTGTCGTTCGGACGTGATTAGCGTACACCTAACAGACATTCACATCAATATATATATATATATATATATATATATATATATATATATATATATATATATATATATAGCTATCCAATCTCCATAAAACCGTGCCTAAAGCCTTCCCCGGGTAGACATTAGTAACTGTACAAATTTTTAGCCCTTTATGTGTTGTGGTTCAGACGTGATAAACATACACCGAACAGACATTCACATTTATAGATATAGATTATATTGCTATCTTCGCTTTCTACTTTTAAAGATAATTAATCTATCAGATCGCCTCCACAACCTACGATGTCAGGTAATGTCAATTCTTTTCTCTTTTTTTTTTTTTTTTTTTTTTTTTTTTTTTTTTTTTTTTTTTTTTTTTTTTTTTTTTTTTGTCACAGACAACTGAACGATACCCAAAATCGTCCAAATGAACACCAGCTTCTGAAAGCCCTTCCGCATTGGCTCGTTTTTAAGTAGTGGGAGATGATACAACACTGGACTATCACTAGTGGGACGCCCCATTTTCTTGGCAACTACCTCATCTATTCTTGTCAGTATTCTGGCCACACTTGCCCAAAGTTAAACAAATCAAAGATTTCATTTTTAGAAATACATTATTCTGAAGCCTTCTTCTTGTATTTAATTGATGCATTAACACATGCAATATCAATTGCAAACATGCGAAGCATTCACTTTTGCGATCTGGTGAATGAGCGATAAATTGTGATCAGAAAATCCATCTTGTCTACCGCTCCCATAAGTGATTGTAAACTTTAATAGCTTCTGCCCGATCGATTTCACAATATTTCTCTTCAGTTTTATCCCAATGCTTTCATACATCTTCATTTCAGGCCTTTGTCTATCTAGGGACGCGGAGAAATCACTGTTACGAGGATTATAAAGACAGAAAAATAATTTCATAAATATCGATGCTATTACAACCTTTCAATGGCCTCATTTGAAGACATGTATAAAGTTATGTCACTTACCTTTCGTTGTGAACGACCCCTTCACTCTTCACCATCAAGAATGTACCTTACTATGCATGAAGATTTTTTTTTAATTTAAACTAAAAAAATATTAACCGGTTGATGGGAAGTACAAACATTACTGGGGAAGCGTCCATGTGACTGTACACATTCAGTTTTCTTTTGTAGTACCACAGATTGACAAAAGATGTCGATACTGTTCTCAAAGGAATACTCTGATTGTGACAATGTGAGGACAACAATCACAAATGGTAAAATTTAAGAAATTCGAATATACGAAGAATTTATTTAGTATGTCCTTATATGAGGACGCCATGACTGAAAGGATTAAGTAATATCTAAGTCTAAGGACGTACAGCCTCTGCAGTTCACAAACATTTTTTCATTGTACCATGATGGAAAAAAATAAATAAAAAAAAGATAGACAACTTAAGGATATATGTATTTTTTTAATTTAAAGTATTTATTTTAATGACAATACCTATAAATTAGAAACCAACTTGTTCATCTAAAATATGAATACAATTTTAGTTTGTTATGCTTTGCGCTACTTCCACAATTATGTATCCTCACAAGTTGAGAGGACATTGTGCTCTTTCCCATTTCACAATCTCCTCTGGGGGGGGGGGGGGGGTTGTGTGACGATACATAACTGTTTTGAAATGTTTAATTAATCATTTGTTTTGAAACTTCTTGGCAGATTAAAATTGTGTGCCGGAACCGGGACTCGAACCTGTGACCTTTGCCTTTCGTGGGCAAGCCCTCTACCGACTGAGCTATCCCGTCACGACTCGTAGCTCCGCCTCACAACTTCACTTTCGCCAGTACGTCGCCTCCTACTGGCGGAAGTGAAGTTGTGAGGCGGAGCCGTGAGTCGTGTCGGGTTAGCTCTGTCCCGAGTCTGCTTTCCGCTGCGACGCGGCGAGGACACGCTGTTGTGTTCGCTGCCGCGGAGCCAGCGCTCGGGTTTGTTTACGCCGTACTCGGCCGTTTCCACGCGTGCCGGCGTATTTACATAGAACAACATGGCGAACCAGTACCGCAAATCGACGCTCAAATTCTCGTTCCAAAACGAATTTGCAAGACCGAAGGCACTCGAACTAGAACGATTTATACGAGATGAAGTGAAAATTCCGACGGCCGACGTTCTCGGCATACACCTGTCAATAGTGAGCAGTGTGGCTTATGTAAAGATCATCAATGAAGCAACATGTGAAAGAATTCTTCGGGAGACGAAACGAGAGCTTCGTTTCTGCCACTCTGATGGCAATGTGGGTTCTGTGACAGTCGACTACGCTGGATTGGGACTTCGTACCATCAGGATCTTCGAACTCCCCTTCGAACTTCCAGCAGAAGAGGTCGTGGCGGCGCTCCGCCCCTACGGCGCGGTGCAGAGTCACGTTGCTGAGAAGTGGATGCAGTTCCAAACGTACCCTGTCTTGAACGGCGTGCGGCAGGTCCGTATCGAACTTCGACGCCATGTTCCCTCATATATATCTATAGGCGGCTGTCGCGCTATAGTCATATATGATGGACAACCGAAGACCTGCTCGGGATGTGGAAAAGAGGGACACCTCCGATCCGAATGTATGCAACGTCGGATCACGCAACTGCCTCCGACGGATATGTTGCCTCCGTCGCAGCCAACGATACTTCCTGTGACTTATGCTGCCGCCCTAACAAATGATAAAAATTTGTCGACTCATCTGCCAGCTTCGAACACTGCATTGCACGACCCTCCGACGCGGAGCGATTCGGCAACGCATGCTCCACGTACTGAGGAATCACTGCCGACGGCACCTCCCTCCACGACGGAGGAACAACCCCGTAACACCAGCATGGCGATAGAGTCACTGATTGTGCCGACTTCGGCCTTTGTGCCGGAGCGTCGCGACTCGGTGCTGTCGTCGGATGCGGAAGGACACACCCGGAAACAACGATCCCCGAAGCGACACAAACGGAGGCGTAAGTCTTCAGTAGAAAAGATGGAGGACGAGACGCAGGAGGATGAGGACTCGACTCACAATGACGACACTGCCTCGGTGGCGACCGCCGCTGACAAGGTGATACAAGATACGGATCAACTTGCTTCACAGATGCCCGCAGTAGAACGCCTGAACGACGAGACAAGGGATGGACGTGGCTCCACCGGTGCAGGAGAGAGCGCGCCCAATCTGTGCCCTGAGGACGCAATGGACGAAGACCCTCCTCCGCGCTCCACGGCGTGGGCAGACGACACTGAAGACGACCATACAACACCGACGGAGTCCGCGTCGGTGACGGCGGCACACTAGGAATCGGTCCGGTAGAGGTGATGGGGGTTGGTGGCATTGTCGATTCTGCATGACGCTCCACAGACATTTTCCTTCTCATGAATAACTTGGCAACTGCAGCACACCAGTAGGCGTATCGGATTTCAACGATTAACCTTAACACGATAAGGACAGTAGTGAAGTATCAGTTGCTGCGAGAGATGCTCCGAGCGTCCGACGTTGACTTAGCTTTGTTACAAGAAGTCTCCATAGCGACTCTCCCAGAAATTTATGGTTATAGGACGTACAAGACACCTGGTGAACCGAATGGCAGTGGAACAGCAATACTTATTCGTGACGGCATCCCTGTTGAAGAAGTGACATACCTCCCTTCGGGCAGAGGGGTGACGGTCACTACGTTGGGAACGCGTATAATCAACATCTATGCTCCCTCAGGAACCGATAAACGTCGCGAGAGGTCACAGTTCTACGCCGAGGAAATCACCCCCCTTTTTCTTGGTCGTTACGATCACTTTATCCTTGGGGGTGACTTCAATTGTGTTTTACACAAGAAGGATCAGGTCCCACATTTCTCGACGTGTCCTGAACTTCGGATAATTTTAAGGGACTTGCTTCTCGTCGATACTTGGGAGCAGATACACGGGGACCGCCCAGGCCACACCTATTTTACTACCCACTCGGCCAGTCGTCTTGACCGTATCTACGTCTCACGAGATCTTCGTCCACGAGTGATAGACGCCGAACGTTGGCCGCTTGCCTTCTCCGACCACAGCGCTTTCATATGCACGGTCACCCTTTCGAGACAGAAAGTATGGCAAAGCCGTGGGCTCTGGAAGTTGAATGTGGCACACCTCCAAAACCTGGAATGTCGGGAACTGATTGCCGCGGCATGGGCGAACTGCGAGCGTCGGCTTCCAAGATACCGGTCAACTCTAGAATGGTGGATAGAGTGTGCAAAACCGACGTGCCGTCGGGTGCTAACACAGTATGGGAGAGACGCTGCAGCATGGACCCGTCACACTTTGGACTTTTACTATACGATGCTTCGGGAAATTACCTCCCAACCCCCGTCCCTGGAAAGACAGATGGAAAGTCGCCGCATTAAAGCAAAAATATTGTCGTTGACGAGGAGAAGATTAGAAGGGGTAGTTGTGAGGTCACGGCATCGAGACAGAGCGAGTGGAGAACCTCCTACAATGCATCATATTGTGCAGCTCATAACGAAACTGTCCTTGCCAGACGGCCGAAACGAAACGACCCAAGCGGCCATTTTGGAAGCCTTTGCAGCTCATTATCGACGATTTTACCAGGAAGACAACAGTGAGGAGGGAGACGAAAACGACGTCTTTCAATACGTCTCACACACCCTCGACGCCACGTCTGCGGCTTCACTTTTAGAGGAGGTTTCGCGGGATGACATCGAGGAAGCAATCGATAAAGCTGCGCTGAACAAAGCACCTGGGCCAGATGGACTGCCGATCGAATTTTATCGAACTTTCCGTACCTTGATGATGCCCCGTTGGATCGATATGTACCGAGAACTGATGTCACCTGGCTTTCATATCCCATCGGCTTTCGTCGAAGGACTTCTTATCCCCATACACAAGTCTTCAAGAGGACAGAGGATTGAAGACTACCGTCCAATAACTTTGTTAAATTCGGACTATAAAATTTTCACCCGACTACTAGCGGCACGTATCAAGAAAGTTCTACCAGTAGTCCTTTCCATAGAACAAACTACACGAGGAGGAGAGACCACCATGCAAACAGCCACTAGTGAATGTAGAGATGTGATAGGACTCGCCGCATCCTGTCATCTCGCGGCAGCGTTGATCGCCATTGATTTCGATCACGCATTCGACAGGGTACACCACAAATTTCTCATGGCAGTGTTGGATCGAATGGGCTTTCCAAATGATTTTAAGAAGATCATAATGCGCCTCCTACGCGACGCTACATCTCGTGTACTGGTGAATGGCCGTGTAACAGATCCTTTACCAATTCGGCGTTCGGTTCGACAAGGATGCCCACTCTCCATGATCCTTTACGCAATTGCTCTGGAACCACTCATAGGAGAACTGAAAAGCAAACTCACAGGAATTACCCTAAGGGGTCATACCTTTCGCTGCAGGTCATATGCGGATGATCTTCTCCTGTTGGTACAATCTGGAGATGAGATCCGCTTCGTGATTGATTGGATCCAACAATATGGTTTGGTGGCGAAAAGCGTCATGAATGTCAATAAATCGGCAGCAATGTTCATTGGAAGAGGCTTACCTGAAGATTGTGTGGCCCCGTTTCCACGGGCAGATGACCTCAGGTACCTAGGAATCACGTTTACACGGGACATGCGCCGCACAACAGCAATAAACTACAGACGATTACTGCAAGTCGTACGCACAGAGGTACGCCAAAACCTACTACGACAAATGGACCTACTACAACGTGTCGAATACCTTAACATCTATGTGGCGACTAAGATCATACACATGGCTCAGGTGCTCCCACTGCCGACAGTGATGGCACGCAACCTACAATCGGCCTTTGGATATTACGTCACTGCTGGATACATTTTCAAAGTCCGCTATGACACTCTTACCCTTCAACGGCGTGACGGCGGACTCGGACTTATCAATGTCAAAACGCGGGCCATGGCGCTGTTCCTGTCCACGATGGTGAAACTGAGCACACGTCGACATATCTCACTAACGGGCGTTCTGATAGATGAGCTGATGCCTACGTCGATCATGCCACCGGTTGCGATTGGACACGTCGCGCCCCCTCTTGGGCACATTGCAACTTTCATACTCGAATATAGCTACCTACATACTCAGCTCCCCACCACTCGAGCTCCAAAGGCAAGGGACATTTACCAACTGTTGCTTAGGGCAGTCCCTCGAAATGTGATTGAAAGTAAAGCACCGGCCACACAATGGTCAACGGTGTGGAAAGCAGTTCAACAGCCGTTCTTCCCTACAAGAATAAGAGCCACGTGGTACCACGTCGTCAATCGGAAATTTACGACGAGACACCGGCTGCACGCAATCAGGATGGTGGATTCGCCCCTTTGCCCGGAATGCCAGCTTATGGACAATGATGAACATCGTTTAACATGTGAATCTGTTGTCGAAGTCTGGACGCTAGTACAGAAGATTATTGCCTGCTACCTAAGCGTCCCGCCTAACGCGATTGACCCCAGGCTCCTCCTATGCCCGGAGGACACATATTTTCCGGCCGCTAAAACACACGCTCTCACGTGGATAAAAGGCATGTCCATTTACTACCTTTTCCAAGAAGGTGAGAAGTCGGTACTTGATTACTGGCAATTCCTCCAAGAGCATCATCACAGACTCGAGATCACACCTCGATACCGACAGATCTTCGCCAATTACCTACGTAGTGTCTTCACCGACCCCCGTCGCAGCTGGGGAGTGCCGGATAGGGGACGCCCGCCGTAACGAACCTTAACAAACGATCAACTGCATATGACCAGAATCAATGAAAATAGTCCGCAAATGGGATGTAGTGCGGAATTTTCCCAGTTTTATTTTTTTCCGTTTAGAATGGGAGTCTTTTGTTATATGTTTAGTGTTCTGAAGAAATCAATGGCGATGCACGATTATGGTAACTGACGGCGTCAGGGTTCACAGAAGTATACTATAGACTATGCATCTCGGGCAACCGAAGCCAGACACACAAAGTAATTGAGAGAACAAGAACTTCCTGAGACAGCAGACCTACGAGAAGACAAACCCTGAATCTGTCGGTGTACTGTTATTTCGTGCAGCAACGGCCATCTGGGCAGAATGGGGCGTGAGTGTCGCTCCATTAAAAAAATAAATAAAGCAATCCAAGAAGACGCTATACCTTTTGTTATCCTTTATCCTTTCCCTTAGTTTAATCTTTCATTTAGTATAAGGTAAAAGTGACGGTGGCACTAGACCTTTTTTTTTGGCAGGCGAGATATTTTGTTTATGGGGGTTATGATAGTTAGGCGCCAACGCCTGAAGAGGAAGAGCTTAGGGGGGAAAAAGGGGGAAAAAAGAGTTAACGCTTCAAAAAAAAATAAACAAAAAAAAATAAAAAAAAGGGACTGAGGCGCAAATAAAAAAAAAAAAAAAAAACAAAAAAACAAAAAAAAGGGGTCTGAGAAAAAAAAAGGGAAAAAAAGTCGGTAGAGCGCTTGCCCGCGAAAGGCAAAGGTCACAGGTTCGAGTCCCGGTTCCGGCACATAATTTTAATCTGCCAGGAAGTTTCACATCAGTGCACACTCCGCTGCAGAGTGAAAGTTTCATTGTGGAATCATTTGTTTTGTAGTTAAAGATGGGAATATACTCCAAATCACCTCATTACTGTAATTGATGTATATTTCATGTTGAATGTGTCATCAAATTTAGTATAAAATTCCACTTACGGTAGGAATCGGTCCATGTTGTACTTTGTTTACTATTATACTCGATGTATTTCAAAGATTCTTAAGAAGAAAAGGCTATTAACGATCATGTGTTTGCCGAGCATCAACTTATAATTATACTAACAATTTTTATTAAGAGTAATTGTATTCACAAAATGCTTGGAATGACTTAATTTAACACAAATAATTATATGTAGGTATTATATGAAGCGTAATATGTTAAATCCCTAAATTTGTGTGTCACGTGACGTGACATAATTATCACTATAGCTTAAACTCTAATATATATTGGTACACCGGTACAGCGACCATTGTGTGCGTGTGTGTGTTGTTACAAAGTTTATATGCTTAAGTGATAGAACCAGTGAATAAGTGAGAGCTGTATTTCGTCAGTATACGTGAGCTAAACCAGCAAGAAGTATTTTATGTTGTTAGTCAAACGGGTAAGGCGCCATTGCTGTGAGTGGTTACCTGATGTCAATATTCAGTATGAAAACTATTTTGGACTTTGTAACGGAGGTAATATCTCAGTAGGACTGCTTGAAAAGAAGTCAATTTAAAATTGTAATTTGGACCAAACAAAGAAGATAATTTTGATTTGTGTACTATTAGTGTTTAAACAGAAGTTGTTTGTCTTCTGAAGAACATTTACGAGTGCATTGTGAATAGGACATAGAAGTTTTATCCCGATTTATAAACATTTTTAACAATTGACTTTATGTAAGTATTTACAGTTCTACTTGCGCGATATGTTCAGCTTACACGCTGTACCATTTCAAAAGGAAAGATGGTGGAACCAGAACATGCACACGCACAAGGGCGCTTCTAGGACAATCTGAGTTGCTCGTTCATTTTATGTATTATTTCTATGTTAAGGTCACGGTAATACATTTTACAAAGCTTTAAAACCACGATATTCATTTTGGTGCGCCCTGTCCTTTTTAATGGATCTTCAAATTGGGCAAAACTTGGCAGCATAAGAGGTACTAAATACGGTACTTAAATAAATGCCTTTCATCTGTCATCCATATCACTGTAACAGAATTGCAGTTCAGTGATTCCCAGATCACAAACTCTTGTGACACCTTTATTAATAGCAATAATCAGAGTCATACTAAGAATTTCATCCAACAGAGAATACAAGGTTCCTAAAGCCAATCAGGCCTCGTTTAGATGGTGTCCACGAACCTTCAGTCGCCAGTGGAACCGCGGTGGCGTAGCCGAGCGGTCTAAAGCGTCTCGCTGCGGAGCGCGCGGTTGCTCGCCGTGAAGGTTCGAGTCCTCCCTGGGGCATGGGTGTGTGTGTTGTCCTTAGGTTAGTTTACCTAGGTTTAAGTAGTTTGTAAGCTACGGACATGACCACGCAGTTTGGTCCGATAGATTTACAAACATTTGAACATTTTTCCCCAAGTTGAATCCAGTAACAAAGCCCACCACCGGCCAAAACAATGGGATGGAACATACAGTAAAGCTTCAGTACTTTACGCCACCAGCACCCTGAGCCATAGTACACTGGTCAAAACAATTAGGCGATCAGGTGAGACGTTTAGGTTCTGAAGTAGTGTCATCGGCAGAATGAACTAAAACGGTTCGATATCTTTCTGTCGGTTCTACGGACTGTAGATAACAACATTACGGCAACCGAGATACTGGTAATAAACAGAAAGTTGCTGCAGAGGGGATTGGTGTTGCGTTTACCAAACCAATTACACAAGCAGTTGGTTTCAAATAGTGTTGTGAGAACGTAGTACAATGCAACAACAACGTGACTTACCCGAAGCTACGTCAAGGAGAGCCATAGGAAGATTGCAAGCGGGACAGACACAGAGGGAGGCGGCTGCAGCTATTGGAGTGTCCCAAAGTGTAATTTCCAGGACCTGGACGCGATTTCATGCAAGAGGAACCGTTAAAGGAAGGCAATGCCACAGGTAACGGGTAACACCAGTAAGAGATGCCGTTAACTCCGGTTAACAACCCGTCGAGACAGGAGGCTGAATGCATCTCTGTTCCAACGAACCCTCCAGGCAGCAACAGGACGCGCATTAGCAACACAAACTGTCCTAAATCGTCTTCTGGTATGTGGCGTACGGAGAACTATGGCGTGTGTCTCTTTATAACCCCGGCACAGTTTAGCTCGCAGAAACTGGGCGGAGGAACATCATGATTAAAGTCGTAACGAACGGCGCTTAGTTCTGTTCACAGACGAGTCAAGATTTTGTGTTCAGCCGGACAATCTTCGCTGCCTCATCTGGAAGGATCGATATATGTTAGGCGTTTAATGCCCCGTCGACATCTTGGTCATTAGAGACGGAGCTGTCTCTCGAAGTTTTGGGTAAGGATAGGGAAGGAAATCGATCGTGTCCTTTCAAAGGAACCATCCCGGCATTTTCCTGGAGTGATTTAGGGAAATCACGGAAAACCTAGATCTGGATGAGCGGAGATGGATTTGAACTACCGTTCTCCCGCATGCGAGTCCAGTGTGTTACCACTGCGCCACGTCATTCGGTCATCTGGAGACAACGTGTAATAATCCTGTTTATGTGCAGGAAACATCACCATAATAATCATAATAATGCTGGACGAATGGTGTGACTAGGAGTCAGTATTGGCGGACGTACGGACCTCTATCTCGTTCAGAATGACGCTTTGACTCCGCAGAGGTATAGAGACGACATCCTTCGACCTTCAGATTTTCCCTGCGCTGCTGCCATACAGGTGGTTCCTTCTGGTGAACAACATGTTTGAATCTGAGGGAATTGAACGAATGGAGTGGCCAGCTTGTTCACCGGACTTAAACCTGATTGACCATCACTGAGATGCACTCGGCAGACACATTCTAGCAAGACCAGCACCTCCCACAACGATTGTAAACCTGAATTCATGTAATAATGGCCAAATATCCCTCAAGAGCTAAATGATAACCTTCTACTGTCCATGCCACGCAGGTGTGCAACTATACTGGCCATCCGAAGTGATTACTAACCATTAGAGGGCGACGAGAATGACTGTTTCACTATTATGTAGCCCCATAGTCCTCGTTCTAAGTTAACGCCATGTAAACGTCAACTAAAGAGATGAGAACGCAAAATATTGTACTGTATCACACACAAATTACAATTCAAGGGTTTGGTACAAAAAGGAGGCAGCTCCACTTTTTCACGCTGTGGCAAATTGAAAAAAAAATAGTTTTAAAAAATGAGTTTTCACCAAAACGAAAAATTGTCAGCCTTGTTTTAGGCTACGGGGTATCTAATATTATTGACGATAATGCACACCTCTATCTCGTTCAGAATGACGCTTTGACTCCGCAGAGGTATAGAGACGACATCCTTCGACCTTCAGATTTTCCCTGCGCTGCTGCCATATAGGTGGTTCCTTCTGGTGAACAACATGTTTGAATCTGAGGGAATTGAACGAATGGAGTGGCCAGCTTGTTCACCGGACTTAAACCTGATTGACTATCACTGAGATGCACTCGGCGGACACATTCTAGCAAGACCAGCACCTCCCACAACGTTTGTAAAGGTGGATTCATGCAATTCATGCAATCAGGTACGAGCAATAGAGTTTTGAATTTTGGAGCTGCCTCCGTTTTGCTCCAAAAAAATGTTCAAATGTTTGTTAAGCTTATGGGGTCATCAGTCCCTAAACTTACAAACTACTTATCAACTACCTTATACTAAGGACGTCACAAATATCCATGCCCGAGGGGGGATTCGAACCCCCGACCGCAGTGGCCGTGCAGACCGTGACTGGAGCGCCTCAGTCCCCTTGGCCACCGCGGCCGGCGTTTTGCTCCAAAGTGAATGAAAAACTGTTTGTAGGAACATTCTCTTCATAATTAACCATATTTCAGTTTGGAAAACATTTATTAGTAAAGAAAATACATTATTGGCATGATACATTAATACTACAGTTCTTCTTCAGTCTTCTAGCTACCCTTCAGTCTCCTCAGGATCATGTCAGCTGGTCGTAAAACCACATTTCGTTTTGCCCAACATACTCTCTGGGCAGCTCTTTGACATCTTTAAACTTCTGGCCTTTAAGCGGGAGGAGACAATCAGAAGCTTGATGACGGTGGTCCATTATTATGAGGCTCACAGGTCCTTGGCTGCAAATTATCGAAGACAGTCATCCCTACGGTCGCTCTGCATTGAATAATCCCTTTACCGATGTATGGCTGTTCACAGAGGAATATTTTGTACTTAGTGATTAAATATTTTCCTCTGTTCGATAATGATGCGTAAGGGTTCCTTACAAAAAAATAAAAAATAAAAAAATAAAAAAAATTTAAATAAATCAGCGTGTCAACCAAGTTGAAAATAAATCTCTGGTCCACTTCAGTGACATGAAATTTGGGGCTGGTTCTTCTAATAATGCGAGCTCAGTCCACTGGAAGGAAACCTCTTCCCATCTTCTTCAAACACTTTTCCATATTACGGAACACTGTCGCATGGGATAAAGCTGTGGCCCGGTTCTCCGAATCGATGAACAATCTGTTGGTTTTCTCTGAAACTAGTGGGTGCAGCTGCCTATTTCTTGCACCAATCGAAGGGGCGTTTTCTTTTTCTTTTTTTATCTGATACAATGTTCTGTGCAATAGAGCCAAATAGTGGAGCTGCCTCCTTCTTGCGCCAAACCCCTCAATTGTAACCAATATCTGTATTTACATTATGTATGATATCACATGTGATCTCCTAATTGCTCTGAGTAGACTAGTATAACGTCCGCGATCGCCAACTGCTGTTGACTGGGGCACGCACCGAGTTCACCGGCGGCTTCCAGTCGGCCCCCACTGCGTAAACAATCCGTGTGAGTACACAGCGTACGATCCGCTCTCGCTCCATCCATCCCGCAAGCAATCCAAGCGCTCCCATCTCTGCACTAGCGTTCTGTCGAAATTTGCATTATTGCTGTGTTCATGGCGCAGAATATATATAGTCCAGTCAAAAGGTAGTTTGAAGTCGAAAAATTTGGTGTAATTGTTTTTAGTGGTTTATTTTATGTTTTTTGGGGGTGCTGAACACGAATCTGAAGTTTTCCAACAAAAGTTCCCTCGGTAAATATGAGCAATCACCAAAAAATCACTAAAAATCACTTTTTTGCGGTTATCAAGTTATAACTCATAAAGCAAGCTATTTACACGAAAAGTGGCCGAGTAGTAAAATAAAGAGGAGAAAATTACCTACAATTTATGTCTGTAACATTTTTCTGTAAGTCGTATGGTTTCAACGGTGGTAAAATAAATCTATCGGGCCAAACTGCGTGGTCATCAGTCCGTAGCTTACAAACTACTCAACCCTAGGTAAACTAACCTAAGGACAAACACACCCATGCCCCAGGGAGGACTCGAACCTCCACGGCGAGCAACCGCGCCCTCCGCAGCGAGACGCTTTAGACCGCTCGGCTACTCTACCGCGGCAGCAAAAAAGAACATTAATATATAGTTTTTATTTCTTGAAATTAAAGATTATTGTAAATCCTTATAAAAGAGATCACCTATTCTGATGATGACATTATCAAATTCGGGATCTCCTTGTTGGCAAGCTACAATAAATCTTGCCTTTATGTATAGAGGCTGGTCGAAGGTGTTCACATCTGCTTGTTGATTAATTGATTTGCTCTGTTCTATGGATGCGACTAAAACTGTATATATTGTATTGTGATCAGATGGTGGAGCGTTTATAAATAGTAGACAAGCAACATAGGTTGTATGAAAGGGAAGACTACTTGTGATTTGCTCCATGACGCCACTCCATCCTGGAATTCCAGGCACATCTTTCCACTTGCCATAAAGCCAAAGTAGATCTGATAAAGAGGGTAATATTGAATCAGGTGATACAAATAGCTGTTTGAAATCCTCAATGTTGATATTCTTTAACCCAAGAGAACGTATCTTCTCAAAATGTTTTAAGGAAACAGCTCCCATCTCACCAATTAGTGGAGCTGGTATTGGTTTCTTTACTTGGACAATTCTTTGATCCGGAGCAATGGCATTTCTAGGAATAATCAAATGTATTTCCCACATTGCATGGAAGTTATTGTATCCGTCCAATGTACGTGTGTTAAAATCAGCGTTGTCATGAAAAAATTGATGGAAAGCTGTCCGATCTATTTGTAGTGGTGGCCTCATGATTGCAGATACTTCAAGATGAACTGCTTCGGAATAAGAGGCGCAAAATCCCCAGGATGAACAACATCAATCAGTTTTCGTGATCCATACTTCTTATAAAAGAAAGCTGATAGCCCAATTTGTAACGTGGAAGGGAAAGAAGATGGCCTGACAGCACTAATAACACTGTGTGAAACGGAACTTTTTTTCCACTTGTCAGTGCTTGTTCGCTTCTTCTTGAGTATCAGTCTTTCCAAGAAAACTTTGAGAACCTCCGGGACAAGGCTTTCAGTTTCGTCCATGAAAGAGTCTGGAGGAGGATAGACGTCCATGGCATACGGTACTGATCGTATCTCTTCGAGAATTACATCAGCTGCTGTCCCAACTAATCCAAGACGTTCTTCCCACTCTGACGAACGTCTTTCCATGTACCGTGCTTCAGTCAAAATCTTATGGCCTGTATTTTTGAAACATACGACTATATTCTGGTTGATCTTTGATACGATAATATCTTCCCCATATGTATCCAATAAATGTTGTATTACAGTTCTTATTTCAGGAATTAAGTTGCCCTCTATCTGAGTTATTAGCTGATATAATGAAAGCTGACATTCCTCATCATTACTTTCCATAAAATTGAAAATGTAATTCATAGCCCTCTGAATCTCTTCAGCATAAGGGCCAACGGTTTTCTTTTTATCAGTGTTGGACCTACTAATGTAAATATTTTTAAACATTTATCATGGTACTTAGAGTCAGCAGCCACCATGTATGTTATCGGCTGGATCCTGTTAATAACTGCTGCACCGAAATAATCTCCATGTAGTTGAGCCTGTTTCACAACTGTGTCTTTCATCTCAATTTTCGTCATCAGATGCACCAAATTACGTTTATGAGGAGAAAGTCTTTGTTGTGACCTTGTGTAATCTTCAGGAATACCTGTTCCACACACAAAACAATGTGTTTTCCGATGGAAATAGTTAGAGGATGCTCTTAATTTTCCTGAAGATGTGCTTGGTTCCGCAGCTTTCTTCAAGTAGGCACCTATCATTCTTTCATCCATTAACTTTTCTGGCATGAAACATGTGCGCTGACAGATGTTATACCCGCTAAAACAGCCACCTTCCTATCATTTCTTTTTTTTACTAGCAACACGTAAAGTTTATATTCCTTTTTTCTTGACCACTATCACTACACCCTCACCTAAATCTTTTTCACAAATAAAGCACTTATCACTCGACATTGCTCCCGAGTTGTTGCGCTATATCTCAACGAAAGCATTCAAACACAGCTTCATGTCTTTGAGAGAAAGGTAAATAACACGATCACGGCAGCGAACGTGCACAAACTGGAGAATTGAGTACAGTTCAATGTTTCGGCAGGAACCCCCCCCTCTATTTAAGGGCAGCGGCCGCAAAGTTGGGTTGGTGGGGGGGGGGGGGGGGGCGTAGCCACGGGTAGACGAATAGCGCGGGCGTGCAGCTGAGTGCAATAAGGACAAAAGGAAGAGCTGCTTCCATGGTTCGCAAGGTAAACACGTTGAAAGACAAGGAACTGCTGATGAAATAATCCATCCTAAAAAAAAAAAAAGAAAAAAAAAGCTATTTATTTCTATTTTCCAAAATTTACTGATTTCACCATTTTTTCAACGCTGGAAACCATACGACGTACAAAAAATGTTACAGACATAAATTGTGCGTAATTTCCTCCTCTTCATTTTATTACTGGGCACTTTTTGTGTAAATAGCTTACTTTTCAAGTTACAAGCTGAAAACCACCGACAATTGCGATTTTTAGTTGTTTTTTGATGATCTCCCATATTTGCCGATGGAATTTTTGTTGGAAAACCTCAGATTCGTATTCAGCAGCCCAAAAAACATAAAATAAGCCATTAAAAACAATTACACCAAATTTTTCGACTTTGAGACCTTTTTGTGCACGATTTGACTGGACTAATAGACAGGAGCTCATCTTCACGAGGAGTTCATTAGTATGTAGCAGTTTCCTTCAGAGATAGTCCTCAAATATGTAATTGCATCCAGCCGTCTAATATATTTTAAATATAAATATATTTTTATGATGTGTGCAAACAACTCTAGTTTCTTAATGAGATAGATGGTCCTATAGTGATCTATCATTATCTGAAAATCTTGATCACAAATGAGTCACTGTTACACATCATCACCATCTCCTTTATTATCTTTATTTAACTGTAATGTCTCTGAGGTGCAGTGGTGCCAAGTTAGTGGTTTCCCCACTAAATCTGGTGGTTCTATGTACCTGTCTAGAGAGAAAATTTTGCATCTAGTGGCTACTGGAAATTAAAGGTAAATTTTAAAAATATTTCAGTGGTTTTATGGAAAAATTATTTTTAGAAACACTTGATGAAGGCAGCATTCAGAAACAGCACTATTTAATTTTCTAACGTCTTGTATCTCCTGTATTTATATCACCTAAACATTTATAATATCCGTTATTCTGTCTTTGTTCCCCATTTTTGTGCGCGCATATTGTCATGCGCGCTTTTTTATTTAATCGTGTCAGAAACATACATAATAACTTACAAGATATAAAACAGGACAACAAAATTCAGAAAGAAATATTCCTAAAATAGTAGTAATAAATATGCATCTGCATGAGTACTTCATATTATGTGGGCACTTTTATGGGGCAATTTTAGATGAATCTACCATTCCAATGTAAATACTGGACAGCTGACACGAGACCAACCTCCAACGATAATATTACAGCTTCCGTTATTATAATTAATGTAAAAGCTCCGTGATCCTGAATATCAACGATTAGGTTTCATGATAACACTTTAATAAAGCATGTTTACACTGGCAATCTCATACATTTTTTAAAAGAATGTTTCATAGAAACAACATAACAGAAATTGTTGGTAAGTATAAAAAGGAAATAAAATTTCGACCTGCAACTCCTCATTTTTGGAAAAAAAAAAAAAAAAAAAAAAAAAAAAAAACATAACAACGTCTCCCAACACAGAGAAAGTGCCAGTCATATACACCTGCGCCAGATCAACCATATCAACCAGAGCTTCTGTGAAGTTTGGAAAGTAGGAGGCGAGGTACTGGCGGAAGTAAAGTTGTGAGGCTGCATCGTGAGTCGTGTCGGGATAGCACAGTCGGTAGTGCGGTTGCCCGCGAAAGGCAAAGGTCCCAGGTTCGAGTCCCGGTTCCTGCACACAATTTTAATCTTCCAGGAAGTTTCATATCAGCGCACACTCCGCTGCAGAGTGAAAGTTTAATTCCAGTATAAAGGTGGTTCGATGAACCCTCTGCCAGGCACGTAAATGTGATTTGCAGAGTATCCCGTGTAGATTTAGATTCACAGAGGTACGTTGATTATTTTTATGAAAACCAAGAATACAAATCTTCTGAAAGTTACTTTTTCGGATTCTATATCGGTTTTCTATTATTACTCTCATCTTCATTATGATGTTTGCGGGTGTGTAACATTTATTTTTGTGAATGTAAAAAACCGTAATCTGGTCCAAACGCAGGGTACATATTACCGATATGTGAAATGTAAAAGCGTCTGTAATTCCCCGTTTCTGATGTGGGAAACGCCAAATTTTGGCATGCATGTAGAGGCGCTGATACTAGCAGCGTGGTTTAATAACAGTCAGTAGGTGATTGCAGCTGTGACGAGACGGGAGCGAGGAAGCATCTCACTGAAAGGTGGCGGCTTTTATATGCTGCAAGTGTGTTTAAATTAGCCTCGGATGCTGGAATAATGGATATTCCATTTTGATATTGAATTTTGGGAACAATTTAGCTGACGACGCCAAGAAGAAAATATTGTGTCATACTCCAAGATCAACGTCTGGTGATGGTTATGCCTCATGTTCTGCACGTAACTTATCGCCCACAGCATGGGATACTTAACTACATTAGATACTTTTAGGTTTGTAATGCGGAAGGACCAGTCACAAAGTACTTCATTTGTTTGAGATAAAGCGCCGCTGTGTGATTTTGTAAGCAGCTCGCTCATTTCATGGTTAGACACTATACTGAAATGTTCAAAAAATTTATGTTCAATTCATCTAATATGGCATACGATATGCTTAGTTGATATTACGATGACTGGTATGTACATTTACTATGCTCTTCAATTGGATTCGATTTGAGTTTATTTTATTATATGTGTTTTGATTTTCTTGTATTGAAGGTGCATTGAAGATGACCATTATATGATCGAAATCGATCTGGTAAAACAATAAAAATACGACCAATGCTGCTTATTACATTTACTATATTCATTTGAAATAATCATTCACTTGAACTAAAATGTGTTGTCCCCGTGACATGTGTGCCACACACTAACTTATTAATGTCCTACCCCAATGTACTAATATCCGAGTGTCCTATGTAAAAGTAAATGATGAACAATAGTACTTGTTAGAAGAAACTAATAATTTAAAGTGGTTTGTTTGATAATTGGAACAGTAAAATTAAACCTAGTGAATAACTTTTGCTTTTGGCTCTAGGTTTAGTTCAAAGTGTTTCACAATAACTTCAAAGTGAAATAATGATATGATAAAGTAATTCAAAAATTAAATAAGAAAAAGATTGACTATCAAAAAGTTTGAAGTAATAAAGTTCAATAGGTAGTATAGCACAGTTTCCTACCATTTTTCTCAGATGCAATTAACAGTAATTATCACTAAGAATGATAAAAATACTGAAAATAGCCTAATGTATTTGGATAAATAACTGATATAGATTAGTATAATGAAAAACTGTGACATATGTACTGTATCAGTTTAAGAGTCATCGCTGTATTCACAGAAAATCCGTCACTAAAATATTTCATAGTATATTTAATTGAAAAGTGGCTCAATATTAGTTTGTTGCACATTTTGTGGAATTTGTGTGTGCCGTACATGAAAAGTAACTGACTTAGGGAATCTATGCTCAAAATTTCTGTACCGTTTGATGTCTATTAGTGAAGTGCAAAAACTTCCTTCACGATGAGAATCGTAATTGAACAGTAAACAAGGTAGGTTGGTCTGCTTTGTCATTAAAATTGCTTTCTATAGAGATCGCAGATTTTTACAACTATAGACACATCGCTTTCTTGACATAATTGTAATAGGTTTGTCCAAAAGAATAAATTATTTTATTTATTTGTTCACTAGATATCTTTCGGCATAAGTGCCGTCATCAGGTGTCTCAGCAAAAAACATTTTCTGTTATCAATATGTATCCAAGTACTAGGTAAATAAAATTTCCGTATATAAAATTAACAAATTTCAATTATGTAGTGCAGTACATATGGTATTTAGAGGATTTAACTATTTATAAGGTGTTCTTTTATATTTCCAATTAAATTTTTAGTCAGTTATCTGTCAATGCCTCAGAATACTATATGTTTAAAAAACATTCTTCCAATCTTTTATAAGTTAACAGCTATGGCATAATTTTATTTGTTATTTTTGTCTATGTTATTATGTAGGGAGTATGATTAAAGATTTTTATTAGAAACTAGCAAACCCGGCAATGCTTGGCAGTAGCTTTTCCCTATGTCTATTCCTTCCTTTGTCCATCTCCTTCTCCCCCCTACCTTCACACCACTCCCTCTTACTCCACACCATATCCATCTTCTCCCCTTCCTCTCTACGTCTATATCATCTCCCCTTTTTAAATCCATTTCATTCCCCCATACCTTGTCTCCTCTTTCCTAGCTATCTGATCTTATTTATTATTATTGCAATCGGGAAACTGATTGGGGATAGAAATCAAAATGAACAAGTAAATCAATTGGAAACGGATTATTAGAGAGACATTTCCAGCTGCTCTATTTTGTGAGGTTTGTAGCTTCAATGGCCGCACGTTTAATGGTTGCATTGTACGAACAGGTATAAGTGTAGGCATAAAAACAACTTTCCTGTTTTACGTTAAAAATGACTGGTAAGAAAAAAAACGCACATGTTTACAGCACAGCTTATCATATTTTTCTCGCAGCGAGCAGTATAAAAATGTTTCTTATAACACATGTATATCTCCTTAAGAGTTTTTGAATTGGATACAAAGTAATTGTAGCATGATCATACTTTAATGATTAAATATTAATGTCCAATTTTCCAACATATATGATTGACTTGTTGGTTTTTATTGTTAGTAAAGCAGTTACTGTACCGACAAATTTCTACATTACTTTGTAGTGGTGGCGTCAAGTTTGTGCAGTGCTTTAAATCGAGATATTGACGTGTGCGAGTTGAACAGAGATCACCAGTGATCACTGTAGATTACATTCACGTAATATCTTTGGTATTGCTCATTCATTTTTCTATATGTGTTTATTCTGTTTTTGTTTAGTTTTTTGTTTCTATATTCTGTGATGGAAATAAACGTTTATGACATTCAATAGTGTTGCTGTGAAATTAATTTATTACGAGTCGCAAAATTTTGGTGACCCCGACGTGATTTCAGACGGCCGCGGACGTAATTAAATACGACAGCCGACATTAACGAACGTTGTGTCTGTGCTGTATCATTACATTAAGTGCAAACCATCCGTGGCGCGCATCATTCGCGTACCGCTTCGCCTACTTATTTCGAACCTCAAGTACTATCTACCACGTCATCCGCGCCGCGATTATTCCGTGTACTGAAATACAGCAATGTCAGACTCGGCACCAAACGACGACGCAACTCCGACCGCTTCAGTTAATCGAGTAACTGTCAAATCACCCCCTTCCTGGCAGCAGAACCCAGTGATATAGTTCGCGCAACTCCAGAGTCAATTCGTGCTCGCAAATACCACAGCTGACGAAAGTAAGTACAGCTATGTTGTCGCCGCACTTAGTGAGGACATGGCTCTCGAAGTGCAAGATATTTTGGTCCTACCACCAAGCACGGACCGATACAAGGCTCTGAAGAACGCTCTAATCACGCGTCTATCACAATCAGAAGCAAAATGACTGGAGAAGCTACTGCGAACAGAGTAGTTAGGAGACCGCACTCCCTCGCAGTTGCTGCGACGACTACGGACACTAGCGGGCAATAGTGAAGATATTCTGAGGAACATCTGGCTCTCGCATCTTCCCTCAGACGTACAGAAGATTCTTGCAGTGTGTGCTGGAGATCTGGATGCAATTGCGCAGACTTCGGCCGTGTTGTAGAGATGTACCCGCCATCAATAGTAGCGACTGTTACTTCACCGCCAGATTCTGCTGCAGCGTCATTACAAACACAGATAGCAGAGTTTAATACACAAGTCGCTGCACTCAAAACTCAATTGCCCAGTCGTCGACCTCAGCGACATCGCTCACCACGAAAACGCAGCCGATCACCTTCATCAAAAAAATCTGCTGGTACCATAGAAGGTTTGGACGTCAAGCAAAGAAATGCACGCCGCAATGTAAGATGGAAAACGAGATGGGAGGTAAGTAATGACGGCAACTGGCTTTCCAGACGACAGCCGTCGATTATTTGTCACTGATCTCTACACTAAACTACAGGTTTTGGTGGCCACTGGTGCAGACGTGTCTGTTTATCCATCCACACGTCTGCCCCGCTGTAACTCTGCTGGTTGTCACCTCTTTGCTGCTAATGGATCTACAATAAAGACTTATGGTCGTGTGACACGAGTGCTAAACCTGGGACTCCGTCGGAAATTCGAGTGGCAATTTGTTGTAGCGAATGTAACACATCCTATAATAGGAGCCGATTTTGTGTCATTTTATGGACTGCTACCTGACCTCAGACATCGTCGACTACTCGACACCACCACCAAGCTGGCCAGTTGCTGAACTGTTCGTTGTGTAGATAGTACAGGAGTTCGGATGATCGCTGGAGACTCGCCCTACGTTGAACTTTGTAAGCAGTTCCCCGATATCAGCACACAGCTGCCGACGTTAGCACCAGCAGTACAACATTCAATAGTTAATTACATCCTCACAACACCTGGACCACCAATCCACGCTCGACCACGCCGATTAACACCTGAAAAATTAAAAGTGGCTAAGCAAGAATTCTCTTTCATGCTTACACAGGGTATCTGCCGTCCATCAAGCAGCAGCTGGGCCTCAGATTAGATTAGATTAATACTTGTTCCATAGATCATATATACGACATTTCGTAATGATGTGGAACGTGTCAGTTTAGTAAATGTTTTATATAATTGACAACCAATATATTAAGTTTTTTTTTTTTTTTTTTTTTTTTTTTTTTTTTTTTTTTTTTTTTTTTTTTTTAAAGTTTTATCTAAAAATTCATCTACATTGTAGAAGGAGTTGCCATTCAGAAATTCCTTTAATTTCTTTTTAAATACTAGGTGGCTATCTGTCATACTTTTGATGCTACTTGGTAAGTGACCAAAGACTTTTGTGGCAACATAATTCACCCCTTTCTGAGCCAAAGTTAGATTTAACCATGAATAGTGAATATCATCCTTTCTCCTAGTGTTGTAGCTATGCACACTGCAATTACTTTTGAATTGGGTTGGATTGTTAATAACAAATTTCATGAGTGAATATATATATAATATATATATATATATATATATATATATATATATATTGTGAAGCTACAGTGAGTATCCCTAGATCCCTAAATAAATGTCTGCAGGATGCTCTTGGGTGGGCTCCAGCAATTATTCTGATTATACGCTTTTCTGCAATGAATACTTTTTTACTCAATGTTGAATTGCCCCAGAATATGATCCCATATGAAAGCAGAGAATGAAAATAGGCGTAATAAGCAAATTTACTGAGATGTATATCACCAAATTTTGCAATGACTCTAATAGCATAAGTAGCGGAACTCAGACGTTTCAGGAGATCTTCAATATGTTTCTTCCAATTCAATCTCTCGTCAATGGAAACACCTAAAAATTTTGAATATTCTACCTTAGCTAAAGATTTATGTTCAAATTCTAAATTTATTAATGATGTCATGCCATTTACTGTATGAAACTGTATATACTGGGTTTTATCAAAGTTTAATGAGAGTCCATTTGTAGAGAACCACTTAATAACTTTCTAGAAGATATCATTTACAATTTCATCAGTTAATTCCTTTTTGTCAGGTGTGATAGCAATACTTGTATCATCAGCAAAAAGTACTACATGTGATGCCCAAGAAGAACAACGGATGGCGTCCTTGTGGCAATTATTGACAACTAAATTCGAGAACAATCCCAGACCGGTACCACACATTGAGGACCTTACTTGTAATGTTTATCGCAAGCAAGTGTTTTCCATCTTAGACCTGGTGCATGCTTATTATCAGATACCAGTGGTGCCAGAAGATGTTGTTAAAACTGTTATCACTACTCCCTTTAGCCTCTTTCAGTTCATACGAATGCCATTCGGGTTGTGCAATGTGGCGCAAACTTTTCAGCGTTTCATGGACGAAGTGACAAGAGATCTGGATTTCTGCTATGTGTATATTGATGATGTATTAGTTATGTCCAGTTCTGAAGCCGAACATATGGAACATCTATGCCAGATATTCATATGCCTACGCTCACAAGGACTTCTATTTAACCCTTCTAAATGTGTTTTTGGGGCTTCAGAAGTTCGCTTCCTGAGATACACAATCAATGCACATGGAATTCGACAACCACAAGATAAGGTAGACACAACAGTTAACTATCCACGACCAGTGACAGTTCGTGAACTGTGGTGACTTATGGGTGTCACAAACTACTACTGTCGCTGTGTTCGGAATGTTGCATTGTTAACTGCACCTTTGATCATCCTTCTTTGTGGTTCACATAAACCGAGTGATAGACTGTTGTGGATGAGTGAAACTGACACAGCTTTCAACAATGAAAAGAGTGCTGTCGCTGAGGCCGCTCTGCTGACTCATGCACCACTTGCCTTAATGGTTGATGCATCAGCAACAATAGGCGCTGCTCTGCAGCAGCAGGTGGACCACCAGTGGCAACCTCTGGCATTCTATAGCAAGACGTTATATCATTCACAGCAGAACTGGTCAACTTACGACCGCGAATTTTATGCAGCGTATGCATCAATCAAGAAATTCAGACATACATCTACACACATATTCCGCAAATCACTGTAAGGTGCGTGGCGGAGGGTACACTGTACCACTACTAGGCATTTCCTTTCCTATTCCACTCCCAAATTGAACGAGGAAAAAAAGAATGCCTATATGCCTCCGTACAAGCCCTAATTTCTCTTAGCTTGTCTTTGTGATCTTTACACGAAATGTAAGTAGGCGGCAGCAACATCGTACTATACTCAGCTTCAAACTCCGGCCCTCTAAATTTACTTAACAGAAATTCACGAAAAGAACGTCGTCTTTCTTCCAGCGATCCCCAATTGAGTTGCCGGAACATTTCCGTGACACTTGCGCATTGGTCGAACCTACCAGTAACAAATCTAGCTGCTCGCCTCTGAACCGCCTCTATGTCTTCCTTTAAACTGATCTGCTGCCGGGTCCCAAACACTCGAGCAATACTCAAGAGGTGGTCGTACAAGCGTTTTATACGCGGTCTCCTTTACAGGTGAAGTACATCTTCCGAAAATTCTCCCAATAAACCGAAGTCGGCTCTCCGCCTTACAACTGTCCTTACATGCTCGTTCCATTTCATATCACTCTGCAGTGTTACGCCTAGATATTTGAACGACGCGACAGCATCAAGAAGCTCACTACTAATGCTGTATTCAAACATTATGGGATTGTTTTTTCTACTCATGCGCATCACCTTACATTTTTCTACATTGAGAGCTAGCTGCCATTCTTCGCACCAACTAGAAATTATGTCTAAGTCATCCTGTATGCTATTACAGTCAGTTACAGACGACACCCTCCCACACACCACAGCATCATCAGCAAACAGCCGCAAATTACAACTTACTCTGTCCATCAGATCATTTATATAGATAGAAAATAATAGCGGTCCTATCACACTCCCCTGGGGCACGCCTGACGATACACTCGTCTCTGATGAACACTCGCCGTCGAGAACAACGTACTGCGTTCTATTACTTAGGAAGTCTTCCAGCCAGTCACAAATCTGTGAACCTATTCCATAAGCTCGTATCTTCGTTAGCAGTCTGCAGTGTGGCACCGCATCGAACGCCTTTTTGAAGTCGAGAAGAACACAATCCACTTGTTGCCCTTCATCCATGGCTCGCAAGATGTCATGTGACAAAAGGGCAAGCTGAGTTTCACATGAACGACGTTTCCTAAACCCGTGTTCGAAGGAAGACACTTAACTCTTGTCACTGACCATAAACCGCTAACATATGCTTTTCGTCAACGCCCAGACAAAGCGTCGCCACGACAGCTTCGTCAGTTGGACTTCATAGGTCAATTTACTACTAACATTGTCCATGTTGAGGGAGAGCTTAATGTCCCAGCATATGCTCTCTCTCGCATTGAGGCGGAGTTCAGTCGATTATGAAGCACTGGCCTATGCACAACAGTCTGACAACGAACTGTAAGAACTGTTGTCACAGCCATCTAGTCTTCAACTGCGTCGCATTCAAGTGCCATCATCGAATGTGCTACTATTTTGTGACGTCTCTACAACAAAGCCTTGACCCTTCGTGACTAGCAGCTTTCGACAGCAAGCAATCGCATCGCTGCACAACCTATCACATTCTGGTGTCCGTGCTACAACAAAACTGGTGGAAAGGACTTTCGTGTGGCCTAACATTGACAAGGACAGTAAGGCCTTTGTCCACCAATGCATGGTTTGTCAACGTAATGAAATCACTCGCCATGTTAATGCACCGCTCGGCACGTTCGTTCCACCTAACCAACGTTTCGAACAAAGGATCGTTGCCACCATCGAACGGGTACACTTACTGCCTCACTGCCATAGACAGATTCACTCGCTGGCAGAGGTAATCCCCATGTCCGACATCACCGCCGAGACCGTCGCAACTATGTTCTATCAGGGATGGATTTCCCGTTTCGACGTACCATTGCGCATTACCACCGACCAAGGCAGGCAGTTTGAATCCTACCTGTTCCAAGCACTTGCTGTCCTGTTAGGCACGAAGCGCATTCGGACACCTGCATATCATCTGGCAGCGAATGGTCTAGTGGAACGCTTCCATTATCAACTCAAAGCATCTCTTCAGTGTCACAAGTCACAGCGCTGGACTGTGACACTACAAATCGTATTACTGGGCCTACGCACAGCCATCAAAGTCGATCTGAAAGCAATCTATGGGCAACCTATTCGACTACCTGACGAGTTCCTCTGTAACATGCCAGATACTATCGTTGATGTGTAAGACTTCGTCAGGAAACTACCCTCACACATATGACAACTTCGACCTGTTACAGCAAGAGAACAAATGACTTGCCGCCCATTCTTCTTTGCAGATTTGTTGAAATACAAACGAGTGTTCATTCGACATGGTGCTGTGTGTAAGCCTCTACAACCGCCATATGACGGACTATATACTGATCAGAGGGGACAAAACTTTTAAAGTTGATGTTATGGGGACACCAACAACAGTTTCCATTGACCGCCTCAAACCCGCCTTCAACACTGCTGCTACTGATCTAAATGATCCACCAACCACAACATCTGAAGACATGACAGAACCAATTGCTTCCCCACCACCTGCCACCAGCAAACCACCGACACCAAATACTTCAACTGATTGCTCTACAACAACAAAACCAGTGGTCACTATATCGGGATGGCTCGTCAAGTTTAATCGTAAATATCGTTAGCTCTTAAGGGGGGTAGTGATGTAGTGGTGCTATACATCGAGGTATTGACGTGCGCGAGTCTAACAGAGATTACATTCACATAATATCTTTGCTACTGCTCATTCATTTTTCTATATGTGTTTATGTGTAGTTTTTGTTTCTGTATTCTGTGATGGAAATATACGTTTATGTTACCCAAGAAATGTTGCTGTGAAATTAATTTATTACGAGTCGCTACTACTTCAATAGCAGCTCCTTTTTGTGTATCTCCATTTTGTGTAAATCATTGAAAGAAAAATATACAAGATTTTTTTATTGGTTCATTAAAGTGATTCCTAACGATACGGCTTCATTCACTAACATTTTCCTCACTAGTATACATCATAGTGCAAAAGAAACGTCATGGAAACTGTAATAGTCTGTGACGTCAGCTAACTGTACTTGAGTCGTGATTCCAGTCGAGAACCGCCGAATTAATCAAACAGAACTTTGTTCTGCAATTTTCCGAATTGTACACAATTAAAGCCCAATGTCTGTCATAGATTCACACTGTTTGTCACTGGACTGACATGACACATCACGTCACATCAAGCTTCCTTTGAAAGAATGTTCTTTTGGAATGGTCCTCTGCTAACATCCGAAGTTAACCTGTTTTCATCACATTGAGATGTTATAGTAGGCGATCACAAGAATTAATCTTTATTTTTTATTATTCTTTGTTTTAGTGGTAAATTTAAAATGTTTCATAACGACTAATATTCCTTGCTGGCCACAGTGGCCGAGGGGACATTTTAAATGAAAAATTCAGTGCTAATGAAGGAAAAGTAGTCTGTTGTTTATGACATTTTTCATAATTTAAAAGGGAAGAATCAAAATGGATACAGTACATAAGCTCTATTTATTCCCTGATAAATATTGTTTGATGTGTTTGTATGTATACATTATAGCTTACAAATAGATGTGGATCTTTTAAAATGTTATTTCACAAAGCACTACTACACTACATTGACCAAATACATCCATTTTAAGTTTATTTATCTGCCAATAACATTTAGCTTTATGGTTCCATCAATTCACAAACTTAACTATGCATTTTTACATCATTGATGGATGGATAACTCACTTTCACTGTTGAATATCGAGCTAAGCATATTGACATAACAGACAGTGGGAGTTCTCTCTCTTAAAAGGGCGTTTATTCTACTTTGTAAACATCCCATGAGGTAAGTCCAACAAATTGCAAAAATGATCTTTGTAGCCACAAGTATATAAACTGCAGAGAAGCTGCAATAATGACTATTGTAAATTATATGCTGATACCAGTAGTTTCATGAACAACAGACATTGCCGAAATGGGGTGGCTTGCTTGCCTCAACAATGCAGATAGCCGTACCATAGGTGCAATCACAGTGGAGGGGTATCTGTGGAGAGCCCAGGTAAATGTATTGTTTCTGAAGAGGGGCATAAGTCTTTTCAGTAGTTGCAGGGCAACAGTCTGGATGATTGACTAAGCTGGTCTTCTAACATCAGCTAAAGTGGGTTTGCCATTTGCATCCTCTCTGGTGCAATATTTCAGATGTAAAATAGTCTGTACCAAAAGACTGAAATGTTGCACAGGTCACACCAATATTCAAAAAAAGCAGTAGGAATAACCCATTAAACTACAGGCCCATTACATTAACGTCAATTTGCAGCAGGGTTTTGGAACATACCCGGTATTCAAATATTATCAATTATCTTTAACAGAATGCTCTATTGACCCAAAGTCAAAACGGACTTTGAAAATATCGTTTATGCGAAACACAACTAGCTCTTAACTCACACGAAGCGATGAGTGCTAACGACAATGGTTCCCAAATTGACTCTGTATTACTAGATTTCCAGAAGGCATTGACACCGTACCTCACAAACGGCTGGTTATGGAATACCACCCCAGATTTGTGACTGAATAGGGGATTTCCTGTCGAGATGACACATTTTGTAGTAATCGATGGTAACGCATCGACTAAAACAGAGGTGATACCCGGTGTCCCACAGAGTAGTGTTATTGGTCCTCCGCTGTTCCTTATCTACATAAACGATTTGGGAGAAAATCTGAGTAGTTCTCTCAGTTGTATGCAGATGACGCCGTCATTTATCGTCTATTAAAGTTATCTGAAGATCAAAAACAACTGCAGAATGATCTAAATAAGATATAAGTGTGGTGTAAAAATTGGCAATTGACTCTAAATAATGAGAAGGGTGAAGCCATCCACATGAGTATGAAAAGAAATCCTTTAAACTTTGTTTACAAGATAAATCAATTGAATGTGAAGGCCGTAAACTCCACTAAATACCTAGGAATTACTATCACTTCAGATTCAAACTGGAACGAACATGTAAATAATGTCGTGGGAAAGGCGAACTACAGACTGCGTTTTTTTGACAGAACGCTTAAAAGTTGCGACAGAACTACTAAAGAGACTGCATAGACTACGCTTGTCCATCCTCATTTGGAGTATTGCTGCCCTGTGTGGGATCCTTATCAAGAGGGTTTGACGGAAGCCATCAAAAGAGTCCAAAGAAGGGCAGCTCGTATTGTATTGTCATGATACAGGGAAGACAGCGTCACGGTAATGAGACAGGATCTGGGATAGGAATCATTACAACAACGGTGGTTATTGCTGCGGCGTGGTCTACATACGAAACTCCAATCGCCAACATATATTGTTGACTCCATTCTACATAGGTAGAAATAATCTTCAGAAGAAAATACGAGAAGTCAGAGCTCAAACGAAGAGTTTCAGATGTTCTTTCTTCCCGCGCTGTTCGAGGATGGAATGGTAGGTGAATAGTATAAAGGTGGTTCGATGAACCCTCTGGCAGGCACTTAAATGTGATTTGCAGAGTATCCGATGTAGATGTTGGTGTAGAGGATAGAGGCTTTTGAAAGTGGCGCTAAACAAGAATGCTGAAGATTAGGTGATAGATTGCATAACTAAAGAAGAGATACTGAACAGAACTTTGGAGGAAATGGATTTTTTGCACACCTTGAATAAAAGAAGTGCTGGATTGGTAGGGCACAGTCTAAGACATCAAGGAAGCGCAAATTTAGCATTGGAAGAAAGTGTGTGGGATAAAAATCGCAGAGGGAGACGAAGAGACAGAAAATAGTAAACAAAATCAAATGGATTAAGAGGAGATGAAGAGGCTTGCGCAGGATAGAGTAGGGTGAAAAGCTGTATTAAGTCTTTTCTGTGGCAACTGACGTTTCTTGCTAGGAAAAGTTTGAAGTTACTAATATCAGCACGTCATTTACAACCTTATTAAAGAATCTCCACAGTTTATATGCATGTGGTTCAGAATACCATAGTTGCTATGGTATTTATTGGTCCTATTGTCGCATTGAAATGGAAGCAGGCTTGTCTTCGAAGGCAGGGTTGTCAACTGAACACAGCACTTATATTGAAAGCAGGTTTATTGCGAACTGAAATATACATACAACACTGACTGACTCTTGGACAGAGTGCTCTGCTATTTTCTACACAGACAGAATGTACCAGAAATTAGAAGAATAGTTGACATAAGAAACATGTAGAACATTCTGGAAATGAGAAATGCAGAAAGATAAATATAGGCCAATTAACATTGTCCATCAAAGAAATGCCACGTCAAGTTGTATTCACACTGTCTGTCACGTCAATTCGCTCATCCCAGTATGCGATGTTGAAAGTGATGTTATGAGTGGCGATCTGTTATGTAGAAAGTCATAGATTAATACTGGAATTTAGGGAACAACTACGCTAAATGTTGTTGACAGCCAAAGAAAACTTTAGAATGTTTGTTTTTTGCCAACTTAGTGTGAATTGAAACAACAATTTAAAACATTGACATCTATTTTCAAGCGAAAAAATGAACATAACAATATTTATAAGGGCGTAAATAGAGCGTGTTTACTTTGTCCATTATGATTTACCTGTTGACATTGTTAATACCGTTGTAAACAACTTGATTTTTGTATTTCATTAGCACTGACTTTTTCATCTAAAATGTTATTAAATGACAAATGCGTCATCAAATTACGATCTTATTAAAATAAACAGTTTGCTTCAGTCTTTTCTGTTACATTATTACGAAACATAACCCTTTTTCGGTTTCAGATATCCGACCACGAATTTAGGAGGACACTCAATTGAGAAAAATATTTAAGTCGTCATGAAAAATTTAGAATTTACTGCTTAAACGAAGTATAACAAAGAAATAAAGATTAATAAGACGCATTTGCGTCGAGTACAACATGAAAATCGTGTGACGAAAATAGGTTATAACTTCCGCTGTTAGCAGACGACCGTTCCATCAAAACATTCTTCTCGAGAAAGCTTGACGTAACGTGAAGGTCCAGTGACGGACTGTGTGAATGCTACCATTAAAAATGCATAGTGAAACGTTCTGACGGACAGTGACGTCACGTGACGTGGCGGACAGTGTGAATTGGCCTTATGGTATTTATTGACACCAAATTTTGTAAGTCGCACTAAGAACGAAGTGTTGGCCTTAACTCATCAGTAAGCCAAAGCTTTACAATGGTAATAATGTATGACAGGAGCCTCGTCAATTACGTAATGCAAGGCGTCCACATTCCCATGGCTTCAGAAGGAAAAGAGTTATCGCAAGGTGCCATAGTAGTGCCCTTATGTTAGACTGTGTAGTGCCCATTAAGGCCAATTCACACTATCCGTCACGTCACGTCACGTCACCGTCCGTCAGAACATTCCGCAATGTATTTCTAATGGCGGCATTCACACTGTCCGTTACCGGACCGTCACGTCACGTCAACGTCCGTCAAGCTTTCTCGAGAAGAATGTTTTGACGGAACGGCCGTCTGCTAACATCGGAAGTTAACCTATTTTCGTCACGCGAATTACATGTTGCAGTCGACTATTGCACTGTTTATATGCAAATGTGTCTTATTCATCTTTGTGCTGTGGCTGTATCTCGTTTTAGGGGTAAATCTCAAATGTTTCATGACGACTTAAATATTTTTGTCAATTGAGTGTCCCCCTAAAATCGAGGTCGGATATCTGAAACCAAAAAATGGTTCATTTTACGTAACAGTGTAACAGAAACGACTGAAGCAAACTGTTTATTTGAATAAGATTGTAATTTGATTACGCATTTTTCATTAAATAACACTTTAAATGAAAATGTCAGTTCTAATGGAAGACGAAAATTCAGTTGTTTACGACGTATTAACAATGTCAGCATGCAAATCGTAATGGTTAAAGTATACATGCGCTATTTACGCTCTTACAAGTATGGTTTGATGTCTTCATATGTTTATTTTTTCGCTTGAAAATAGATGTCGATGTTTTGAAATGTTGTTTCAGTTCCCAGTAAGTTGACCAAAAACATACACTGTAAAGTTTTCTTTGGCCGTTAATAACATTTAGCGTTGTTTTTCCCCCTTTCTAGTATTAAACTATGACTTTCTACATAACAGATCGCCACTCACAACCTCACTTTCAACATCGCGTATTGAGATGGACGAATTGACGTGACGGACACGGACGGACAGTGTGAATACAACTTGACGTGACGGTTCCGTGACGTGACGTTGACGGGACGGACAGTGTGAATTGGCCTTAAGACTGCAAGACATCTATCGATATTAGACACTCCCACACAGCGCTATCGATAGTCAGTTTTGTGTTTACATTCTGCAATGTGTTAAGATCTTTGGTGAAGCGTTGGAATACGTGGTGCTGGAGTTGTGAATTGACAGCGGAGTGTTTATGGTAAGTACGGTTATTATGAAAACAATAAAATTCTTTTTTGCAACTTATGTCACGACAAAAGTTGGTTAAGTTCATGACCATCATACGTTGAAATGTGAACATCGATGGTATATTTACAACTTACCGGTATCTTCTGCCAGGAAATGTGTCATACCATCTGACTCCAAATTAAAATATTTGAAGCCAATAAATGCCCTCTCCTAACACTTCTCTTCGCAGTATCTGTTACTGATATTATTGTCACTATTAAATTTGTTCGTTTCATTTCCCATACTTAACCGGTAAAGATATATTCCATTCGTAAATCCCACATTTGACAAGCATCGTTGTATAACGATAGAACAGCCTTACACATTGCCCAATTCATTGATATTACAAATTAATTGTCAATACATATTTACATAATTTTAAATTTATCCGGGACAAACTGCGTCCTCCTGAATTTTCCAATTTTGTTCATTAGGCTCTTTTCGTGACGCTTGCCGCCGCCGCCCAGTTTGATAATTCTAGTGTTTATTGCATAGCACTGAAATGGGATTTGGTAAAGGGAATCTGAAATGACGTATTTAATTGTACAAATGTTGAGTAGATAATAAAACAAATTTGCTTCAAGGAGTAAGGTTGAATAATTGCTCAATAACCCATGAGATTTAGGGATGGCTCCTTAATTTAGGCCACAGCTAGTTTCTTTTCACAGCCATACAAAATATACCGAAACAAGGACTTTACCATGATAGAATATGCCACCATCTAATGGTACAGCACCGCCATTGGAAACCAGGCAAAGAAGACTTCATGTTATCTTGTAGTACTGGTATATTATGTATTGGGGAAAATCTTGGATCAAACCTTGTCATAATTAAGTCTTTGACTGGTGATCCCTTGAATAGCAGAATCATTACTAAATAAATGGAAAAATTACGCCACTAGAAATCAAAATGACATTAACTGAGTAACCATTTTACAATATTAAACTGTGCTTTATTTATACTAGGCCTAGGCTATAAATGGTTACATTTAAAATACTGTTTTTTTTTTTTTCATGTTCCAATTCTGAATACATTATAGTGGCATGCTATCCATTTGTTTTACAAAGACATTCAAATGGCAGTTATTGGACTCTAAAGTACTTTACTCTGTTTCATTGACCTTGCTTGCAACTCGGAGCCTCCTATAGGCTTAGTTGACGAGAAGCACATCTTTCCGTATTGTTGTTATTCCATCATGGAATATCCATTGTATATTGAATGAAGAATATATGCAAAACTGAAGCTCTTGATGTCTTGATTCCAGCCTTCTGCTTTTGAACATGATGCCATAAAAATGGTGAAAACAATGTATCACTTGTAGCCAATATGGTGACCAAAGAAAGAAAGAGGAAAAAAAAAAAAAAGACACATGAAAATTACCACAAAATAACAAAATGAAACCTCTGTAACAATTGCAGAAATTAGGGGTTTTTGCAGCGACATTCTAAATGGTAAAAAAATGCCAAAAAGGTCAAGTGAAAACACAGGAAAGTATAATTGGAAAACAACATAAAATTTCCGAAATAAAAACAGATAGGATCAAAAAACCTATACATGAAATCGAATAGTTCAAATGATCTATATACACCTCAATTGAAGACATTGATTCTAATCAGCAACCTTTCACAAAAACAATATCAATTACTTCAATTAACCTACACTACAACTAAAATCAATAAAATTATACTAATCACTCCTTCTCAAATCCCACCTACGTTAAAATGGTGTTGAATACTTAAAATTGACTTATAATACACCTCACACAAAGACAGAAATACCATTTCAACTCCCCCCCACCTTCGCAGCACAACAAACAACAGAGAAATGTTGGTTGGTTGTTTGGGGCAGGGGAACCAAATTGCCTAAGTCATCATTCCCCCTGTGGGGCGGGAAAGGAAATGCAGTCCAGGGAAGAAAGAAAAAATTCACTAGCTTGGGGCCCTATGCTCTGCCATGTACATAATCATGAAAAAGAACAGTGAGCCCTTTTGGGGGGGGGGGGGGGGGGACAAAGAAATAGACTCAAACACTTCAATCATTTCAAATGTCCCATTCCAACATAATCTGCTCCACAATCGCTTCTATTTTCACATTTATTGGTTTCACCAGCTCGCAAACGAACCGTTCCCTCCCAGCCTTATTTAGACTACAGCGTACACTACTACCAGTCTGTCAACACAGCTTCACCGTGGTGGAGCGGCCAAGTGCATTGAGGTGGTATGCTGTGATGCAAGAGGCTGCTCCCCGTCAGGGGTTCGAATCCCCCCTCGGGCATGGATGTTTGTGCTGTCTTTAGTATAATGTAGTTCATAAGTAGTTTGTAAGTTTAGGGACTGATGACCCCACAGTTAAGTCCCATAAGCTTCACAAACGTTTGAACAACACTGCTTCTCACTTTCCGCATTCATTGGATACTTACATGCAATATGGTATGCTGCCAACCAACACCCACTATGGAAATGTGACTAAAAATCCCCATTACAGTTATTTGAACTCTACATAAACATCCTCAACTACCATCAACAACCAAAATCATGCCCTGGCATATTTAAATCACTGTAGTTGCCCCCCCCCCCCCTCTCTCTCTCTCTCTCTCTCTCTCTCTCTCTCTCTCTCTCTCTCTCCCCTACACACACACACACACACACACACACACACACACACACACACACGCACAACACATAATAAATGCAAAGTACTAACTGGAAAAAAATAAACCACAAGCGCAAAACCCTCTCACCACGGTTCCCCACCATGACTTAAATTGTCTTTTGTTAGCTTCATTGGTTGTCAACATGTTGTACAATGAACACAATCAGCTATAACACCAAGCACCTGAAGAAATTTTATTGTGGCCAACACAGTCTTTCCCCAGTGCATCACACAGCAAGTAAATTAAAGCTATGCATTGTAGCAAAAATAAATTATAAATCACATGAAATAGTAGAAAGGTGAACTAAACCAGAAAAGTCCACTACTAATACACAAAGTAATGCATGCACAACAGAAAAACTGTCATTGAACTCGCTTCCAGAAAGAAGTTCTAGCAACTTTAAGAGAAGCAACCACACTACACAATATTAAGAATGTTGCAACTGCAAACAAAGTCAACTGAAAATTACCTTGCGACTGTGACGTCACACCAAAACAGGTCAAAGGCTTTGCTTCACTTGGTTCGCATTTTATTTCCATTGGCTACAAATTGTAACTACATTATCCCTATTACCTTGCACAGTTTGTATGTGTCTCAAAATTTGTTTTGCCTGATAGCCAAGTTGTGTGTACGTGCAGGTTTTTATGTTCTGATAATTATTTTCATTTTCAGTTGATGTAATTGAACAAACTTAACAAGTTCATAAAAATGGTGACAGTTGAGCAACCGTGTTATACAATTATTAACCTTCCATCGGACTCGGATCCTCCAAATGAAATGCAATTGAAAATGGACCTCGGTATGTAACATATGTGCAATAATTTGCTTTTATTCAGAATATTTGCTTGACTGACTTCTAAGTTTTAATTCATAGTGCAGAAATGTTTCCTTAAATTCCATTTTTATAATTTTCAGAATTGTTTGATACTTTAATTGCTTATTTACTGCCATTTTATTCCTGTTAACTGTACATGAAGTGACTGACACAATCTTATCATAGCTACACAACTTTTACAAGAGTATGTGCTTGGTAAACAGTGTTAACACTAAATATCACACCTTAGAACAGTCGGTGGAAAAATAGTTTCGGGAACAATCAGGCTGGGCCTGTGGGATCCAGTAATTAAAACACTTGCAACAATTGCCAAACAGTATCTTCACATCAAATGACCAGTTTTTATTTTGTTAAGGTCCTACTAAATGGTCTAAGGACATTATTTCAAATTTCTGAATTACACAAGTAAATTGGATTGCAGTACAAATATAAATGAGAATAATTTGTAGAACTGAGAAGCAGACATGTTGAGTTTGTGTGAAATTGTGTATATAAGGAATAGTTTGTGTTATACTTCTTCAATAAAAGCTGTTTTGGTTGTGGAGTGTTTTAGTTCTTTAATGGTACTCTGCAACCAAGCTGATTTTTACTGGAGGAATATTTAGTTTCACTGGTTGCTGTATACTGTATCATTCTCTAAAATCATCACTTTTTGTAACAGCCGGAACAAACCATTTCTGCATGCACCAACCATAACCACACCTTGCAAGTTTTGCAGGAGTATTTAGTTTTGCTGTCCTTGCACTTATAGCAACTTTCCCTTTCTCCTGGTTGTGGATCTTCAACTAATGTTCTTTCTTGTGTTTCGGAGATAGGTTAGCTGCAAGTCTGCGAATTTTGTGCAGGAGGTTTTGCTATGTAGTGTGCATTGTCATGTATGGTGTCATGATAGATTTTCCTAGGTATTCTATTCAAACTGAAACTATCACGTTGATCGACTGGCCAAGCCGGCCACTGCCTGCCTCACAGCCCCTGGAGATTGGTGTACTGGTAAGAGATGTCTGATTTGAGTTAAATTGCAAGGTCCTTGGGGTCTAGAGTTCAGAATGGTCTGACTCAAACATGCCGAACAAGGGTCTCTTGTAAGGACACAGTTATTCACTGTCATCTACGTATTGGCCATACGTGGTTAACACATAGCCACCTTCAATGAGAGGATCTGCCCAATGTATGTGTGGCACTCTATTGACAGTGGTCCTCATCCTCTTCAACTGCCGCCTTTTAGCTCTCTTGCAGCAGTCTTCCACTTTAGTTGTGGGTACCTTAGTCTGAGCTCTCAGGTTGTCATCCGTCCAGAAATTTTAATACTTTCCCCACATTTGCATTGTCTGCACTTTTCTGGCTGGCTCATACTTTAGAATCCATGTGATCAGCCAGCCATCTCCTGCTGTAATGTTTTGGTCAATTTACCCACTTGCTCTACTCCCTCCTCCTCATGTGTTGCTTCTTTCACTGTAGCATTCATTGAAGAGCTCTACACCTTATGTGTTTCCCCTCTGGGTGCTGAGTGTTGAATATTCCTTTGTTCAGCCTTTGCTGTGATATCTTGGAGCGGGGAACTGATGACCCACTGTTTAGACCCCTTAAAAATCCTAAAGAAGCACTTTCCTGCCATCCCATCCCCACAGAGCATTATTCAGAACAGTTGTCTGTCTGTAAAGTGCACTTGTCTCTTGCCATAAGTCAAGAGTGGGGTGGACAGGGCTCCTTATCCATAGGGAAGGGAACATGTCTAGGGGTGACGACCCTGAATAATAAGCCTCTCAAGTTAACAACTTGGGTAGTATCTTGGACAGTGGCTAGCCACTGTCCCATGAAAAATAATCTTCAACTGGGCTTGGAGGAAAATTTCACTGGATGCATTACCCCAGGTGGTAACCAGCCCACCATTACCCAAGGTGAAGTTAACGGACCACTGGAGTTTATCAATCATCTCTGTAACGCTTTCACAATTACCAAATGATCCTGTAACGAAGCGCGCTGCTCTCCGTTGGATCTCCTCTACTTCATCTATCAACCCCACCTGGTACGGATCCCGCAGCATTGAGCAGTATTCAAGCTGTGGGCGAACAAGTGTACTGTGTGATTTTATGGATGACATTGTGTGTCCTTTCCTGCCGAAGGCTGTGGCCGAGGGCCAAGTTGCGTGTGTGTGAATATCTTTTTTTGTGTCGGTCGCAGCTCCTCAAATGTCTTTGCGTGAACTGCAAACTATCCTTGATATATTGTTGAATTCCGAGATGTGCACATAAAGTTGCATAAAAATACCAAGTAGCAGTTGTGAGATAGTTGATAATGGCTCTGTTTTTCCCTCATGCACCATCATTGCAGTGATGCCGTAATAGCTCCAGTAAATGATGGGTTGGGTTCAATCCATTCGCCAATATACTTAAATTTTTCTGTCCTTTTGATGCTTACCTGGTCTACTAACATCTCTCTGTTAATGTCTTTGATTTTGTGAAGAATTCTGTTTTCTCCAGGGGCGCTTGAAGATCTAATTTGACTGCCTGTTTTCTGAAGCAGTTTACCAGTATTGTTGCTATTTCGAGATAATCAGCAATCAGTGCCATGTCATCTGCAAAAGCCAGGCCATCTACAATCAGTCCTTCATTCTTACGGCCCAGGTAGACAACAATTGCACATATAAATTGGTCAGTTCCTTGTGCCATTCTCTCGGAACCTTTTCAAGGACACAGTTACAGAGAAGCGGGGAGAGTCCATCCCCTTGTATTACTCCAGTTTTTATCTTGAACATTTCTGAAATCTCACCTCTAAATTTGACCATGGAGTGGGTGTTGATCAAGGTTTCTAGAATGAGTCTGCGTTCCCCCCCCCCCCCCCCCCCAGACCTAGTTCCTGGAGTATTTGTTAAGCATTACTCTGTCAACAGAGTTGGAGGCCTTCTTGAAATCAACAAAGGTGGCGTCTACTTTGCGGTTTCTTATCTTGGACTATGCCAGTACAGTTTTAATGTTGAGGATCTGTTCAGCACAGGATCGGGTCTTCCTAAAGTCTCCCTGATATTCTCCCAGTTGATCTTCAGCCCTTGTTTGTAACGCCTTGGAGAGAATCGTGTATGTTAGTGGAACAAGAGGAATCCTATGGTAGTTGTTAAGATCAGTACAGTCTCCCTTTTTGTGAAGTGGATGGATCTGAGCCGTGTTCCAATCTGATGGTAATTTCTCTGTTTCCCAGGTGTTGTGGATGATCTCGGTGAGCTTGCGCACAGTATTGCTTCCAGCACAATTACAGAGTTCATCATTGATAGAGTCCTCTTCTTTAGAAGTTAAATGATTTATCCAACTTCTTCCAGTGAACGAGGCAGAGAGTCTGGGTTTAGTGTGGTTTGTTTGTAGTCTGAAAGTCTTTCCTGGGTGGATCACAGTTGAGTAGCTTTTTAAAGTATTGAGCTAGAGGTGGCAAAAATTCTACAAATGTCCGATGTCCGATAGGCCTATCGTTCTGCACATCTGTTTGGTGTCCCTTCTTGAAAACGGGGATAACCTGTCCCGTTTTCCAATCTTTTAAAATGCTACGCTCTTCTAGAGACCTAAGGTACATGACTGCAAGAAGGGGGGGCAAGTTCCTTTGTGTGCTATGTGTAAAATCAAACTGGTACCCCATCAGATCCTGCGGCCTTTCCTCTTTTGAGCGATTTTAATTGTTTTTCTATCCCTCTGTCAATTATTTAGATATTTGTCATTTTGTAATCTGTGCGGCAATCTAGTAAAGGAACTACAGCGCAATCTTCCTCTGTGAAACAGCTTTGGAAAAGACACTTAGTAATTTAATCTTTAGAGTGTTATCCTCTGTTTCAGTACCATTTTCATCATAGAGTGTCTGGACATTTTGTTTCAATCCACCTACTGCTTTGACGTAAGACCAAAATTTCTTAGGATTTTCAGCCAAGTCGATACATAGAACTTTACTTTCAAATTCGTTGAACACTTCTCGCATAACCTTCCTCACGCTACATTTTGATTTGAGTAATTTTTGTTTGTCTACAAGGCTCTGGTTCTGTTTATGTTTGCAGTGAAGTTTCCTTTGCTTCCGTGGCATTTTGCTAATTCAGTGGTTGTACCACGATGGCTCCTTTCCATCTCTTACGATCTTGCTTGGTACATACTCATCTAATGCATATCGTACGATAGCTTTGAACTTTGACCACTGTTCCTCAATATTATCTGTACTTGAGATAAAACTTCTATTTTGAACCATCAAGTACTCTGAAATCCACATTTTGTCACTTTTTCTGAACAGAAAAATCTTACTACATTTTTTTAATATTTCTATTTATGGCTGAAATTATCAATGCTGTAACCGTTTTATGATCGCTGATTCCCTGTTTGTGTTAACTGTTTCGAATAGTTCAGGTTTGTTTGTCACCAGAAGGTCTAATATGTTATTACCACGAGTTGGTTCTCTGTTTAACTGCTCAATGTAGTTTTCAGATAATGCACTTAAAACAGTTTCATTGGATTCTTTGTCCCTGCCACCCATCAGAAATGTGTGTGTCTCCCAGTCTATATCTGGTAAATTAAAATCTCTCCCCAAAACTATAACATGATCAGGAAATCTACTTGAAATATTTTCCAAATTTTCCTTCAGGTGTTCTGCCACAACAGCTGCTGAGCCAGGTGGTCTGTAGAAACATCCAATTACCATGTTCGAGCCTGATTTAACCGTAACCTTCACCTATATTTTTTCACATTTCAGATCTCCATCAATTTCCTCCGATACTGGTGCACTTTTATTGCTATAAACATGCCTCCCCCCCCCCCCTTCATTATCCAGCATATCTCTGCAGTATACATTCCAGTCTGAGTTTAGAATCTCATTACTGTTTACATCTGGTTTCAGCCAACTTTCCGTCTCTAGTACTATGTGGCCACTGTGACCGTTTATTAAGGAGAGTAGTTCTGGGGCCTTCCTATAGACGCATTTAACTAATAAAACATTGATCTTTTCATTTCCTGTTGGTTTTGCCTACTGCTACCTTGTCACGGCTCAGGATGCATCTTGGCGTAGGGAGGGAATTCCCTAACCTAAAAAATCTCCATGTGCACTCCACACATATTCCGCCACTCTTGTAGCCACTTCCTGCGTGTAGTGCATGCCTGACCTATTCAGAGGAACCCTACATTTCTCCACCCGATAGCGGAGGTAGAGAAATTTGCACCTCAGATCTCCGCAGAATTGTCTGAGCCTTTGGTTTAAGCCTTCCACTTGGCTCCAAACCAGAGGACCGCGATTGGTACTGGGAATGACACTACAGATAGTTAGATCAGATTCCACCCTGGGAGTGAAGCTTTCAGCCTTCATCAACTCCGTCAACCGCCTCTGAACCCAGCCGGCAGGAGTCATTGGTGCCGACATGAGCAACAATCTGCAGTCGGGGGCACCCAGTGCTCTCTATCGCCGCCAGAAGGGCCTCCTCCACATCTCGGATGAGACTCCCCGGCAAACAAACAGAGTGCACACTGGCCTTCTTCCCTGACTTTTCTGCTATTTCCATAAGGGGCTCCATCACCCGCCTAACATTGGCGCTCCCAATCACTAATAAACCCCTTCCCTCATGTGCCTGCTCAGACCCTGCTGAAGGAGAGGCCACATGGCCACTCGCAGGCAGAACGGGCGATGCCGCACGGCCAGCCTCCACATTGACTTTTTGCAACAATCGCCGTTGAACCCGCCACACACCTTGAGGAGAGGGTGGCTCGACCGCGTCTGGTACGCGCGAAGATCTCCCGACAGCAGGGACAGTGGGTGAAGCATGTAACACCTGCAGTCTCCCATGTGACGGTCCAGAGCCCACACTACCGCAACTGTCTTAGAGACATGGAAATGCAGGTATTGTAGTCTACCCAAAAGACAGGCCAATTTCTCATGTTCTGTACTTGCCGTCCTTTGCTTGTTGGCACCCAGCTGCCCATCAGTAGGCCCTCAACCTGGAATACCCTTCTATAAAAGATATATTCTGCAGAGTAAAATATCCAGATGCTAGAGGGACTTAAGGAATTATAGCAATTAGAGTAGATAAACTTAACATTGGTTCAGCATCGATAACTGAAATCAAGCCAATTGTAATTTTGGGAGTAGTTATTAAAATTCTCCCTGAGTCTGCATTTTATGATCCAAAGCTAAGGCAAGCAAAGCATTTGTGAAATGTGCTCTTCAAATGAGAGTAAATGCTGTACATGAGGCATTTTATTTGTCAGCTAGGGAAATTAAATAATATTGTTAGGTCCAAATCAACAAAAACTAGTTTCAAAAATGATAAACATATGTCTTTTGAATTCAGAAGTTCCATTCTAGACTACTGTTTGTGACATGTAGAGTAGAACATTAGATGAAACCCATGGCGAAGAAAGTAACAAAATTTGTATTATAGTTTGTATTTTAAAAGTGTGACTTGTTTATATTGGTGTTCTCTTGAAAATATACTTCAGGTTGTGAAAATTATTCATACTCATCCATCTGGTGTTGATATGAAGTCATTCTGTGTTGCAAAAAGCAAACTGAATTGTGGTAAATACATGCACTTAAACTTGGTTTTCAGTTGCTTATATTAAACATTATTCTTTTCATTGCCATATTTTTTGTAAACACCCACTTATTTGAAAAAATGTAATTGCAGAGAAAGGAGATGTAAAAGTAAAAATAGAAGCTTTGAAGAAAGTAATTCAGATGATAGCAAGTGGTGAAAGGCTCCCAGGCCTTTTGATGACTATAATCAGATTTGTCCTTCCACTACAAGACCACATGATCAAAAAACTCTTGTTGATATTCTGGGAAATAGTGCCAAAAACCACTCCCGATGGAAAGCTTATGCAGGAGATGATACTAGTTTGTGACTCCTACAGGAAGGTGGGTAAATGAAATTGAAATCAATTTTTAAAGAAATATTGAAGTATTGTAGTTCTTTACTCATCATCATCTGTTCTCATCCTATCAATAGCATTTTACTATCTTTTGCACTGTTTTTTGTTAGATATTGACATAAAATCCTCTATAAGTGGACTAGCTATTTCTTTGTGTTGAACAACGTTAGTCTTAATTATTCCAGATTACATATTCATGAAGGAATTTTATTTGTGTGTGTTTTGAAGGTTATTATAAATTAAGGGGAACACTGTTTTCCTAATAAATTAAAAACTTCCAATAAAATAAACTTGTGAAAAAATATTTGTATTTAAATTGTCAATAATGGAGGATAGACAACTCACTGTAAAGAGGCTCGCTGAGCTGCTGACAGGCATGGAAAATAGACTTTCAAATTCGCACAACTTAAATTTTCGGCCTTGGCTTTCACCAGGAAAAGAAACCATACATTCACGCAATCATTCAAACAACTATACACACACAACCATCATGTCTGGCTACTCCAGTGCCACCTGAAGAGGCTGGACAAGATGGTTGTGTGTGTATAGTTGCCCAAGTGATTGTGTGAATGTATGTGTTTCTTTTCTGATGAAGACCATGGCCGAAAATTTAAGTTTTATGTATGTGATAGTTTATTTTTTTGTGCTTGTCAGCAGCTCAGTGTGTCTCTTTACTGTGATTTGTTATCTATCCTCCATTATTGACGTTCCAACCAGATTTTCCATTTAAAAAATTTTGTATTTAAATAATTTTACTTCTTACTTCGCAAGACCAATGTAATATTGCCGCACATTCGTCAGACATTTCTAAAATGTCAAATGAATAATAGTTCAAAATGTGAAATAAATGATAACAATAAGAATATTAAAATATCAATTTGGTTAAATTTACTGTTTAACTAAATGTCACTTTTTACTGTATCTTCTACTTCAGGACCTATGTAGCAACCTACTTTCCTTCTCTTCTAGCCTTTATCCATAATGCCAACATAGGACTTCAGTTTTACATTTAATGGAGTTTTTATATTTGAAAGAGAGTCCAAATTTGTAAGTTATTTTGTAATGATTTATAGTTTTGAGTCCATTAAGACATTTTAAAATGTTTTCCCAATTGTCAGTATCATCCATGTATCTTTCCTTGGTTATTTATACTTATAATTGAGCTGTGATGACTGCTCAGTTCTTGTGGAACTGAATTTTATTGAAGAAAAGAAAATAGTTTTTAATTTTGGATTGTAGTAATTTTCCCATCTGGAAACAGTTAATTGTGTAAGTGCTGTTCATTATTTGTTTTCTAATTTATGTTATTTCTTTCGTTCAGGATTTGCAACATCCAAATGAATTCTTACGAGGCTCAACACTTCGCTTCTTGTGCAAACTGAAGGAACCCGAGCTGTTGGAACCACTTATGCCAGCCATTCGAGCTTGTTTAGAACATAGGCACTCATATGTTCGGAGAAATGCTGTCCTTGCAATTTTCACCATATATAGGTAGATTATGATAAAACTAATTGCTCAGGATATGTTTGTTATGTGCTTGAAAGACTTGCAGTGCATTGTGTGTTGAAATCAGTATTTTGTAAAAGTTATGTCTTGGTAATATTTTCTGTTGACACACATACTGAATGAATTCAACATAAGAGTTTAATTACTTTAAACTTAGAGTCTCTGAATATATGTTCATGTCTTTTTACTTCTGCTGTTTGACAGGAATTTTGAATTCCTTATTCCTGATGCTCCTGAACTGATCGCTAACTTTCTAGAAGGTGAGCAGGACATGTCCTGCAAACGTAATGCATTCCTTATGTTACTGCATGCTGATCAGGAGAGAGCCCTTGCGTACCTTGCATCATGTCTCGATCAAGTTACTTCATTTGGTGACATTCTACAGCTTGTTATTGTTGAGCTCATTTATAAGGTAAGAAATGTGAATACGGGTATTGCCATATGAAATGCACTAGTTCTATTGGTTGGAAGTAGTTTGCTTGAGTTTATTTTTACTACATACTAATTTGGGCTGAAAAATCTTGCCAACAAAAGTGTGAAGTTCAAACATCCTAAAAATACTGTAGAGTGCAAAGTGTAATTCAGGTATTGTGTAAGAAGTGTATCTGGAAAGTAAGTACCATTTCACATTTCCACAACTGTTGTGCTGTGATCAGTATTTTGTGCATGCACAATAGTTGTCCTTGTTCATCTATTCTCAACTGATTCCATTTTGGTTGCTCTGTGGTGTCTGTTGACAGTGCATACTGTATTTGCCAGCGTATAAGATACACTTCTTTTCCTACAAAAATTGGTCCAGAAACTGGATGCGTCTTATATGCCGGTTACCAGTTGAAGTAGGGACCCACAAGTTCAATTTCTTTTAAGGGATTTCCAAAAATTTTGTAAAATACAGGAAATAATGTTTTAAGCGGGATAATTTGCTTTAAGTTTCTCTCTTACATTTTCCTGGTTTTTATTTGATATATGTACATAATATGCACAAAAATACCCATCAGGAGCTTTATTATGTATTAAAGGTTTTCTGAATTTCGTACTATTTTTAGTGCCAAGTGGAACTGAAACTGGTAACTTCACAGGAAGTAGAAACTTTCGATGTAATTTCATTCATTGTAATAGATTTTTTCTGCAGTCCTGTAATGGTGTCATTAATTATTTGAATAATGAAATGCTGCTCTCACATATTTTTCCATGTCTTGCCTGATGATATGTGAGAACTTATTCGTATTCTCAAGTGCAAATGTGTGTGTGTGTGTGTGTGTGTGTGTGTGTGTGTGTGTGGCGCGCGCGCATGCATGCATGTGCATAGAACACAATATTTCGGCAATCTACCATGTTGCCATCATCAGGTGTGCTGATGTACTGTCAAGGGGGCAGCCTGGCTGGGGGATATATCAGATTCCTCCCTCTTCCTTCGGGCAGTACATCAGCACACCTGATGATGGCAACATGGTCGATTGCCGAAATATTGTGTCCTATGCGTGCGCGCGCGCGCGCCCACACACACACACACACACACACACACACACACCAGCTGTTCACCCGAGATCTATTTCAACATCTTTTGTGATGTTTGCACAGCTTATGCGTCTCACTGTTGTATTTTTGAAGCTATAACATGCTGTGCCCCATACAGTGCATCGACCAAAGCACAGACACAAACCATCCATCATTCTCACATTTTATGGACCATCCAAATACTTAAATAAATTTTTGAACTTCCCAATAAATTCTCAAAACACATCATTTTGAACATGAAAACCCCCTATTGTCATGTGAAGTTCGGGAACTGATACTTGGGGCGATGTCTGAACGCAGCAAAGCAGAGCTCTACCAAGGTGTCAATGTCGTAAGCCTTTACGATCCTCTCGTCAACCATTGCGTCACAGTTGGCACGAAATGTAAACAGCGATAGGTGAAATATCCATTTGAATAAGCACAAACTGGCAAGAAATTTGACACTGTAAAGTTTATGAACACTACTTGAAGGCACTGCCTTAGATATTTGATGTACCTGAACAAATGTATTATAATTATGTCGCCATTGACATATTGGTGTGATTCATTTCTTTTCCTAAAAAAAGAAGTCTTAAAAATGGGGTGTGTCTTATACGCTGGTGCATCTTATACGCTGGTGCATTTTATATGCCGGTGCATCTTATATGTTGGCAAATACAGTATTTAAAATGTATAAGACAATTGATGATCCCACCGACTGAGATTCATTTGGTAATTCAATTTGTAAATGCAAAGAATGTGAAACTGGCAGAAATTCATCATCAAATTAAAGATATTTATGGTGAAAATGCAGTGACTAACTGAATGGTGAGAAAGTGGGTAAGGATGTTTAATGAAGGTTGAACTGATGTCACACTGAGTCCCAGAGTGGTCAGTCTTCTGTTGTGAACATTGAGATGGTGAGGAAAATCGATAAAAAAATCCATCAGAAAAGATGTTTCACTATGACAATGCTTTCAGATGAAGTCCCGCAAATTTTCAGAACAGTTTTGTGCAATATTGTTTCAGAGTGCCTAGGTTAACACGGGCTGTGATCAAGATGGGTTCCTAGAATGCTCAGTAATGTTCACAAAACTGAGCAACTTTGAAGTGTGTTGACATTCCTCACAATGTACAGTGAAGAAGGAGAGGACTTCTTAAGTCAAATTGTGACAAAGGATGAGACTCGTATACGACAGGTCACACTGGAGTCAAAACAGCAGTTAATGGAGTGGAGACACACTCGATCTCTTGCAAAACAAAAATTCAAGTTTGTAAAATCTTCGACGTGTGATACAGAACAAAAGGAGAGGAAAGCTTAGCAGAGGAACTGTTGTGCTTCACAATAATGCTAGGCTACATGCTGCAAATGACACACGGACTCTTATTCAGCAGTTTGGATGGGAGCAGTTTGATCAGCTGCCTTACAGCCCTGACCTGGTGCCTTAGGACTATCATTTGTTCTTACACCTAAAGGTGGAGCTTGGCTTGGAAACATTTTCAAGATGCCAGTGAAGTGAAACTTGTTGTAAAGCGATGGTTTTCACCACTGGTGGCATCATTCTATGAGCTAGGACTAGATACGTTGATTGACTGCTACGACAAGTGCCTCAACAATGTTGCAAACTGTAGGAAAGTAGTTTAAAATATGCTCTTTCGTGAGACAATAATTTTAAAAAATATATGTTTACTATGTTTTTTCCCAAAATATTACTTATTTTTTGGATATGCCTCATATATTTATTCAGTTGTCTTGAAAGGGTGTAAAAGTGTCAGTAATGCATTTACTTTTAATAAAGTATTAGTACACTTAAATATTTCTAATAGAGATATTACTGTGTGAAACAAGGTTGCCAAGGTTATTGCTCTCCATAGAGGCGCAGAAAGGCACAAATAATAGAATACAACATTAGAGCTTTCGGCTGTCAAGGCCCTTCTCGATTCGACACACACACACACACACACACACACACACACACACACACACACACACACACACACACACCAGCCACGATGGCCAGTCTGCAGTACCCAGCACGGACAAGGAGAGAGCAACCAGTGGTGGGGGTGAGGAAGTGGCAAGGAGTGGGAGTAGGAGGAGAGGTTGGATACATGGCATGGTGAGGGAATACACCAGTATTGTCTGATGGACAGTGCAGAATAATGGGAAGGGACTGAAATGTGTGGTGGGATGGGAGACGAATGTAAGGATAGTGTGTGGACAGGGAAAGGGAGGGGAAGGTGATAGAGGCAGGAACTAGCAAAGTTTTAGGCCTGGGAGGTTGCGGGAGCATAGAATATATTGTATGAAGAGTTTCCATCTGCACAATTCAGAAAACCTGGTGTTTGTGGGGAGGATCCATATGGCACAGGCTGTGTAACAGTCATTGAAGTGAGCCACATTATGCAACACTGCATGCTCTGCAACAGGATGGTCTAGCTGTCTCCTGGCCACAGTTTGATGGCGCCCATTCATTCGGCTCGAAAACTTGGTGCTGGTCGTGCCCACATAGAAAGCTTCACAGTGGTTGCAGCTCAGTTTGTAGATAACATAACTGTTTTCACAGGTTGCCCTGCCTTTTATGGGATAGGAAATGCATGTGACTGGATTGTAGTAAGTGGTGATGGGATAGAGGATAGGATAGGTTTTACATCAAGGTCTATTGCAGGGATAGGAGCCATGGGGTAAGGTGTTGGGAGCAGGAATGGAGTAGGGATGGCTAAGGATATTTCATAGGTTGGCGGGCGACAATACCACTATAGGGGGGTGGGGAGTATATTGGGTAGGGTATTTCTCATTTCAGGGCAGAATGAAAGGTAGTCAAAGCCCTAGTGAAGAAGGTGGTTTAACTGCTCCAGTCCTGGGTGACATTGGGTCACAAGAGGAGTGCTCCTTTGTGGCCAGATGGTGTGTGTGGAGGAGCTGGTTGGTGACTGGACAGACAGGGCCCATGACATATGTTTCTGTACAAGGTTTGAAGGGTAACTGCAGTCAGTGAAGGCCTCAGTGAGGCGTTTGGCATATTTGCATATTTATATATAACCCTTGCCTTCCTTCCGCACTGTCCGTCAGACAGCACTGGTGTATCCCCTCACCTATGCTGTGCATCCTCCCTCTGCTCCTGCTTCCCTTTCCTTACCATTTCCTCACCTCCGCCACTGGTTGCTCTTACTTTTGTCGTGCTGGGTACCGCAGATTGGCAATAGCGGCTGGAGATGGCGCTTGTGTGTGTGTGTGTGTGTGTGTGTGTGTTGTGTGTGTGTGTGTGTCTAACCAACAAAGGCCTTAATGACCAAAAGCTCTAATGTAATATTCTATTATTTGTACCTTTCTGTGGCTCATTGGATGTGTCCGTGGTGAGTAAACAACTTACCCTATTCAAAAAATTATTGTTGAATCCTTTCTGGAATTTCCATTGTGTGAAACAAGGTTTTACAAATGCTGGTGCCCTGCAACTTCTGGCTCATTATAAATTCACAAATTCATGGTAGAAATGATTATGAACAATACTGAATCACAGATCATCATGTTGGCATATCAGTTGGCTTGTGTCATAATTATTTTTTGTTTTTACAGACATTATGGTTATAAAATATGTCTGAGCAAAATTTGTTTCAAAATTGTTGACTTTTCAATAAATGGAAGTTGCATAAGGTGTCATTAGATGAAAGCGACCACAATACAGAACAATTTAAACATGTCATAGTAGATGATATGTTAAGGATATGACATCACAATTAAGGCTCACTTATTCACTATTACAAGTCTCTTGAACCACTGAGCTCAAAAAATGTAGTTAAATATTGCAGATTACTTTGGTGGCATAGCGTGGGTACAACCCTTTATTGCTCCCATCCCCCACTTCCTGTCAGAACCTGGTCAACAATTCTTAATTGGTGTGACCACTCCTTAACACACAAAATAATATATATATTATGGAAGGAAACCCTCCTGGTCAGAAAAATATGTATAAAAAATAGAAATTGTTTACTTAACCAAAGCACAGGATCGTTGACAGGTACAAAAACACAAATAAAAACACACACATATACAAAGAGTCAAGCTTTCACAACCGTTTGTTGCTTCACCAGGAAAAGAGGAAGGAAGGGGTGAAAAAAAGGGAAGGATATGGGTTTCAAGGGAGTGGATGAGGAGTCATTCCAATCCCAGGAGTTGATGAACTTACTTTAGGGGGAAAAGGAAAGGTAAACAAACACACTAATAATAGTGTAATAGATTGTAATTTCTACTTTCAGATATCTATTATATACTATGAATAGTCACTGCCTAATAACAGTTCTACAAAGTACACCACTGACTATCCAAAATACTACAATAAAGAAGTTTGGATGTATCACAATCAAATTTATTTGGGGAGGTAACACATTATATGAGGATCACATTATTGAAAATACACCCTCAAGTGAGAAAGTTTTGCCACCATTGCTGGCTATAAACCTCTGCTTACAAGCCTTGCCATTGAATCAAAAATATTTTAGACATATTGTTGTTGTATAGCAGTCCCTGCTGCTTCCACGTTGATGTGGTGTAGCAGTAGGTAATGTGCCTCAGGCCTGTCATTGCTTTGATCATCGACCAGACATTTTTTATAGGTCTGAGATCAGGTGAACAGTGTGTCCACTGGCTGCAAGCTCCGAGAATTGGTTTTTCCTGAATATTCGATTAATCATGGAAATTCTCCTCAGAGATGATAAATTATTTTTCAAAAGAGATTGGCTGGCCAGTACTTACCTTTGTGCTGTACCGTCTATGGTGACACAAATGAAGAAAAAGATAAAAAGGGTCAGAAAAGGACAAGCTTTTGGAACACAGTTCCTTCTTCAGGTGGGAGAGAAGGGAAGAAAAAAGGATGGGAACAGAAGGGAAAGGTAATTCACGACCTAGGTCATGATGGTGGTGTTTGAGGTGTGTGGAAGTCAGAGATAATGCATATTAGTACTGAGCCAAGCCGGAGAGGATATATATAACCAAAGAGGAAAGATCAAGCAGTAAAGAGAAGAGGAGTGAACTGAATGATGCTGAGGGGTGTAGGAGAGGAGGGGGGCTGTCTAAAACATTTTTAGACGAATACATAAATTCATTGTAAGGGAGTTCAAGAGTGTAATTAAAATGTTTTCATTGTTTCTTGTAACATAACCTCATTGTTTTTGACAAGAACTATATGGTTTTATACCCTGTTTTCATGGAATATTTAGTGCATGCCCAGTGCTCACTTTTTATTCTCTATTCCTTAGGTCTGTCATGCAAATCCTTCAGAACGCTCCAGATTTATTCGATGCATATACAACTTACTGAATTCATCAAGCCCTGCTGTTAGATATGAAGCAGCTGGTACACTGGTAACACTCTCTAGTGCTCCAACTGCTATCAAGGTAATTACATGACTGAATCTATTTCTTTTGCCAGTTGCTTGTTTCTGTGTGTTTTCTGTGGTAAAGTGTAATGTATCAACACTTAATGTGAATTGTGCACAGACACTGCCATTGTTACTGATTTTAGTTATCAGAAGTAAAGATTATTAATTTGCACAACATTTTCTGCAGAAACGCAAAGATCCTAGGTTTTGTCACTGTCAGGTATACAGTTTTAATCTTCACTGGTTTGTAAAATTATCTGCTAAAGTATCCAATAGAGTTGTGAAAACCATGGAATGTAACAACAATATTTAGTTGTTGTAGTTTGTAACCTGAAAATTATGAAAGAATATATTGCAACTTTTCAGTTTAAATTTCATTAAAAAAATTACAATCTGTACATGTCAAGTTTAGTAACATTTGTAGCAAGGAGCAATGTGTGGATACCTAGGAAAAATTATATGTTTGCTGCAAATTTGGCACATGATAATGCTAATTTAAATCTGCAGTATATCACATCGACAGGACACAACATTACATTGCACACAAACTATCACAGATAAAATGTTTAAAACAATTTCAACAATGTTTGTTGATTTAGTTTTTATATACACTGCTGAGATGGAATGTGATTAACCATCAAACTTTTTCAGACTTTGTAGAGATGTATTTCACATAATTGATGTTAAATGATAAAGGCTGAGGCAGAAAGGACAGTCATTTTTAGAAGGGATAGTATTCAGGCTCAGGTATAGTGGGGGGGGGGGGGGGAAGTGATGGACTGATGTGGTCACATATTTGGTAGCTCCTGCCATTTTATTTAGTCAAGGTCGTGAAACTATGGACTGTGCAACATTGTGTGTTTTGCTTATAATAGTGTTGTGCGTGACAGTGACTCTGTTGCTGCAGTTCAGTTTCATTGTAGATTCAATCTTGCAAGACATGATAGTGCTACCAATCATAATATCATCGTATGTTTGCCTGCATCATTTCGTTTATGAGGAATAATGATGAATATGAAACTGCCAGGGACTCCTTACTCAGTATGCATGCCAGTTAATGTTGAAAGAGTTTGGCAAGCTGTACTCTGAAGTCCTGGTTGGTGTGCTAGGAGACATTTTGCTGAACTGTGCCTCTGTAACTGTTCAGTAAGGTGTATTTTGTTCACTGATCTACAATTTCATCCCAAAAAATGGCAGTGATCCAGCAATTGAACCCCAGAGATTATGTACAGTAGCTGCATTTTACTCAACAAATGGAGCAAAATGAGCATTTTTTGTTTGAGCGATAAAGCTCATTTTCATTGAACGGCATGGTAAATCAACAGAATTGGTGGTGATTATAGCACATGCCTAGTAAGCATGAAGTCCCAGGTTGAAAACTCTGCCATTGCACAAATTTTAATTCAATGCATCTCCTTCAATTCAGAATAAAAGTATATCGAGACAAAATATGTCTCTGGATAGTGATTTATCATTTGATATTTATATTGCCTATGTCTGAGGTACAAGGCAGGATCGTTGCTATTAACATTCACTGCTGGGCTGCTATTACGCTATTGGAGATCCTCGGTAACATTGATATGTAGTTATATAGGGGAACATGAGGCATAATGGAAGTTTGTGTTGTGGTGGGAGACATGCATTAAGATAGTCCATGAAGTTGCCATATTAATTAGGTCATGGTGGCTTAGTGATTATAGTACTTGCCTAGTAAGCAGGAGGTCCAGGGTTTGAATCCCGGCCATGACAAATTTTAATCAATCCCTATCCTTCAATTCCATATCTTTGATATATACTGACAAAGAGCCCACATGGGTATCGGATTTTAGAATTTCCTTATATTTATAGCACATGAAGGTCAGAACTTAAATTGCAAATTACACATATGTTCCAATAATTAAGAGTTGCAGCATCTGTCGATGTAGCTCAGGTGGTAGCATTCTGGCCTTTAAACTATTGGGTCAATGGTTCGAATCCTGCTGTGACATATTTCTTCATTTATTTTATTTTATTTTTATTTATTTATTTATTTTTGTTAGAATACTTACAAAATTTTAATATCTAATGGTAATTTTTATGAAAAATGAACCTTTTTATGTTACTTTAGTTGATGACGGTAGTATTTGATTTGTGAAGAGCTATGACACTGTTTTTGGAAAGTCATCTCCATAGCTACTAATGGCTCTCCAAGCAACTAATCTACTCAACCATCGTTTTAGGTGGCAAGGTGTTTAGTTCGTCTACATACAAATAAACATAAACGGACACAACACATGAAATTAGAGATCACAAAATGTCTTATATAACTGATTTTGAAAAGAGAAAAATAATTATGTCCCTGCGGGATTCGAATCACCGACTCTATGGTTGTGAGGCCATAACGCTATCACCTGAGCCACGTCAACAGATGCTGTAAGCGATTTAATTATTGGTAGCTACAGGTACTTGCAAAATTTCTAAGTTGATTTTCTCTAGAATGTTTGAGACTTGTGTCAAATGGCTTTGGCTGACTGTTACTTAAGCTCTGACCTTCACATACCATAAATATAAAAAAATTCTAAAGTCCTATACCCATGTTGTCTCCTTGTGAGATAAAATATCTCTGGGCATTTGTTATTTGATATTTAATGCATGAGAGACCATTTCATAGTCCCAAGGTGACTGACTGGTATACTGTAACTTTTGGAATTATTGGTTCATAATGTAACCTTGAATGTTGTGGACATATTATCACTTGATGCTTCATACCTGAACTAAGAACAACACACATTCCTATCAAGTTAGTTTGGCTTCAGCCAGATGGGGCCACACCTTACATGCCAGGAATGTCAAAGGAAGCTATTTAGACTGTTTTTGTTGTTTTCTTTTTCTTTGTGATTTCATCATTTCCAGGTATGGTGACATTAGTTAGCCTCCTCATTCCCCAAGCCTGTCTATGTGAGACTATCTTTTGTGGAATTACCCTGAGTCATACTTTGAATGTTACAGCAAGGAATTTCTTGCTTTGATTGTTGTTTACTATGCTTCTCATCTATTCAGGAGCATTCAGCTTTCTACAGCAATCACCAAATCAATCCAGTCAGAGGTACACTCTGCAGTGTGTCACAGTCACACTTGAGTGTCCTTTTACCTAATTATCTACAGACACATTGACATTGATCTGACCATGATTAGTACCATATATGTATCTGTCATCTGTGGCGTGGTGTCACTAGTGTGACACTAGGCAGATTGAGGTATCAACCCAGCTTCCAGTATCTTGTTCCCAATGGTTTATAGTGACACACTGCCTATAATCTTTGTCTGGATAGCATCTGGTGTCATAAATTTATTAGGTAGTATAAATTTAAAGAGCAAAAAACACAAGGGCTTACTTTTCTGGTTTCAGTTTAAATGCTAGTACTTTCTGCCTTGTCTGGATGTATTCCTTTTGTTAACAAAGTATCTGAGGGGAGAGAACAATATAATGAGATGTACTACATTATAACTACTTTGCATACTGAAGGGAATAAAGTGGTCTCACTATTTCCGTAAATTTATGTACTGTTTTTAAGATTGTTAACTTAATACTTAATGTTCACAGGCTGCTGCATCTTGTTACATTGAATTGATAGTGAAAGAAAGTGACAATAATGTGAAGCTAATTGTATTGGATCGTCTCATAGCTCTGAAGGAGCATCCAACACATGAAAGAGTACTTCAGGATCTTGTGATGGACATATTACGTGTTCTCTCAAGTCCAGACCTTGAAGTTCGTAAGAAGACACTCAACTTAGGTTAGTATATACAACAGTTTTGAGGGTTCCATGGATCTTCATGTGAATTTTCTTCATTACATCAGTCAGAACTCTTTATACTTCCAGCTGTTCTTCATGGAATGCCACTTTATATATGAAAAGACTTTCTATACTGGACAAACTTTAAATTTATTGTTGATTTAGGAAGGAAATAAATAATAAAAATCAAATTTAAAGAGCTTAAAAGATTATAAAAGTTCTTTACCTACCTTAGTTTAGGTCTGCATCACTCAATTAAAATCACCACAGGTAGTATTTGTTCTGTTCTTTAAAATCTGAAACGTAAGTTTGAAAATTTTCATGCTTTGAACTTTGACCATGCGTAATCATTTCTGTAACATTTCATTTATGAATGTATTGCATGTTCTACAGAACTTAAGTGTGGTTTTCTAGTCCTTTAGCTGCTAAGGGGAGGGGAAATTTACAGGCTGTACCACTGTATGAATTTTCTGAAACTTGTTAAGGCTTCTTATGACAACCTAATCCTCATAATGTATGCATTTACCCCAAGCAAATCGTCGTGGTAAGTTGTTATTATGCATGTAATCTCATTAAACACGTATGTCATCGACATCTCTAGCATATTTTATTGGTAGTAGCAGAATGGAATTTTTACATAATTCTATAAAGAAAATTAATTTAAAAAATATCTATGTTTCAAATTTGCAGCAATGGACCTTGTTTCATCTCGTAACATTGAGGAAATGGTACTTGTGTTGAAAAAAGAAGTGGCTAAAACTCATAATGTTGTGGAGCATGAGGACACGGGAAAATACAGACAGCTTCTTGTTCGCACACTTCATTCTTGCTGTATCAAGGTATGCAATTCTAGTAACTCTTCATGAAAGATTTGTTGATGAAGAATAGAAATAACTAAACATGGCAATTTAAGTGAAATTCTTTGAAAAGGGGGAACAAATGTAAACTGATATGAGGAGTGGTGCTTTTTTTATAAGCACACAGTAGATCATTAAGTATGAACTGAGATAGCATTGAAAATGTTAATATAAATTAATTCTAAACACTACAACTTCTACAGAAAAGTTCAAAATTCCTGCTTCGAATATAATAGCGCAGCACGTAGAAACAATTGCAGGGAAGTGCAGCAACCATAGTTTAATATAGTAGCGCGTCAGCAGCTTAATCTGACAAAACTGAACTGCTAGACATTTAAGATACAAAATACATACAGTCAGTCATTGCAAGAAAGAAAATAATTTATTTTCGAAAAATTTTACCCATACAATTGTGTGGTTTGGGCCTTCACTACAAATGTTTTTTTTTATCTGCACAATCTTACAGTAAAATGCTTTTTGAAAGAAATAACATAATATCACAAAATCATATAAAATCAACTGGCTGTAAGATATGATAGCTTCACATGTCAAAACAACTAAGCATATCAGCATCTTGTCAACAAGTCTTTATCATAAAAATTTGACCCAACACGCACAATTCTGCATGTGCTTATGTTTTAGATTATACCTCCAATAATTTTAAAAAAATGATTAACAATTTAAGAGATGTTTACATAAATGGTCTATCTACAATAGATCTACATCATTAAAATGAACAAAATAATAATAATAATAATAATATACCAACCTTCATACATGCCCTTTGTTGCCGCCATTGTAAGTGTACTAGAAGTTCGCTAACTGCTGGTGCCACCCAGTGTAGAAACATGGAACTAAAACATGTTGCACACATTACCACAGTCCATGCACAATTTTGTGATGCACGTCTAGTGTGAATCACACAGAAATAAAGTGAGCAAAACCAGACCTGCACAATAGGGTATTTTCCTGTGTTAAAAATATGGTTCGAATTGTTGTTATTCTGAATGATTATAACATTCAGACAGCATTTTCGCTCATAATTCTTACAAAACATCTGTTATTTTTACATAATTAAAGCTTAAAAATCATCAAATTTCACGATTTCAAATTTCACAAATTTCACGATCGAAAACGCTCCGTTATTGGCTGAAGTACTGGTGACGTCATAGAACACCTACAATGCGGCAACTAGAAGTCGGAGCTGTATTATTGTACGCGTTTTCTCCATTTCACAGCTTTAAGTTCAGTTTTTTCGTGATCTAAACGCGTTTACAGTTTTTATGCCACAATGGAAGATGGTTATGTGAAGGCTGACAGCGGAAACCTCCCTAAAGTTGATGCAATTATGGTGTCTTCATTCTTTCAAAACAATCCAAATTTATACCTGCCAGCTGGCCGCAGTGGCGAGGGGACCGAGGCGCTTCAGTCACGGTCTGCACAGCCACTACGGTCGGGGGTTCGAATCCCCCCTCGGGCATGGATATTTGTGCCGTCCTAGTTCATAAGTAGTTTGTAAGTTTAGGGACTGATGACCCCATAGTTAAGTCCCAAAGTCCCATAAGCTTAAAAAAAAAAAGTTATACGTGCCAGAAATAAGAAACGTGAAAACTGCATTGTAAGTAACGCATACCTACATTTTAAAACTAATTATTTCGAGAGATATTTTATGCCATTGGAAAAAAAGTACCCTATTTGTTGATGTCAGCAGACTTAATCTGAAGTCACCATATTATGGAATAAAGGGTGAAATTTTGTTTTCTATCCAAGCAGCCTTGAGTGATTATGTTGGCAACATTGACAACAAAATAGAAAATCTTTTTCCGGATGTTCAGACCACATAGAATGACTAGATTAGTCTATCATACAGACCATGAAGGAAATAAATAATGCTGTTCCTGCTCTATGATTCTTATATATACCCTTGTCCGGTCAGTAAAAGTAACTGCCCTCGTAAAGGTTTCACGTCAAAATATTTGCATTGTCACGCGATTTGCTAATGGCGACGTCTCATGATTCTCATTATTCAGCATCTATTGCCAACATAGTCACAGGGAGCCGCCGGGATAGTTAGTAAAATTTAACCCAGTAAAGCACGCAGTTAAGGGAGTAATTTTATTTAACTACTTCAATACTGGTGCAAAGTGAAACATCAAAACCTGTAACATACAGCAAAAATACCTTGTGTATAGTTATACAATATATCTATATTCTAGAACAGGAACAACGGGTTGTATTGGTGGTGTTTTCATTCCGCTCAGAGGTTGGCAACGCACATTTCGCGGAGACAAAGACATGTCACTTTCACGTAAACATTGCAAGCGAGGCACGATGGATTAAATTTATAGCACCGAAATTACAGCGCTTTTCTGGTTTGTTGTTTCTGTGAGTGAATGTTTGCGATTGTGTGTAAACTTTCTGCCATGCAAATCAGTATTTTCCTTACATATTCAAGATTTGGTTTGATATTAATGTGTCACTACTTTTGACACTACAAACTAATCCATTTACGTTTACTCGACCACATACGAAGCCCCATGCTTTAATTTAAAAAAATGCTAATCAGTTGAAAAGTTATTTACTTGCAAATGAAAATTGCTGTGCAGAAGAAAAGGCTTACTTTATTTTATCTAAGATCTAGTGGTGATAAAATTGCACTTACTGGAGATAAATAATCAGTGTTATACTTTTATAGTGGGCTGCAACAATATTCATGTTGTTCTTTCACCAAATATATTAGGAAACGGCTTTAATTACACATAAATCGTAGGAGAGTATCATTATGAAGTTTTACTTCACAAATGTAAACATCAGCTCATTAATCTACACATAATACTTCTTTACACCTTTGCAGAAAAAGAGAATGATACTAAACAGTTTAGTTTACCAATGGAATATATTGTTTGCTTAGATCAAAATGATCCTCACAGAAATACACACATGAAGTAGCCACTATTTCATTTGGATCTCTTCGCGCCAGTGTCAACCACTTTTTGCATATCTTCTCATTTTTTGGTACTTGCAAGAACAATTTTTCTGGAGTCTTGACGGATGTATTGGTACAGTGCGGAACTAAGCAATATTTGTAGGTCATTATGCAAACGTTAACGCCCTAACATGAGGCCTCGGCCCAAACAATATACAGGTGTTTTTTTTATCTTATGAGAGCAGCAGCAGCAGCGTGTTGTATGACGTCACAGGCATCACGTGACTCAAATGTAGCGTTTTAGTGGGCTTTCAAATGATTTGAATTTCATTTCTTTTTTTTGTTTTTTGTTTTTTAAAAGTACTGAAATCCACGAGGTAAAAAAGAATGTTAGGACCATAATATGACATAATTAACAATTTAAAACGATTTCCAGAAAACAGTCAAATTCCCTATTGTGCGTGCAGGGCCCGAAAGGGCTATGGGAAAATTCCCACTCGCATCACTACCTCAGAGACGCTGTGTCCTCTCGTGTGCTGACTATAATATTACATTCAGAATCAATTAAATTTTGATAACCTGCAGTTAAAACAGCAGTAATTGTTCTGTCGCCTTAGCCAGATACCTGTTGTGCATTTTCTTGTGCATTTCTGTACCAGTTAGTTTGGCTCTTCAATTGTCATAGGTACTGTGTTGCTGCAAATGAAGGTTACCAAATGGTAAAAGCTTGCTCATCAGATGCAGTCTGTGCTCTACTGTGTCAGGGATATCATGTTAGATCATTTGCTCAGGCATTAAAAAATGTAATTACTATAAAATTGTGAGGCTAGATTGCAAGTCACTATAAAGATGCTCACTGAGGGGCAGACAGGCACATAGAAAATAAAATTACATTTGTATCAGAAAATCTTTCAGTCACAGTCTTTGTCATAAAAATAACATACTATCCCCAGTTGCAATGCCTCAAGTGTTGCATTAACTGAGAGTCCAATCTGGTGGGCTGGGAGGGGAAAGGATGCAGAGCAAGAATTGGGGGGGAGGGGGGCGGTAGACACAGCAGCATTGCCTGATGGAGTGTGAGGGGCTAGATAGGTGGAGAAAGTATGTAAGATGTAGGTTTGAAATGCAATGGGATGGGATAGTAGTAGTAGTAAGGAGAATGAAATGAAAAAGTAGAGGGAAAGAGTGGTGAACGATGAGGACGAGAGACAGGAGACACACTGATGCTTTGAGAGGAAGGAAGGGTAGGACGGAGGGGAGGGGGGATTATTTGGTGGACAGTTGTTATAGATTGTGGCCAGAATAATTTTGAGACGAAAGAGTGTCATGAAAGAGCGAGGCCCAACATGCAGCTGAGCATAACATGGTCCATTTCAATGGTTGGTCAAAAATCAGTCCATCTAGATCCTTCTCCATCACCAGCTTTCCTGAGCAGCGTGGATGGGGTTAACCTTATAAGACATCCTTCGGTCTCAAAGTTAATATGGAGCAACTTTTCCAGTGATAAGTACACTGGCCTCGCATTCGAGATAATTGCAGTTCAGATCTACTGCCAACCATCCAGATTGAGATTTTCCATTATTTCTCTAAATCATTCCAGTCAAATGATGGGATGGTTCTTTGAAAGGGCACACCTGATTTCCTTCCCCATACGTCCCCAAAATCCAGAAATCCAGAACGAGCTCCGTTTCTAATGACCATGCTAGATAGGATGTCATAACCTAATCTTCCTTCCTTTCTTCAAAAATTCCCTGCCTGCTCTATCCTAAACCTTCCCCCAATTCCTCTCTCTCATCCTCACTCTTTGGTGTTATTTTCTTCTTCTATGCTGCTCCCCTTTCCATTGCCTCATCCCCCTTCCCCACTGCATTCCAAAGCTGAAGCTTACATCCTTCTCCAATCACCTTCTTCCTTCACGCTCCGTCACCCAGTGCTGGTATCTGTAGAGCCACCCTTATCCTGCATACATCCCCTTCCCTTCCATCCCCTCCACTCCTGATTAAATTTATAGTTAACACAACATTTTAGGTACAGCAGTTGGAGACAGTGTTCATATTTGTGAATTGTGTCTGTATAAATGTATGAGTGTGTGGATGTATTTTCTTTTTTGACTGAAACCTTTTATTTGTTTGTTTGTGTGTGTGTGTGTGTGTGTGTGTGTGTGTGTGTGTGTGTGTGTGTGTGTGTGTGGTGTCTTTTTTGAGTCCTTTATGCAGCTCAGTGATCATCTTCACAATGAGTTGCAATCTATCCTCATACTGTCGATATTCCAATCTTGGGTTTCCATTGTTGATTACAAAATAATTAATTTGGCAGATGAAAAGGCTACACTAAAGTTAAGCTTTTGTCATTATGATCTGTATAAATAAAATGAGTGTAGGCAGCAACTGACCATAAAGTCAGTTGCCGAGTCAAAGACAGAGTTATAGAAAAGATACAATCACATTCAGACGATGTAAATTTTTGGCCACACCCTTCATCATAAAAAAGATCACACATTCATTTACACACTCACTCAGGCACATCTAGAGCTTATATGACTGGCTGTTGTATCCTCGGCTAATGAAGACTGTGCTCAAAAATTGTGATTGTCTTTTTTACGTGCCTGTTTGTGACACAGTGATCATCTTCACTACAACCTATCTCTGTCATTATTAGAATTGGAACTGAGAGTTGGTAGATACACGAGTGTCATTGTGTTCTACAGAACAATGTTACACTAGGCAAATGGTATGTGCATTTCATTCCATTCCATGATGGTGTTGGTGGTGGTGGTGGTGGTGGTGGTGGTGGTGGCTGGTGCAGCAACAGTGTTGAATAATTAAAAAATGCTCAGTCTCTCTGACTCAGTAGATAGCTCTGTGGCTCCATCTTTGCCCAAGTAAGTCTGAATTTTCAAATTTACTCACCTTAGCCACATTATTCGCTGCCCGCCAGGTACACGGACTGTAACAAAACATTTGTCTTTTTCCACGATGCGCTAACAGTGCGAATCGCGTTATTGGATAATAAAATATTGCAACATAGACTGAGCATTTTTTAATTAAAATGGTATGTGCTTTACATTGGTTTCTCTTGTGTAAATGAGGACTACTTTTCATTTAGTTTCCAGATGTAGCAGCTACTGTCATCCCAGTTCTGATAGAGTTCTTGTCGGACACTAATGAGCTTGCTGCCTCTGATGTTCTTGTGTTTGTGAGGGAAGCTATACAGAAGTTTGAAGGACTTCGACCATTAATTATTGAGGTAAAATGGAAAACCAGTTACATTTATTAGTATTTTCTTGTGTTTGTAATATATCATACGAATATGTACTTTCTTTTGCAGAGACTTTTAGATGCTTTCCCGACAATTAAGTCAGTGAAAGTTCATCGCTCAGCACTGTGGATACTTGGGGAATATGCAACTACACCAGATGACATACAGTCTGTTATGAACCAAGTGCGACAAACTCTGGGAGAGGTAAGAAATATTTGTTGGAAATATTTACAGCTGTTGTAGCAGGGGCGGCTCCTGTATAGGTTTGCTGGTTTGCAGTACCTCCAGGAATAATAATATTATTAAACTCCTTTTGCTGTTTAGAAATTCTATGCAGGCAGAGAAGTAGCGCTCCATTTATCTCTTTTGAAACGCCCGGGCTGCTAGGCACCGACCACTCCCGAGTGGACCGAACTTCGCCGACAGCGGCTGGGTTTGCAGCCGGCCTGCAAACGCCGACCAGGGTGTCTCAGGGGTGTGCGGGGTGCGGGGCCAACACTTGGCAACAGTGTTCCCCTATAGGCACCTTGAGTGTATACACATCGCGGCCGAGCCACCCTGTCAGCCACAGAAACAGAGTCCCAACTCTCCTGAAGACAACTGGAGTCGTCCGCTCTTCGAACGAAGCGGGCTTTTAGCGCCTTCTTAATGAGTTCATGAGTAGCTGCAAGCGAAGTAACTGTGCATTGTGTCCGTTGTTTAGCGTATCTTATAGTGAGTTTTGAGGCTCAAGTGAACAGGTGAAATAATGAATCAGGTAATTTCCTTGCTTTCTGAACGCTTCAATTTACGCAAGTTTGAATAGAAATTAGAAATGAAGAGGCTAGGTAGACCGATTCCCAGTTGGACAATTTCACAGACAGTTAAAACGAAAAGTCGTCAATTGAACATAAAATTTAACTCTGAACTGCACAGCAAGTATGACTGTGTGGCTGTGATGTGAAAAACGCCTTATTTTGTTTTCCTTGTTTATTATTTGGAGGAGAGTTTCCTCAACTAATCAAGGAGTCATTGACATTCAACACCTTCACGATAAAATAAGGAAATACAAACTTTCTTCGGCCAATGTCAATAATGTTTTAATCTTTGCAAGTCTAGGCAATGTAAATATAGCCACTCTATTAGTCAGGGTTACAGAAAGTCCGTGCCATTACACAATCAAAACGTTACAGATAATAGGTACATACTACATCTAATAATTAACTGTATTCGTTCCTGTGGTTCTTTGAAACTTGCCATCAAAGGACACGTTGAGACTGAATCATCTTCCAATCCTGGTGTTTTTCACCTTGATTAATTTTAGTGCAGAATTAGATTCATTATTAAATCGCATTTGAAGAAGGCAACAGTTTTTAAAGGCACATCAAAACGATCTAGAATAAACTCCTCCGATGCATGCTTCAAGCCTGCCAAGAGGAAATCAGGAACGAAATTAAGGGTGCCGAGTTTCTGGTTGTAATAGCAGATGGCACCAGCGATCAAGTTTGTGTTTTCCATATGGTTATAGTATATAGGTGCATTATTAATGGAAGACCAGTTGAAAGGTTTTGGGATTTTATAGCACAAGAAATGCATGATGGCCAGACTTTGGCAATGCATATCATAGAACAGTTAAGTAGCCATTTAGAGAATTGCCCACGCAAATTAACAGCCGAAACATATGATGGTGCATTAGTCATGAGTAATTCACCACGTGAGGTGCAGGCTCTTGTGAAGCAAAAGTTTTCCAATGCTTCATACATTCATTGCTATGACCACCCATTAAATCTCATTATGCTTAAAGCCACTTCTATTAATAAAGATATGCGATTACTTTTTGTCAAAATTTAGAGACATTGCAGCTTTGTAGTTTTTTATTCATCTACATCTATGATATCTTGGCTCAATAGCATTTTTTCGGAATGCGTTGAGCTGCCATACTGGAGAGATGGCAGCTGGTGAAAAAAGTGCACTACCATCTTTTCTGGTCACCAGCCACCACTGTGTTGTAGTAATAGTTCCTTGAAGGTCAGCCTCTTTTGAATGACTTATTACTTGTTAAACTGAAGAATACATGATGTTTGTTACATTTTTATTTATTTGAACATACAAGTGGCTTCATTCTCCCCTATGAAGCGCAGACATTGCCAAAGTGGGCTGGCTTGCACGCCTGAATGATACAGATAGCTTTACCGTAGGTGCAACCACAGTGGAGGGGAATCTGTAGAGTGGCCAGACGAATGTATTGTTGCTAAAGAGGCAGCAGTGTTTTCTGTTGTTACAGGGGCAATAGTCTGGATGATTGACTGCGCTCACCATGTAACGCCTGCTGATGTGGCTTTTTCATGCAGCTATTATGAACAGCTGAAAGCAAGGGGAAACTGTAGTCATTATGTAGTTTCCTGAGGACATGCAGCTCTACTGTATGAAAACATGATGATGGTGTCTTCTTGGGTAAAATAGTCTCCCATTTGGATCTCCAGCAGGAACTATTCAGTAGGATGTCGTCAAGAAAAACAAAATGGGCATTCAACGGATTGGAGAATGGAATGTTCTAAACCTTAATCAGTTAGCTAAGTCAGAAATCTGAAAAGAGAAATTTCTAGCCTGAAGTTAGAAATGGTGGAGATTAGTGACCCTCAGGGGGCTCTGCATTAATTTTCTGGGTACGGGTTTGGCAAACCTGGGGTCTCTGAGCTGGGGACTGTGTAGTGCTGACAGTCCTCCATGCCGTAAGCTCTGTGCGTGCCTCAATGACCACCGGATGGCGTGGCGGTTGAATGTTGTATGTTACAGAGCCCAGGGAGCTAGGCGTAATCACCCAAGTCACAAGGATGGTACAAACCTTTATTTAAAAAAAAAAAAAAAAAAATCAATCTCAAGGTTTGCTACGTGCCGAGGAGATGTATTAGGCTGACCCAGGCAAGCAGGGCTCTGTCTGAGTGGCAGCTGCTCATTGGAATACAATGAAATTAGCTAAGAATAGCATTGGCAGACACCAAACTGCCATCTCTAAGTGTGTACGAACTGAATTCTAGACAGCAACATATAACCCTCAGTTGTTTCCCTCCCTGGCCACACCATGGGAAGAACATAGGACACATCATTAAGATGAGGCTTATGCCCCTCGATACCTTGTCTGATGAGCTCGGGTCTGTCTTAATAACGAAATCATACCCAGCCCAGTCATGGGCGTTGCTCACCTGTGATAAGTTGGGTGATGTTTCCATTAGCATCACTCCCCACAAGAGCCTGAACAAGGTGCAGGGAATTATATATCCTGTTGTTGTGGTGGTGGTGGTGGTGGTGGTGGTGGTGGTGGTGGTGGTCTTCAGTCCGGAGACTGGTTTGATGCAGCTCTCCACAATATCCTATCCTGAGCAAGGCTCTTCAACTCCACATAAGAACGGCAACCTACATCTATCGGAATCTGATTACTGTATCCATCTCTTGGTCTCCCAATGCGGTTTTTACCCCCACACATTTCTCTCCAATGCTAAATTCACAATTCCTTGATGTCTAAGAATGTGTCCTACCAATCAATCCCTTCTTTTAGTCAAGGTCTGCCAGAAATTCTTTTTTTCCCCAATTCTGTTCAGTACCTCCTCATTAGTTACGTGAGGCACCCACCTAATCTTCAGCATTCTTCTGTAGCACCACATTTCAAAGGCCTCTATCCTCTTCCTGTCTGCACTGTTAATCGTCCATGTTTCACTCCCATACAAGGCAACACTCCACACAAAGGCCTTCAGAAAGGACTTCCTTAGGCTTAAATGAATATTCAATGTTAACAAATTTCTCTTTTTCAAGAATGCTTTTGTACTCATTGCCATTCTGTATTTTATATTCTCTGTTCGGCGACCATCATTTGTTATTTTACTGCCCTAGTAACAAAACTCCTTTATTGTTTCGTTACCTAATCTAATTCCTTCAGCATCACATGATTTTCTTAGGCTGAACTCCATTACCCTAGTTTTGCTCTTGTTAATGTTCATCTTATATGCACCTTTTAGCACATTGGCCATTCCGTTCAGCTGCTCTTCCAGGTCCTTTGCTGCCTCAGTCATTGTCAAAAGTCATTGGCAAAAGACAATGTTTTTAATTATTCACCCGGAACTTTAATTCCTTCTCCAAATTTCTCCTTGCTTCCCTTTACAGCTTGCTCAATGTACAAATTGAATAACATTGGAGAAAGGCTACAACCCTGTCTTACTCCCTTCCCAACCACTGCATCCCTTTCATGCCCTTCAATTCTGACAATCGCTGTCTGGTTTTTGTACAAGTTGTAAATTACCTTACACTCCATATATTTTATTGCTGCATGCTTCAGAAGTTGAATGAGTATATTCCAATCAACATTGACAAAAGCCTTTCCCAAATCTACGAAAGCTAGATATGTCGGTTGCCTTTTCTTAATCTATCTAATAGGATAAGCCGGCTTTTCCATCCTTCTGTAAATAATTCGTGTTAAAATTTTGCAACCATGACTTATTAAACTGATGGTTCTGTAGTTTTCACACCTGTCTGCACCTGTTTTCTTTGGAATGGGGATTATTATATTTTTCTTAAAGTCTGAGGGTACTTTGCCTGTCTCATACATCTTACACACCGAGTGAAACAATTTTGTCATGGCTGGTTCTCCCAGAGACTTCAGTAGCTCTGAGGGAATTTCATCTACTCCAGGGACCTTGTTTTGACTTAGGAGATACTATACTGAAAGATAAATTTTACAGAGCACTGAAAGACCTATTTCATCCCCATCTACTTCTTCTCCCCTTCCTACAATATTGCCTCCAAGTTCATTGCCTCCATAGAGCCTCTCTATATACTGTTTCCACCTTTCAGCTTTACCTTCTTTGCTGAGAACTAGTTTTCCATCTGTGTTCTTGATATTCATAGAGTTGTTTTTCTTATCTTCAAATCTCTCTTTTATTTTCCTGTAGGCTATATCTATTTTCCCCCTACTTATGCATTCTTCTACATACTTGCATTTGCCTTCTAGCCACTCCTGCTTAGCCATTTTGCACTTCATGTCAATCTCATTTCTTAGTCATCTGTACTCCGTTTTGCCTGTTTCATTTACTGCATTTTTATATTTTCTCCTTTCATCGATTAAATTTAGTATGTCCTGTGATATCCTAGGATTTTTTGTAGGTCTTGCCCTCCTACCTATTTTGTCCTCTGCTGCCTTAACTGTTTCATTTCATCTCTCAGTGCTACCCATTCCTCCTCTACTGTTTTATTTCCCCCCCATTTCTGTCAATTGTTTCCTAAAGCTCCCTCTGAAATTCTCAAGAACTTCAGGTTCCTTCAGTTTACCCAGGTCCCATATCTTTATTTTCCTACCCTTTCTGCAGTTTTTTCAGTTTCAGTCTACAATTCATAACCAACAAGTTATGGTCAGAGTCTATATCTGCCCCTGGGTATGTCTTACAGTTTAAAACCTGGTTCCGAAATCCATGTCTTACCATTATAAAATCTATCTGGTATCTCCCGGTGTCTCCTGGTCTCTTCCATGTATACAACCTTCTTTCATGATTCTTAAACCAGGTGTTTGTTATAACTAAATTATGTTCCATGCAAAATTCTACCAGGCGGCTTCTTCTTTCATTACTTTTGCCCATACCATATTCATCTACTATCTTCCCTTCCCATCCCTTCCCTTCCCTTCCCTTCCCTTCCTTGTCCTACTACGAAATTCCAGTCACCCATAACAATTAAGTTTTCCTCTCCCTTAATTGTCTGAATAACTTCCTTTAGCTCCTCGTATATTTCTTCTATCTCCTCATCATTGGCAGAGCTTGTTGGCATATAAACCTGTACTACTGTAGTCAGTGTTGGCTTCGTATCTATCTTGACAATGATAATGCGATCACTGTGTTGCTCATAGTAGTTTAACTGCATTCCTATTTTCTTATTCATTATCAGACCTACTCCTGTAATACTCACCTGACCAGAAATCCTGTTCATCCTGCCACTGAACTTCACTAATCCCCACTATATCTTACGTTCAACCTATTCATTTCTCTTTTAAAATTTTCTAGCTTCCCTACCTGATTAAGGGATCTAACATTCCACACTCCAATCCATAGAATGCCAGTGTTGTCTTTCCTGATGATCACATCCTCCTGAGTAGTCCTCGCCTGGAGATCCGAATGGGGGACTATTTTACCTCCAGAATATTTTATCTGAGAGGATGCTATCATCATATGTTCATACAGTAGAGCTGCATGTTGTTGGGAAAAGTAACTGCTGTGATTCCCCCTTGCCTTCAGCCGTTCACAGTAACTGTGTGGCAAAGCCACGTTAGCTGAGGTTACAGGGCCAGCTCAGTCAATAATCCAGACTGTTGCCCCTGTAACTACTAAAAAGGCTTCTGCCGCTCTTCAGGAACCACACGTTTGTCTGGCCTCTCCACAGATACCCTTCTGCTGTGGTTGCGCCTATGGTACAGCTATCTGTATCGTTGAGGCACTCAAGCGCCACCCCACCTCGGCAATGTCTGTGGTTCATGGGATACCTTTTATTGCAGTCGGATGAAGAACTACATAAGAAGCCGAGGAGTGCAGTTTATTTGGTGCCATATAAGGAATCCAAAGGATTAAAAGGTTACCACCAGTCACGTCCAAACATTCCGTGTACCCCTCCTCTGGTCTGTGCACTCTCCCTGCTCATGACTGCACTGTTCATCAGGAGCACAAAATCATGGAGTACAAGACCCTGGACAGGCTGTCATATTCATAGCCCAAAGAAAAGTATGCAAAGCTCCACCCTGCGAGCATGAAATATGCCACAGCTGCAGCACCATTAATGTTACCAGCCCTACCAAGATAACCTGTTCCATATTCCATTGTTGGCCCCAAGGCCCAACTGTTAACACCTGCCTCATTGGTGTTTGGGGGCACCTCCTCTTGTTTTGCGCCCCCCCCCCCCTTCCCCCCCACCCCCAAGGTCCCTACTTTGGGAGCAAGCACCGGGGGCTTCGGTTCTCACCCTTGAACCAGAAAACCAACAACCACCTCTGGCTCCTCGCAAGAAAGAGCTTGATCAGAACACTTCTTCTTAGGTTTCTCCCACTTGTACAGTGGATAGCAGTGAGGGGCTGAAAGAACCACGAAAAGCTAGTCGTAGTGTCTCGACGGCGTCCTCAGTCCCTGAGACTGAGTCAGCAAACCCCTCCCAGCTTGAGAAACCAAAGGACCAGTGAAAGTAAAAGAAAACAAACCTTCTGCTTCTGTGAATGAGGTGAAGATCCTTGCATCCCCTGAGCACTTGGCATTTGCTGAGACTTCAGAAGCAATTGACATTGAGGCTCTGTCTCTGCAATCAGTGACAGCAGACGATTCTGGGGACACCACTGCACCTTCAACATTGGAATGCCTCAGCAGTCAAAGACACTCTGCAGTGGAACTATGGCAGTTTTCTCTGTCACCTGTCTTAGTTGCAGCAATTGTTATGCCACTTTCCGGCCTTTTGCATTGTCATGCAGAAAACTTGGATCCTTTTCAGAGACCTCTGCCCTTCATTGCTATTGGGGCTATTACTAAAATCATCCCATCTTTGACAGGGTATCTGCCAGTGTTTGTGTCTATGTCTTTGCCACCGTCCCCAGTGCTGTCGTACCTTTCAACATGACTCTGGAGGCAGTGGCTGTTCGCATCTGGGCAATGCAGGAGTTTACTTCTGTTCCCCTTCATCTTTATCCCTGCTGACTTCGTTGTCTTGCTTGCCCAACTACACCTGCCATTTGTCCTCTTGGGTGACTTCAGTGCCCACCATCCTTTGTGGGGTGGAACAGAGACCACGGGCTGTGGTAAATATGTTGAGAACATTTTGGCACAGCTCAACATTAGTATTCTAAACAGTGAAGCCCCCACACATTTTAGCCTGATCAGATTAAGGCCATCAGGCCCTCTCTTATATCAGACCAGGGTTTTACACATACAGTACTTCTTTACATGTGGGTTACCTATAACAATGATTTTAACAGATAAACAATTAATAACATAATTTATACAGATTAAATACATGTAAAAGTATGTAAATAAGTAGTATTGACTTAACTAGTACCACTGAGACACTTTCTGCTGCTGCTGCTGCTGATGTTATAATAGTAATAACAATATTGATATTAGCAGACACAAGATGTATTTTTGAATATGTAGCAATTGGTTAAGGCACGGCCAATTCTGACAGAAGGAAGTTAGGAATTCTGTACCTGGTGAGAGCAATAGCAATCGAAGAATATCTGAGAGGAGGAATGGATGAGACGTTGTAACAGGAATGTAGGGTAATAAAGACTGGCATAATTATTGCTTTAATAGATAATCCATTAACTGTCGTTTGAAGCTGACAATGTTATTCAGTTCTCTGATATAGTGAGGTAGATTGTTCCAGAGTCTGGTTCCTGCTATTGAAAAAGATTTTGAGAAAACAGTTGAGTGATGGATAGGGACAGAAAGGGTTTTGCTGTGACAGGAATGAGTATTTCTGTTATGTTGATCAGATAAGAGTGTTAAGGTCGAGGAAAGATATGAGGGACAGTGTACTTTGATAAGAGAGTAGAGGAAACATAGTGTATGAAAATCTCTGCACTTGTCAGCACGGAGCCAGGATAGTTGCTTATAAGATGGTGAAATATGATCAAAGAGACGGATGTTATTGAATGTAGGTATTCATGATTATTGATCATCTTTCCCAAGAAAGGCCTTGCAAGATAACATCATTGTAATCAATAATTGGGATTACAAGTGTTTGTAATGGCACTTACTTAGCCACAGACCTGTCCCTTTGCAGCCCAAGCTTACTCCTACATCTTACTTGGAGGGTCCACGGCGACCTTTGTGAGTATGACCATTTTCCCATCCTTTTGTCACTCCCACAGTTTCACCCTGTGAAACACCTGCCCCAGTGGTCTCTCCATAGGGCTGACTGGCAGGTCTATGCCTCGGCTGCTGTGGTTACTACTCCACTACCAGCTGACATTGACTTGGCAGTTCAACAGATAACTGAGGACATTGTTTCCACTGCTGAGGCAACTGTTCTAACTACCACAGGCTCACTTCGGTGAAAGTCCGAGCCTTTGTGGAATTCTTTGTCTCGTAAGCCTCTGGAGTTTCTTTTCTTTCTTTCTTTCTTTTTTTTTTTTTTTCTTTTCTTTTTGCTGAAAATCTGGAAGGTAATCATTTTTCACAGATATCTGCTGTTATAATTTGATGATAAGCTGTGCAAGAACTTGGAGTGGCAAGGTGTTCAATTCATCTACCGCATCTATAGGGGTGCGAAGGACAAGATGGTTGCTGCCAGTGATTTTGAGGGCGACTCATTGCCTGCGAAAGTCAAGGCGAAGATCTACTGATGTGACATCAAACCCTATGTCCCTTTTTCTATAAGCTGCTTCAAGTGCTGGAGGTTTGGGCACATGTCTAACCAGTGTGAAGCCAACCTTACCTGTCGGGGGTGCAGGCATGCATCACATGCAGACATTTCTATCTCTCCTCTGGTTCACGTTAATTGTAGCCCTTCCCCCTCTCCCCCTCCCCCGCTGCTCACCAGAGTGCACAGTCATATAAAGAGGGGGAAAAATCATGGAGTATAAAACCCTGGACAGGCATTCCTATTCATAGGCAAAGTGCTAATATCAAAAGCTGCATCACTTAAACATGGCCTCCATGCCTCAGTGGTTTTGCATCACCATCCCTGGCAAAAAAATCCCCATCCATGCATCAAATCTCCGGGGGCCCACAGGCCGGATCATCTACACCTATCCCCTTGATGGGTTGTCTTCTGTTGCTCCCAAACTCTACCCAATCAATGGGGATTCTGGCCCCCACCACCGAGCCAGAGATGCACCAGCCTCCACTGGCTCCTCTCGCAATGAAGGTGTCCCTCGGAACCTTTCCTTAAACAGTTTCTCACACTGGTATAGTTGACACCAGTGAGTAGCTGAAAGGGCCACCAACTGCTGGTCGTAGGGCCTCAAGGGCATCCTCAGTGCCCGAGAGTGAGCAAAGCACTCCCAGCAAGAAAAACCCAAGGACCAGCGAGAGAACACAAGAAGAAAGAATCCCGGGTGGCTACTCTGCCACCACCGCCTACCTCTTCATCTGAGAATGACATGGAGATCCTCACTTTCCCTGAGGACTTGCCTATTGCCGAGACTTCAAAAGCTGTGGACATCAAAGCTCAACCTCCACAGCCAGTGATGACAGATGGTTCTGCGCAAGATTCTCCACCTTTTATTTCAGTATGCTCAACACCTCCGGAGGTAGTTTGATCTTATAATGGAAATGTGGCGGTTTCTTCCACCATCTGTCTGAGTTGCAACAGCTATTGTGCAGTTTCCTGCTTTTGCGTTACCCGACAGGAAACCTGGTTCCCTGTCCAGCAGACCCCTGCTGGGGCTATTATAAATATCACTCAACCTATAACAGGGTATCCGGTGGTGTCTGTGTGTGTAGTGTGGCACGTGGCACATACGCCTTCTCCCCCATCTCAGTTGGAGAGTACATAACAATCTTTTTGTCAGTGGCCACTTTCCTGTCCTCCTGTCTCTGCCTCAGTCTCAACCATCAGACCACCTGCCCCAATGGTCAGATCCTTTCAGAACATGCTGATGATGGGGAATTATGCTATCTTCAGTGCAGAGGCACTCCTAGGCCCGTAATCTTTCAGGAATCAGTATGGGGAGGGGGGGGGGGGCAAAACCAACCACACTTGAGTTTGTGTAACAGTGGGCTGGGAAAAGTTGAGAATTTGTGTCTGATGGGAGACGAACTAGTGTAGTCCATGCAGTTTTTATGATCACTGTGTCTCCGTTGGTGTAGGGGTCAGCAAGCCTAGCAAGCGGGAGACCTAAGTTTTAATCCTGCCTGGGTACACATTTTCAACTTCAACCATGCGCACTTAATGTCGTAAATTTTGTTGATGTGGTGGCTAGGCAAGTTGACATCAAAATATCTGTGGAACCTCATTACTTGAGATGCATTTGTTGCAGAATTGGTATTTTCAATGTTGAAAACTAATCATTTATCACATTAATTTCATAGATTCCAATTGTGGAGGATGAATTGCGCAGAGCAGCTGGTGAGAAGGTAGATGATGAAACAATGCAGGCTCAAGTGCCTGTACAAAAGCTTGTGACACCTGATGGCACATATGCAACACAATCAGCATTCAACACTGCAAGGTAAATTTCCTTTGCTTACTGGTCATAATATTATTACAATTAAGTTATGTATGTATGAGTTAGGTGATTGCTCTTCTTGCTCCAATGTGCGAGACCGTTACCTGTTGGAGTTTTGAATCCTTCTCAGGCATGGATGTGTCATGCTATCTTTAGTATAAGTTAGTTTATAAGTAGTTTGTAAGATTAGGGACTGATGACACTGCAGTGAAGTGCCATAAGCTTAACGAACATTTGAACATTACTCTTCTCGAAAACTTTAGCTGTATTGTGCACTTTTTGTTTGTTTCATTCAACTCTTATAGTACTAATGAGATGATTTTTCTAAATTAAGAAAAATTCTATGAGGTAGAGTTGGAAAATAAGTTTCCTCTGTCGACTGTGGTCAGAGTTATGTATGAAAGGGGAAAAAATAGAATGAGACATTAAAGATAAGATATATCTGTATTTTTCTACATAATTTCCAAGTACCATGAGATATTTGTCATACTATTTCATAAGCCTCAAAAGCTGCCCAGGAAAAAATCTGGGCATTGTATACGGAAGAAGTGTATGATAAAGACAAAAATATTTTACACATTAACTATTAGAAACTTCATTATACATTTCATAGAGATGAAGGGACAATAGTTAATTTAACAATATGTCAGAAAATCGTAATGTTTGAATTGGAGGTCCAAATTGGAATATTAACAATATTATTAAAACAGTAGATTGAAACTCTCCACATGGATGATAACTCTCTCTGCTGAAGGTATTATCTGAAAGCTTTACTTGAGTTATTGTCTTTTTTCATGCCTTGCTGCAGCTCAGTCGTCATCTTGTCTGTGAGTTGCAGTCTTTCTTTCTCATAATATCCATGAGCAAATAGAACTTAATTGGATATATGTAGAAATACAACTTGGCAAGCAACAACGAGAAAAGACGCTACTAAGGATATGAAAATGTACAAGCTTTTGAAGCCTGTGGCTCTACTTTCTGGCAGAAGGGTCGAAGGGAAGAAAAAGGGACAGGGAATAGGATTTCTGAGGTTTAGGAAACAGGGAGAATTAAGAAAAGTCCTCCAGAGTCCCCAGTCAGCAGTTCAGTGACCATTTTTAAGGTGAATTGCACCCTATTCTCAGTAAGTTATTAATATTCCAACCTGGACTTTTCCTTATTAAAAATTTAATTAAGCTTGTGTCCTTCTCATTGCTATGATGTAAAATGTATTCCAGCTATCTTTGTTGGTTTATATGTTTCTCTTTATATCACATTTCAATCAACTGAGGTAATTTACAAGATTTATTACTTCGCCAATAAGCTTTCCTATTAGTCTTGAAATCAATTATTAAATTTATGAGAGTAGGTTACATCTCACCATAAAATCACTAAGCCACAGAAAGGCACATAGAAAAGACAAGGCTTATATGTAAGTTGTGCCTGCTTGATGGTGTAAATGTATACTCTTGTTCTGATGGAGGCTGTGGCTGAAAATTTTAGTTGTGTGACTGGCTGTCTTTTTATGTTCCTGTTTGCAGCTCGGCAATCATCTTTACTGTGACTTGTTACCTATCCTTGCTTTATTGATGTCCCAGTCAATAAGTTTTGAAAGTAATTAAGTCATGTCGAAAAACAATATCTATTGGGCACCCTGAAAATCGATCAACTAGTATCACTTGCATGTCACACAAGTGCAATGGTAACCAATTTATACTATATGAGTAATTGGACGGAAATCTCCACAGATATGTGAAGTAGGGGGGAAAAAAAAGGTAGTTTCATTATGTGGCAGATGAGCCGTAGTACATCAAAGTGTTCACTCATCTCTCACAAAATAAATAAGCAACTTGAACCAGATTCTTTAAAAAGAAGATTAAAAGATTAAAATACATTAAACTATAGCCACTGAATTACCCCACTCCATAGTTTTGCGACTCTGGCACAGCACCATAAGAGATATTTTGGTAAAAAATAGTCTTGGTTACTAGCAAGATAAAAGCACAAAAGCAGTCTGCGCTTGTGGCAGAGAGCTGCAGTTACGTGAGTAAACAAAGCTTAGCACAGCTATATTAGGTTTCACCATGTTGCCCCCCATTCTTGAGCAACAGTTACCACATCTGTTGTAAATGTTTTTTACAAATGTCTGTCTAGGTGTGTTTGCTTTTCGATATGTGTGTATTTGTTTACCTTCCTTTTTTTCCCCTAAGGTAAGTCCTTCCACTCCTGGGATTGGAATGACTTCTTTTCCACTTCCTTAAAACCCATATCCTTCCCTTTCTCCTCCCCTTTTTTCCTCTTTTTCCTGAAGAAGCTGCCTGTGATGGCAAAAGCTTGTATGTGTGTTTGAGTGTGATTTTTATTTTTATTTGTGTCTATCGACGAGCCGGTCCTTTTGGGTAAGTCATCCGTTTTCTATTTTTTATATTTGTTTATCCCACCAGGATAGTTTCCTTCTTTACTTTTCGTTTCATATATATAATAATGGAAAGTCCAGGTTGGACTTAATAATATAGTAATAAGGGCAGTTTACAACTCACCACAAAGACGTGGTGATGAGCTGTGACAGGCATACACATACAACACTTTCAACTATCAGCCATGACCTTCCTCAGAAAATAGAACATGCACGCAATCACACTGGCACACAACACAGTCGTACAACCGTCACCTCCAGCTGCCACACTTTGAATCACGCTCTGTGTTGTGTAAATCAAGGAGAGGGGATAGGAAGGTTGCTTCACAGTGGTGGGGATGGGTATAGCACGGCCTAGATAGGAATAACGAGAAGCACCTTAGGAATGGTGTGGGGAGACAAAATTTTAATGTTAGATTTTCATTACCGGCCTCTTCCTTAAATGAGATTTTGCCTGACCCCCTTCCCCCCTCATCTGGAGCTCAAGTAAGTAGTGGATGGCCCTCACCCATAATTGCAAATTTAATGAAATAATGTCGTAAGGTACTGTTTTTAAATTTTGGTTTTTATATTTCAGTAACACAAAATGGCTGTACTAATCCCTATAAAGCATGCATTTTAATATATGTGGGTTCAAACAAAGCAAATAATTTCTCTTTATCAGTGTGGCAAAGAAAGGTGAAGCAAGACCTCCCCTTCGGCAGTATTTAATGGATGGTGACTTCTTTATTGGAGCAGCTCTAGGAACAACATTGGCAAAACTAGCACTACGTTATTGCACTGCTGTACCAGACACTCGTCGACAAAACCGGTTTACTGCAGAAGCCATGCTAATTATGGCTTCTGTTTTGCATCTTGGAAAATCTGGTGAGTAGATTATGTAAAATAATAATAATAATAATAATAATAATAATGTGTGCACCCTTATCCTGAGACTCTTCTACTTTCCATTTGACTGTTATAAATATTTTTACAGTGGAAAAAATAATGTTCTGACATGAATACTGCATTTGTCATTTGTGGTTCAACTAAATATGGTACTTCAGTTTACTTGTGGTGCAGTGTGCTAATGCTAGTAACAAAATGTTTACTTTACATGGATCATCAATTGCTGATCAGACAAGGATACATAGTAGAACCTGTAAATCACAAAGAGGAAACATCATTAATTATTTATTTCATGGTCAACATGAAAAATTATTCCCTGTCATTCTATGTCATTGAGTTTTCAAAGAGTGTTTAAAGGACATTGGTAGCATCAGCACACTACACTGCCAAAGCTGTAAGTAAAATTGTACCATGTCAAAATGTTGCATGAATCTAAAACTGTTTTAGACTGTTAATTTAGGAAGATTTTGTTTGTGAAATCTGCCAATGAAACAACCTGAATAAACATATTGTTTGATTCTTATTTAAAAGAGAAAAGAAAACTTAAATATGTGATGATACTTCTTGCCATAGCAAAGCGCATAATTTTATCTGAACAAATGTATTTCCAGGTCTTCCTTCTAAAGCCATGACCAATGATGATGCCGATCGTTTGTTTTTGTGTCTTAAAGTGCTGTCTGACAAATCTCCTGTCATCGTAGGCATATTTAATGAACATTGTCGGAAAGCTCTATCAAACATGCTTACTGCCAAAGCTGAAGAAGAAGCATCTACGCAAAAGGTGTGTGTGACTTTTGTGTACTATCAGAATCAGAGAAATGAAAATTTGGCACTTGAAGTTGATTATGACCTTAGAAGAAAATCCTTTTTACTTGTAAAATAGAGGCAGGACCAGGTTGTGTGTGGAGTGAAAGAACCCAGTTAATTAAATTAAGATGAGGCCAAAATATATTAAGTTGCATCATAAGACAAAGGCTGCTAAGCTATACAAAGAGGTTAAAGGGTATGTTATAGTTGGTAAACAGGAATTCTTGCATTGTGGTTTCTAGCATTTATAACATACTTTGGTGCAGTAGCAGTTAGGTTGGTCAGCTCATAGATACATCAGAATGTTGTTCATGTCACTGCCAAATTTAATGTTAATATTCGGACAGTTCTGCACTACTGACACCCCTCCCCCCCCCCTCTCTCTCTCTCTCTCTCATGAAAAGCAATGCTCTTACAGTAGAACCTCATCTTTACACTTTTCAAGGGCCTTCAGTGAAATAGTGTAAAATGGAGGAAATAATGTTTTAAATGGTAAAATATGCTTACTGGATCAGCCTTGCATTTTCGTAGTTTATTTGTGATATACAGTAAAACCTCGTTTTTACATTCTCGGTTTTTATGTTTTCCCGCCATTTACACCATTTTTTGTCGGTCCTGTCAAATTTCCTATGTTCACAATGTTAATTCGCCCTCGTTTTTGCGTTAACGTATTTACACTTTTCCTGCGTTTTACACTTTTTGAAAGCATGTTCATGAATAAAAAACGACGTAATGTACATAAATTGACACTAGCATGGCTTTCTCTTAAAGTACAGCGCTTAAAAATTATTCACAGTCATGTTTCCTGACACTTTGCATTTATTCAAACACATATTTCGCCTTTCGTTGTTGGCGGTACGTGGCTAGTTAACTTATGACGCACTGATTTGTGGCAACGTAGTTCTTCTTTCCACCAGCTTCTTTGCCAGAGTGCCTGGCGTGTATACTTAGACAAACAGAACGGTTTGTTGACGTGATAATAACGCCTATTTGTGGCGGTGTAGTTCCTCTTTGCGCTAGCTTCTTTGCCAGAGCGGCTGGATGTACTCAAACAATCAGAACAGGTTTCTTTGTTGATGTGAGAATAAAGAGTTGGATTGTTTTTATGATACATATTTCTGATTAATAAAGAATGTTATCTGTGAAAGTTGGGTATCATAATACCCACAACCTCAAAAAAGCGATAATAGTCTGATATGCCGATCCTATGCAATTGTCACAAAAATATTTATGCATGTGTTTGCACTCGAGAACGCGAATAAATTCTCTAATATTGTCATGTGAAACATCGAAAAATACAAAAATAACGGAACTGTAGGAGTTTTATTACGTAAATAATTAATGCCAGTAAAAGGCAGTAATTTTGAAGATGTGTTACATAGCCCAGCAGCAGAGTCTTTGAATATAAAAATGAAATTACGTCAAAAATTTCTGCTTTCCATAAAATTATCAGTTCAGCCTGGCGCTTAAAATAGTAAAAATTTGGATAACCTTTATTGTATAATAAACTTCCTAATGAGTATTTAGATGCCTATTATGTACATATATCACAAATAGACTATCAAAATGCAAGGCTGATCCAGTAAGCATATTTTACTATTTAAAACATTATTTCCTGCATTTTACGTTTTCCTGCATTTTACGTTTTCCCGCATTTTACGTTTTCCCGCATTTTACGTTTTCCTGCAATTTACACCATTTTACCGAAGTCCCTTGAAAAGCGTAAAAATGAGATTCTACTGTATGTACATAATAGGCATCTAAATACTCACCAGGAAGTTTATTATATAATAAAGGTTATCTAAATTTTTACTATTTTAAGCGCCAGACAGAACTGGTAATGTTATGGGAAATAGAAATTTTTGTCATAATTTCATTCATTATAATCGAGGATGCTGCTGCCAGGCTATGTAACACATTTTCAAAATTACTGCCTTTTACCGGCATTAATTATTTATGTAGTAAAATTCCTACAGTTCCGTTATTTTTGTATTTTTAAATGTTTCGCATGACGATATTGCAGAATTTATTCGCGTTCTTGAGTGCAAATATATGCATTAGAATCTTTATGATGTTTGTATAGGATTGGCATCTCACACTATTATTGCTTTCTTGAGGTTGTGGGTATTATGATACCCAACTTTACATATAACGTTCTTTATCAATCAGAAATACGTATCACAAAAACAGTGCAACTCTTTATTCTCACATCAACAAAGCAACTGGTTCTGATTGTTTGAGTACACGCCAACCTCTCAGGCAAAGAAGCTGGTGGAAAGAGGAACTACACTGCCACAAAATTGGCATTTTGTAAGTCAACTAGACAGTACTGCCAACACCAAAACATGAAATTTATGTTTGAATAAATGCAAAGTATCAAGAAACTCGACTGCGAATAATTTTTAAGCGCTATACTTGAAGGCGAAAGCCATGCCAGTGTCAGTGTATATAGATTACGTCATTTTTTCTTCACAAACATGCTTTAGAAAAATGTAAAACACAGGAAAAGGGGAAATATTTTATCACAAACACAGGGGCAAATTAACATTATGTACATAGGAAATTTTACGGGACCAACAAAAAAAGTTGTGTAAATAGCGGGAAAACATAAAAACGAGATTTTACTGTATAACACTCCTTTGGGACATGCCAGAAATAACTTTCACATCTGAAGACTTCTCTGATTTTAAAATCTTTGTCTGACCATGATGTGATCCAGCTGTTATATTCTGGTGTCTCCAGGACTTTTCCAAATATACATTCACCTCTTGACATTCACTATTACCATCTGAAATTTATTATAGAGTTCAATAGTCTTTCTTTTCTCATTCCCATTGGCAAACCAAATTCTCCCTTAACCTATCCTTCCAATTGTTCCCATACAATTACATTCCAATGCTCCATGATTCTTCTAATCTCCCTTCACATACTATATTACCCCTTATAATCTGTCTCCACCACCCCTACCTCTTCATCTTTCGCTTGTGACGTTGACATGTGTACGTAAATTGTCATCGTCAATATCTGTTAACTGTTGTATCTGATAGGAACAAACCTAACATTTCATTGTAACTTACTGTTTGCTTTGCTTTACTTTCCTACTTGTTACAAATCTTACACCTATTGTACCATTTTTGTCTGCTGTTGATACTATTCGATATTCATCTGACCAGAAATTCTTATATTCTTTGTCTGACTTCAGTGATGCCCACTACACCTAGATTGAGCCGTTACATTCATTATTTCAGATTTTCTTGCATATTGCAGCAGTAAAGGAAGGGAATTTCAGAACTAGCTCAGAAACAGTTTTGCAAGTGATAAACAGGTACTGATGATAGTCAGTTCCAAACTCATAGATGTTGCTTGTGGTTTAAGGCTTTGGAAACAATTTTGGAAAAGACAAGCATGTAATAATAGCATGATGTGTGACAGTTTGGACCATAACCTTAATTACACTATGGAGATTGACAGGTATATTGCTGAGAATACTCATTTCCTTCAGGGTCTTAGCATTAATTTGCTGAGTACGGGCTTGGGGAACCCGGGGTCCTGAGCTGTGGGCTGTGTCACGCCTACAGTCTGCCACACCGTAAGTTCTGTGCGTGCTTCAACAACGATTGTTCGGCGTGTCGGTGGAACGTTGTACGTTTCAGAGCCTGGGGATCATGGCTTAATCGCCCAGGTCGCGAGGATGGTACAAACCTCAAAAAAAAAAAAAAAAAAACCCTCATTCTCAAGGTGTGCTACGTGCTGAGGAGATGCATGGTTGTTGAGGTTGAACAGTCACTAGCGAGCAACCTCTGAAGAACCTGCTGCCCCTCATTTCTATAAGGCATACCCAGGCAAGCGGGACTCTTTCTGGGCGGACATAATATTCTGTAGCTGCTCATGGGATGAGAGTGAAACGAGCCAATAATAGTGTTGCCGCACACAAAACCAGTGTCTCTAAGCATGGCAAAACAAAATTTGACACAATGGCATATGATCCTAAGACGTTCCCTTCCCTTGGCACCCCATGGGAGAAACGTAGGGGCTTTCGTAGATCCGAACTGTACTCGCCACAATATCTGGTGTGTGCCTGTTCCAATGGAGAGTGGTTCATGTCCATTAAGCCACAGTTCTTTGTCAACCATCTTGAAGACAAGTTTGGCAAAGTTGTGTCGTTTTCTAGGATGAAAAGTGGGGCTGTACTGATACAGACGGCGTCCCCAGCCCAATCGCGGGCATTACTTTCCTGCGATAAGCTGGGTGACATCCCCGAGAGTATCACGCCCCACAAGTCTTTAAACATGGTCCAGGGTCTAATCTACCATAGAGATCTATTGTCTCAGACCGATGAAGAGTTGCGAGCGAACCTGCAGTGCCGAGGGATTCACTTCATCCGGTGGGTGTACAGGGGACCTAAAGACAACAGGGGTGCCACTGGTGCTTTTATCTTGACCTTCGAAGGTGACACACTGCCTGAGAAGGTTAAGATAATGATATACCAGAGTGATGTAAAGCCATATGTTCCTCCCCCTATGCAGTGTTTCCGGTGCTGGAAGTTTGGGCACATGTCGTTTCGACGTACTTCCAGCCCAACCTGCAGGGAACGTGGGCGGCCATCACACCCGGACACCACGTGTACCTCACCTCTCATTTGCGAAAATTGTGGGCAACACCATCTTCCATGCTCGACAAATTGCACTGTTCTACATAGGGAACGGAAAATAATGGAAATCAAGACCCTGGACCGGCTCCCTTTCTCTGAGGCACATACACAGTATGAGCGACTCCATCCTGTAAAGATGACATCTTTTTCCGCATTCACAGTGGCACCCGTTTCTTTGCGAACGCCAGCATCAGTGTTCTCTCCATCCTTGGGCCCTACTGCCCATCAACCCTCAATGGGTGGGGACTCATCTTTTTCCATTGCTCCCCCCCAACACATGTGGGAGCAATATCCACCCCACCATTGGGGACACCAGTCCCCGCTCCCCAGCTGGAGAAGCGACAGTCTTCTCCGGCCCCTCGGAAGAGGTCCCTTGGGGCACTCCATTCGGAGGCTTCCACAAGTGGATTGGAGGATCCCAGCCAGAGGCTGAAGGATCTGCCCGGCCCCAGTTGACGGGCTTCCCAATTGACATCAGGCCATAAATCCTCTTGTGAGAAGTCAACCCAGCCCTCAAAAAACTGAAATGGCTGCGAGAGGCTAAGAAGAAAAAGCCGAAGAAGAAGGATTCCTTGGTGACTCCAAGGTCACAGATCCCTACATTATCTGCCTCAGAAGATGAGGTAGAGATCCTCGCATCTCCTGAGGATCTGGTCCTCACTAAGACACTTGAGCCAATGCTCCTAGATGATGTAGATGCGCAACACCTGGCAGAATGTAAATCTTTTGACTGGTGATCTTCTGTCCTACATCATGGCCTTCCAGCAAGGAGATAATCCCATTCTTTATTGGAATGGTGGTGGTTTTATCAATTGTCTATCAGTTGTTGTGCCGATTCCCTGTGCTCTGTTTGGTTTCCTGCCCAGTGGACTCCTTACCCTTCGGGGCTATCGAGGCTACTATAAGAACCGTTCCATTTATGACAGTCTCTGGTGGTGTCTGTGTTTATGTCCTCACTGCTGTCCCAACTGCCCCTGTGCCTCTTCGCACAGGCCTCAAGGCAGTGGCTGTTTGCATATAGGTAATGTGGGAACTACTAAGTGTTCCCTGTACCTCTCCATGGATGAGGTTGTCTCCCCTGCTGACCTTGCTGCTTAGGTTGCTCAACTTCTCCCACCATTCCTCCTTTTGGAGGACTTCAATGCCCACCACACTTTATGGGGTGAAGCCGAGATCTCCCATTGTGGTAGGATTGTTGAAACTGTACTGGCACAGCAGGACATCTGCCTCCTCAACACAGGCGCAGCCATGCACTTCAGCATGGCACACGGCATATGTGCCATGCTGTCAACTGGAAGGTACAGGACGATCTATGTGGTAGTAACCACTTCCCCAGTCTTCTGTCTCTGCCTCAGTCCCAACCTGATTACTGCCCATCCCAGTGGCCGCTCTGCAGAGCGGATTGGCTGGCCTACACTTCTGCCACTGTGCTAGCTGTTCCACTTTCTTCCGACATTGATATGGCTGTTCTCCAGGTAACTGTGTCCATCATTTCTGCTGCTAAGGCCACAGTCCCCAGTTCCCGGGACTTTCTCAGATGTAAGTTGGTGCCTTGGTGGACTCCAGAAATCGCAGAGGCCATCCGGGAACGTCAGCGTCAGCTTACAGGCACTTGACCCGTGTTTTTCTAAACATCCTGTAGTGCGGTCAATTCGGGACGCAGTCTCCGACCTCTGCCAGTCAGGGTGTTCTGTCACTTATGTTTGGACACCGGGCCACATTGGTATAGCAGGTAATTAACATGTCGATTGGCTGGCCAAGCAAGCCACCACTTCATATCCCTTCAGGATTGGTCTCAAAGGAGGGGTTCTCCGAAGGGAGTTGCACAACAAGATACTAGGGGTTTGGAATTCGGAATGGGCCGACTCGAATATTATGAATAAGCTCCGTGCTGTTAAACTCTCCATTGATATGTGGAAGTCTTCCCTAAGGGCCTCTCGTCAGGACTCTGTTGTTCTTTGCCGATTGTGAATTGGACATACTTGGCTAACTCTTGGGTACCTCCATCGCCATGAGGCCCCGCCGATGTCAGTGTGGAACAGTGCTGACAGTAGTCCAAGTCCTGATGGATTGTCCACTTTTAGCCAAAGTGCGACAATCTTTTAATGTACCAGACCCGCTACCCTTAGTTTTAGGTCACATCACCTACATGGCTAACTCTGTTTTAAGTTTTATTCATGCAGCTGGTTTTTATAATTAAATTTAGTGGTGGGTGCTATAGCCTGACCTCTTCAGTACACACCTATCCAACATTTTTAAGTCGTTTTAAGTCTTTTGTGTTGAATGCCAAGTGGTTTTTAGTATGTGCAACATGGCTGGCTCATCCTTTATTATCTTCGAGACTAGCCAGCCATGGTACTATGCTGTCCAGTTCTAGCTCAGTCCCTGACTTGGCTTTTACCTATCATGTGTCTTTCTTTTGTGTTGTCAGCGAATTGTTTGTCAGTCTGTCCCTTCTGAGAGTTTCACTTTCAGCATTTTATTTTATGCTTCTGACTGTGGACTCCTAGCTAGGGACAGGGGACTGATGACCTAACTATTTAGTCCCCTTAAAACCAGCAACAACAACAGAATACTCCTTACACTAATTTGTATATCTCATCAGTCTTTCCATTATATTATGCACCTTACTTGTCTAGCATTTGTAGTGCAGTTATGTATTGTGATGCAAAGGTATTCAACAAGCTCCCATATTACATTTAGCAAGAAATTAATAGTCCTATGTCTAGATTCAAGAGATAAAAAAACTGAAAACTATATTGCAAAATACACTGTTATGTTGTTAACCTGCACAACAAGTAATAATGTACTGTAAACAAATTCCTTTACTTACAGACTTTGATAACTATGTACTTTAAAAATATCAATGTAATACAGTAAATATTGAGCTTCTGATAGAGCAAATGGAGATACAAAACTATGCATGGTGTCCCAGGTAAATGGTTTAATAGTCAGGAATGCGAGAGAGACAATAATTTGGGGAAAAAAAAAAAAAAAAAAAACACTATATGGAAATACGGCGTATTTAGAATGGTTTCTGAGACAGAACTTGTTAAATATACATGGTTTTTTAATCTTCTCTATTATTCACTACATGGTCAGGTTTACACATGTACAGTAGTTAGTAAACATTACAACACGTTGAAAACTATTTTTAACACATTCAACTCTAAACATTATTATGCATGTCACATTATATCTAATGTACAGTTCAGAATAAATGTTAAAATATTTCACAATTTAATTTCAATCCATATGTGTGGTCTGGCAGAAAATGTTATTTATCTGGTTGCCTCTGCATGTTCCCTAATGAGGGCAGCAATATCCACACCAGTTCATCTTGCATATTCACCTGCCAGTTGTACACCTCAGGCTTCATCAAACCCAACAAAAAATTATTTGCATTGTAAGGTCCTTGATCACCAGTTCCTGGATTCTATCATGCTGCCAAGTACATTGAAGGCTGGGTTGGAAATGTTTCCTCTCCAAACTCTTCAGCAAACATTCCCCCTCCACACAAATAAATAAATATGGCTGGTAAGATGTGTACAAGCAAGAAACATTTCCAAAAACAAATGCAACTGAATGTGTTGTGATGCAGAAACTATTCAGAGTAGGGCTTATGTACACTTGAAATAAGTATCCATCATATCCTTGTGAATATTGTTCATTCACCCTAAAACATGCTGAATTTGGCCTAACTGAGTGACAGCTGCCTTTTTAATGCAATTGATTAAATTTAGCTGTCGAAAGCACGGAGAGCATTAAGTTGTTTAGTGATTTTTTACTTTTAATACAGTATACATAGGCCTATTAAGTCTTTATGATTTTCCTCTTTCAACTTACCTAAGGTTCTCTTTGTGACTATTCAACACAGTGATTGAATGAATAAAAATCAATCCAAATAGAAAACTAACAAAATTATAAATAACTTTTTTGGTAGGGATAGGTTGCTTACTCACAACAGAGACTTCTGGCAGAAAGCCACAAATATTAGAATACAACTTAAAGATTTCAGCCGTCTAGGTCTTTGTAAATTAAGACACAAACATACACACAGTCACACAGACACGACCACCATCTCTGGCTGCAGTTGCCACAACGGCCATGGATGGCAGTCATATCTCTCTCTCTGTGTGTGTGTGTGTGTGTGTGTGTGTGTGTGTGTGTGTTTTCTCTAACCTACAAAGGCCTTAATGGCCAAAACCTCTAATTTTGTATTCTATTATTTGTGCCTTTCTGCGGCTCACCAGACATCTCTGTGGTTAGTAAGCAAGCTATCCCTATCAAAAATATTGTTTAATCCTGCCTTGAATTTCCATTGTTTCATAATTATAAATAAGGAATATGAATAAAATAAGTACAAAGAGGAATAACTTGTACTACATTCTCCCCTTTTAAGTGGTGTAAAAGGATCTCGGCTGAAAAACGGAATTTTCTCTAAGTATTGAACTTAATTGGAGATGTGTGTGATTTTCTTTTCTTTCTTTTGCTATAATTTTAATACCTGTCATGTTTGTACTACTTTTCACCTGAATGAAGGGAAGTAGCCTGCAAGGAAAAAAAAAAAAAAAAAAAAAAAGAAAACAAATGTATACATATAGTAATCACAAGACAGTGTACAATATATACACTGCAAGTTGTGAATGGACACCCTGAGTTAATCATTAGTTATGTTTGCTGTTGGTGACTAACACCAACATTGCAAATAAGATCATTTAGTTATTGCTTCATACAAATAACTCTGTTCTCAGACTGATTGATACCAATTGTATTTCTTCACAGGCAAAGGAGAAGCCTGGCTCTAAAGTGCAGGCAGATGATCCAATCTCATTTGTACAATTGTCAGCACATCGTGGAGATCTTGGAGGAGCAGAAAATGTGTTTGAGTTGAGCCTGACGCAGGCTGTGGGTGGTGGGCCCTCTGGCACTCGCAGCAGTCCTGAGACCCTGGCCATCAGCAGCAGGCTTAGCAAAGTCACTCAGCTCACCGGATTCTCTGATCCGGTGTATGCCGAAGCATACGTACATGTCAACCAGTATGATATTGTGCTGGATGTACTTATTGTAAACCAAACAGGTTAGCTTTTGTGCATCAAGTCTTAAATGCTAAGCAGACATAAACAAATTTGTGTCTGTTTTGTGTTCACATAAGCAGATTTAAATAAATGTTTGTACTGATTACAGATGATACTTTACAAAACTGTACTCTTGAACTCGCAACAATGGGTGATTTGAAGTTAGTTGAGAAACCACAGCCTGTGGTTCTTGCACCACATGACTTCTGCAACATAAAAGCTAATGTCAAGGTTGCTTCGACTGAAAATGGAATCATTTTTGGTAACATAGGTGTGTAGAGGTTTTACAAACCACTCTCTGAAGTTTTAGATAAGTTTCTGTTAACTAGAATATGAAACTAGATTTTAGTCATTTTGGGAATTTCAGATGATTTCATTCTGGAGCCATTTAGTTGCTTTGATATGTTAATAGTGACCATTATTTTCAGTTTATGATGTGAGTGGAGCTGCTTCTGATCGCAATGTTGTTGTACTAAATGATATTCACATTGATATCATGGATTACATAGTTCCTGCCAGTTGCAATGACACTGAGTTCCGTCAGATGTGGGCAGAATTTGAGTGGGAAAATAAGGTATGTATGGAAGTTGACATTACATTGACATTATGTTGTAGGTATCACATTGTACTCAGTGACATTATGGTCAGCACGATTGCATAGTAAGATTGACAACTCATGTTTGAATCCCAACTGGGCACAAATTTTCAACGTTTCCCATTGTTTTATTTCAGTACTCACTGCCGGCTGAGATTGTAAAATTTGCATGTTGATACATATATGTATAAAAATAAAGATTGTTTGGCTTACCCAAAGCACAGGCTCGCCAATAGACACAAAAACACAAATAAAAACACACACAAACTTTCAAGCTTTCGCAACTGTTGCCCTTTCTTCGTCAGGAAAAGGGGAAGGAAGGAGGGGGGGAAAGGAAAGGATGTGGGTTTTAAGGGAGTGGATGAGGAGTCAGTCCAATCCCGGGAGTGGAAGGACTTACCTTAGGGGAAAAAAAAGGAAGGTAAACACACACACACACACACACACACACACACACAGTTTGTTGCTGGTCATTCCCACATAGAACGCTTCACAGTGCAGGCATGTCAGTTGGTAAATCACGTGGGTGCTGTCGTACGTGGCTCTGCCCTTGATTGTGTACACCTTCCGGGTTACAGGACTGGAGTAAGTGGTGGTGGAAGGGTGCATAGGGTAGGTTTTACAACGGGGGCAGTTATATGGGTAAAAGCCGGAGGGTATAGAAGGTGGTTTGGGGATTTCATAGGTATGGACTAGGAGGTTATGAAGGTTAGGTGGGTGGTAGAAAGACACTCTAGGTGGGGTGGGAAAGATGTCATCCTTGCTGGAGAGCCACATTCAGAGTCCGATCCAGTCCCGGAAAGTATCCGGTAACAAGAGGGGCACTTTTGGGGTTATTCTGTGGAAGATTCTGGGAGATGAGGAAGTGGCCCTGGCAGTTTGCTTCTGTACCAGATCAGGAGAATAGTTGCAGGATGTTAAAGCTGTTATCAGCTTATTGGAGTACTGGTTCAGGCATTTGGGACTGGAGCAGACTCGTTAGCCACGAAGACCTAAGCTGTAGGGAAGGGAACGTTTAATGTGGAATGTATGGCAGCTGTCATAATGGAGGTACTGTTGTTTATTGGTAGGTTTGATGTGGATGGATGTGTGAAGTTGGCCGTTGGACAGATGGAGGTCAACATCGAGGAAAGTGGCATGGAATTTGGAATAGAACCAGGTGAATTTGATGGGACTAAAGGAGTTGAGGTTGGAGAGGGAATTCTGGAGTTGTTGTTCACTGTGAATCCAGATCAAGAAGATATCAATAAATCTGTACCAAGCCTTGGGTTGACAGGCTTGGGTATCCAACAAGGCCTCCTCCAAGCTTGCATACGAGGAAGCCATTCTGGTTCCGCAAGCATGCTTTCTCCCTAGCCAGATTACAGTCCTGCATCTTATTTACTCAGGCTTGTCTGACATTTGGCATTACCCCCAAGGGCCTCACACTAAAAGTTCCCATTTCCGGCTGTAACCCATCCTTTCATCATGCGTTACACCAATTCCAAACAGAACGGTCCACAGCTCTCACCCGCCTAATCCTTAACCTATACATTAACTCCGCCAATGAACACACCTGTCAACACCTATCCCTAATCAAAATCCTCAACCTTTCCACTCCCACATCCAACCCACAGTTCAGAACATCCTCTTACAGGCCAACCGCATATTGGAACAGCATGCCACCCTCCACCTCAAAAAGCTATCCCAGCTCCTTGTCACCCACCTCCGGAAAGGCAATACACTCTCTTTCAACAACCTCTCCAATAAACCTCAAGCTTCACTTATTGCACAGAAACCCTGCATCTCCCATCTACTCAATCTCCCACTTCCAACTCCCCCCCCCCCAAACCTTTAAATCCTAATCCACACAATCCGGAACTGCGACATCCCAATTCAGTAGTCAACCTCTCTTCAAAACCTCTCTCCCAATCTGAAACCTCTGTCCTATCCAAAGGCCTCACCTTTAGCCCTAATCCCAAATTCAACCAAACAGCCCTTGTCAAAGATTTACTATCCTATAGTCTTTGCTGGAGATATCACTTTGCCATGAAGAAAAATAATCCTACTCCTAATGATCCAGCTCCCCAAGACATCATTCAAATTGAACCCTGCTTGGAACAGTTCCGTCCTCTGTCACAACAAGACCCACCTCCTCTTCCTCAAAATCACCCTCTTCAAACCTTCCAGGAATTTCTCAATTCCATCCTTGCCTCTCAGTCTCTCCTGAAAAACGTTAATCTATCTCCCAACATTTCCACAGCTGAATCCCGGGCTATTCGTGATCTGAAGGCTGACCATTCCATCGTCATTCTCCCGGCCGACAAGGGATCCACAACCGTGGTACTTGATCGACGGGAGTATGTGACTGAGGAACTGCGTCAGCTTTCGGATAACACTACATACAAAGTTTGTCAAGACACTCCCATTCCTGACATCCAGGCAGAGCTTCAAGGATCCTCAGAACCTTAGGCCCCCTACAAAATGTTTCACCTGAGTCCATCAAACTCATGACCCCACTGACACCCCCCCCCCCCCCCCCAGGGGGCCCACAGCTCTTTTGTGGGTATGTGTGTGGCGCGCATGGATCCCCGAGGCATTGCAGCCTTTTTTCCTGCTTTCCCCAGGTTGCATTACCCCTCCTAGTTCCCCCTCCTTCCCATCCCAATTGCTCTGTCCCACCCTCTCCAACCTCATCTCTCGGTGTTACTCTAGATGACAGCTTGGCTATCCCATGGTACCGATTGTCCTGCAATTTTGGTGTTGTCCGCTGTGTACACCTGTTTTTGGCCCAATTTGTTCCCCCCTCGGGGTTTGACCTTCCATAACAAAATTGTCCGATAACGTGTGAGCCAATTGGGGAAGAACTCCCGGCCTAGCCCCTACGGCGCGGGTCCTATCCTTTCCTTTCCACTTCCTTTCCTCGCTGTAGCCCCCATCCCTCGCTAGGTCCCCAGCACGTGTAGCCAGTCCGTGTGGGGGGGCTGTTATGTACCCTTTGGCTGAGCCCCCTGACACCACAGGGATCACACTACTGGTGTCTGAGCTGTGACCTCTCCATGCAAGCCAAGGAGTTGATGCCTGTCCTCGGGGGTATCTGAACTCCCGGCAATGGCCATCGTGCCAGGTGGCCTTTGCTGAGGCTGGGTGGCGCCCATGGAGACAGCCCCGGTTTCGGAGTGGGTGACACCAGGGCGGACGTCTAGCACTATGAAAAGAGTTAGACTCCAAAATGGTCGTGCATCGGCCGTCTCTCAAGACAGGAAGAGATCTTTTAATGCTGCTATTGCGGATACGAGGATGTTTCCCTCCCTCGCTACCCCTTGGGAGGAAGGCCAGGCTCGCCGGCTAGGAGCAAAATCCTTCCCTCGCTACCTGCTTTGCACAAGGACTGATGGAGGAACTTTTACTACCACTAAACCGCTGTTCTTTGTTGAGACCATAGAGGACAAGTTTGGTGAAGTAGAATCTATGAGTAAACTTAGATCTGGCTCATTGCTCATTAAAACAGTCTCGGCAGCCCAGTCTAAAGCTTTGCTCACTTGCACCACCCTTGGCGACATTCCAGTAACAATACTCCCGCACAAATCCTTGAATATGTTACAGGGTGTGATATTCCACCGGGACCTCCTCCTTCAAACTGATGAGGAGCTTAGGGCCTATCTCGAGTGGCGTGGTGTACATTTTGTTCGCCGCGTTCAGAGGGGACCTAAAGACAACTGCGTCGATACTGGGGCCTTTATCTTGGCCTTCGAGGGGGATGCACTCCCAGAGAAGGTCAAGATAATGATATATCGATGTGAAGTGAAGCCCATGCGATGTTTTTGATGTATGAGGTTTGGTCATATGTCATCTCGCTGTACAGCAGTCCCAGTATGCGGCGATTGTGGACGCCCACTACATGAGGGGAACCCTTGTGTTCCTCCACCGGTGTGCGTCAACTGTCATCAACACCACTCTTCACGGTCGCCAGATTGCCCTATGTTCAAGAAAGAAAAGAAAATACAAGAGTACAAATACCTGGAGCGTTTGATGTACCCTGAGGCTCGCAGTAAATATGAACGTCTGCATCCCGTGCAGATGGCGACGACCTTCGCTACGACGTTATCTTCTAGCCTTTCACCCTCCCCTTCCCACTCCCATCTCCCCTCTACACCCCGTTCCCACCCCTCCATCACATCTCCCTCTCCTGTAGCCCTCCCTTTGTGTCCCACACCATCCCAGCCAGAGAAGTGCACCCCTTCTCCTTCGCCTGCCAGTGACAGTGCCCCATCTCGGGGCCTTCCGTCCCGGTGTTCCCAAGATCGGAGATCTTCGACTTCCAGTCGGCCATTGGACTCCCAGTCAGTTAGTTCAAAGTTCGCCCGATCTTCGTCAGTACCAGACCTAACTGACAAAAGTCCTCTCTCTGGGGCGGATCCTCCCCGTCCTACAAAGAGAAACAGAAAGAGAGAGAGAAAGAGAAGGATAAGAAGAAACCAAAGTTACAAGATAAAGCCCCTCCGGTACCACCGGAGGTGCCGACTGTGCTTTCGCAACTCGCTCATCCCATTGAGCCTGAGGCTGATCAGCTGTTTATGGATGTTGTCCCTTCTTCTTTGGTGACGGACGCTGACAAAACAGCGTGACAGACGTTACCCCATTCGCTTCCCGCCTAGATTCTCGTGATGTGATCATCCAATGGAACTGTAATGGCTACTACAGTCACCTCTTGGAGATTAAACAGCTAATCTCACTTTCTTCTGCGGCCTGTGTCGTCCTGCAGGTTTATTAATGCACATTCACCGACCCTCCGTGGGTTCCGTGCTTTTTGTCGGAACTGGGTTGGTCCCCTCCAGGCGTCTGGTGGGATTTGTACTATGGTCCGGACAGATATTGTCAGTACCTGGATACCTCTCCAAACTCCATTGGAAGCGGTTGCTGTCCGGGTTCACTTGGACACTCCGTTAACCATTTGCAACCTCTACCTTCCCCCCGACAGGCCACCTACACTCGCGTCCCTAGTTGCCCTCCTTCAGCAACTTCCCCCTCCTTACCTCATCCTTGGGGACTTCAATGCCCACCATCCTTTGTGGGGCATCCTTTGTCTAGCCGGGGCCACCTCATAGACCAGTTTCTTGCTGACCACAATCTGAGCCTTCTCAACGATGGTTCCCCAACTCATTTTAGTGCTGCTCACGGCATCTTTTCTGCCATAGACCTCTCTCTCACTTCTCCTTCTCTCCTTTCTTTATTTCACTGGTCGGCGTATGACAACCTCTGCGATAGCGACCACTTTCCATTGATCCTTTCACTTCCCTCACACCTACCACGAGCCAGGGTACCCCGCTGGGTTTCCGTCGTGCTAATTGGCCGCTATATACATCCCAGGTTGTTTTTCCATCTTCCCCCTCGGGCTGTATAGATGATATTATAAGCCAAATGACCAACATGATTACCCAAGCTGCCAACGCCGCAGTTCCCCAGTCGACAGGCCCTCCTACTCGCCGGCTGGTCCCTTGGTGGAATGCAACAGTTGCCGCAGCCATTCGCGAGTGCCGTAGGGCCTTGCAACATCTTAAGCGCCACCCATCCCTCGCTGGTCTCATAAATTTCAAACGTCTGCGTGCCAGAGCTTGTTACTTAATCAAACAAAGTAAGCGGATATGCTGGGAGCATTTTGTCTCCTCATTGGGCTCTTCTGTCCATCTGACAAGAGTGTGGGCTATGCTCCGATCTATCCAAGGTAGCTGGCGGCTGTCTTCCATCCCTGGTCTTGCCCTGCCTGATGGGGTCTGCACAGAGCCATCTGTTGTTGCAGAACATCTTGCAACTCACTTCGCCAATGTATCAGTGACAACTTCATATCCGGCGACCTTTCTCCTTAAGAAACACTAGGCCGAAACCTTCAAATTAGGCTTTACTTCTCACCAGGTGGAACCATATAACGAACCTTTTACTGACTGGGAACTATCGCTGGACCTCTCCTCTTCTCGTGATTCAGCACCTGGCTCTGACGATATCCATAATCAATTGCTGAAACACCTCAACCCCTCACAACGACAATATCTCCTAAAAGTTTTTAACTGTATTTGGCTTCAAGGGGTCTTCCCCTCCCAGTGGAGGGAGAGTATTGTGGTCCCTGCCCTCAAGTCTGGCAAGGACCCGTCAGCGCTGGACAGTTATCGACCAATAAGCATGACAAGTGTCCCCTGTAAATTACTTGAAAGGATGGTAGCCCGCAGATTACGCTGGGTTCTTGAATCCCGGGGACTTCTCTCACCTTACCAGTGTGGGTTCTGGGAGGGACGATCCCCTATTGACCATTTACTTCGACTGGAGACTGCGATCAGACAGGCCTTTTCTAAAAGTCATCATCTGGTAGCAGTCTTCTTCGATCTTCCTAAGGCATATGACACTGCTTGGCGTCGTCATATTTTACGTTCTCTTCATGACTGGGGCGTCAGAGGCTCCTTACTAATTTTTATCCATCATTTTTTATCCCACCGCCTGTTCCGTGTCAGAGTTGGCTCTTCCTTTAGCTCCCCTCGAATACAGGAGAACGGCGTCCCCCAGGGCTCAGTGTTGAGTGTTATACTTTTCCTAATCGCCATCAATGGGTTGGTGAGCTCTGTTGGGTCGCTGGTAACCCCGGCATTGTATGTTGACGACTTTTGCATATGGTACAGCTCCTACTCGGTAACCTCTACTGAACATCAGCTCCAGAGCGCCATTCAGCGGGCTTCAATGTGGGCTACGTCCCATGGTTTCCAGTTTTCCTCGTCAAAAACGAGGGTGATTTTTGTCGTCGTACTACAGTTCACCCTGATCCAGAACTGTTCCTGGGTAATCAGCGCCTGGAAGTTGTCGCACAGCATCGTTTTCTGGGTCTTCTCTTTGACAAAAAATTGACTTGGATGCCCCATATTCACCACCTAAAGATTAGTTGTATGAGGAAACTTAATCCCCTACGTTTCCTTGCTCATTCATCTTGGGGTGCAGACCGAACAACTATCCTTCATATCTATTGGGCTCTAATCTTGTCCCGATTGGACTATGGGTGTCAAGTTTATGGCTCGGCAGCTCCTTCTGCCCTGAAATTATTAGACCCGGTTTACCATTATGGTGTCCGCTTGGCTACAGGTGCATTCCCGACTAGCCCGGTTGATAGTCTCCTTGTTGAGGCGGGAATCTGCCCTCTTCAGGTCAGGCGGCATCAGCTTCTGGCGTCTTATGCCATCGCCGTCCGGCAATATCCTGCTCATCCCGCGTACCAGGTTCTTTTTGTGTATGAAGGGCTTCGATCCCCTGATATCCGGCCGCGGGCAGGATTTCCCGTCGGACTGCGGCTTGCCTCTCTTTGCCGAGATTTCCATTTCCCTTCCCTAGATTGCGCCCCCCATTTCACTGCACGCACACCTCCGTGGATGGTGCCGTGACCGGTAATTCGGGCGGATCTCTTCCAGGGCCCAAAAGCTTTAATTTCCCCCATGGTCTTTCGGTGTTTGGTGCACCCAGTACTAGAAGAGTTTCAGGGAGCCTCTATCTTCTACACTGATGGCTCGAAAACTGCGGGCCACTCCGGATATGCTTTTACATCTCCTGTTGGGACGGAATGCCATTCTCTGCCAGAGGCATGCAGTGTTTTCACAGCAGAGCTGATGGCGATTTATAGAGCTCTCTGTTTTATTAAACAGACGGCCGTGGAACGTGGTTTAATCTGTGCTGACTCCATGAGCAGTCTGCAGGCCATTGATCGATGTTTCCCCTCCCATCCTTTAGTTATTTCCATCCATGATCTCCTTGCTGACCTTCATCGTGCTGCCTGCTCCGTTACCTTTCTCTGGTTGCCAAGCCATATTGGTATTACAGGGAATGAAGAGGCTGACCGGTTGGCTAGATCGGCAATTACTCGCTGCCCACCTCCCTTTCTAATTCCGGGTGCGGATCTGTGGGTGCAGATCAGATCTTTGCTTCACTCCTCATGGGATAGCAGTTGGAAAGCTACTGCCCCTTCCAATAAACTCCGCACCATCAAAGATACGACTGCAGCTTGCAGTTCATCTTTACGCCCTTCCCGGAGAGAATCAATTGTCCTCTGTCGCCTCCGTCTTGGACACTGCAGGCTGACTCATGGATTTCTTTTATGAAATGACAATCCACCACATTGTGATTGTGGAGCCGTACAATCCGTGTCTCACATTCTGACTGAATGTCCTCTCCATTTGACACTTCGTGGCGACTATGGCCTACCGCCTTCGTTGCCTCTAGCTTTGGCGGATGACCCACGGATGGTTGATCGTGTCCTTGCCTTCCTCCGTGAAAGTAGATTTTATTGTCAGCTATAGGACTCGCTTGGTCAGGGTGAGTGGATTTGTGATTCTTGGCTGTTTGTGGGGTTTAGAGCCTTATCCCCACCAGTCCCCCACTCTTTTACATTTCAATGTAGTTTTATTTCTCCCTGCTCTGGAGCTGTGATACGTTGACCACTGTGCCATTAGTAACTTGTGGTTTAGGGTAGTGGTCGCTTACGGAGCTGTGGGAGCGGACACAGTAGCATTTGCTGCCCTGGGTTGGTCTTAGTCTTGATGGTGAGACAATTTTAATTCCTAGTGTAATGGTCTTTTGGCTTTCCCCTATTTTTCTTTGGGTTCCGTGGCATGTACAATTTGAGGTTGAAGGGACTGATGACCTCGTTGTTTGGTCCCTTATGTCCACCACCATCACCACCACCACCACCCCACTGACACCCTGCACCCCTACCTTCTACCTATGTCCTAAGATTCACAAACCTAATCATCCAGGCCAGCCCATTGTGGCCGGTTATCAAGCCCCCACAAAACGAAACTCTGCCTACATATACCAACACCTTCAACTCATTATGTGCAGTCTCCCATCCTTCATCAAGGACACCAACCACTTCCTCAACCACCTGAAATCCTTACCCAACCTGTTACCTCTGGAAACCATTCTTGTGACCATTGATGCTACTTCCGTATACACTAACATTCCGCATGCCCATGGCCTCGCTGCGATGGAGTATTTCCTTTCTCACCGACCACCTGCAAAGCTACCTGAAACCTCTTTCCTTATTACCCTTGCCATCTTCATCCTAACCCACAACTTCTTTATCTTTGAGGGCCAGACATACCAAGAACTAAAGGGAACAGCCATGGGAACCAGGATGGCTCCCTCGTACGCAAACTTATTTATGGGATGCTTAGAGGAAGCCTTCTTGGATACCCAAGCCTGTCAACACAAGGCTTGGTACAGATTTATTGATGACATCTTCATGATCAGGATTCACAGTAAAGAACAAGAATTTCCTCTCCAACCTCAACTCCTTTGGTCCCATCAAATTCACCTGGTCCTATTCCAAATTCCATGCCACTTTCCTCAATGTCGACCTCCATCTGTCCAACGGCCAACTTCACACATCCATCCACATCAAACCTACCAATAAACAACAATACCTCCATTATGACAGCTGCCATTCATTCCACATCCAACATTCCCATTCCTACAGCTTAGGTCTCCATGGAAAAGTAAGAGTTATACATATGGTATTATTTGTTTGCTTTCCCGATTTTAATTCTACAAAGAATGTCGGGAATGCGTTAGGGAGGCCAATTACATCACATCAGTATCCACCAATGACTCTCAAAGACTTGCGTCCCATTCTGCAGGAAAGAGGGTGTTATTGCCTCAGCATGAGATTGATGACATCTTTTGCAGCATGTCCTGTTGTTGTCAGGCCTGTATTGCTGCCAGAATGGGGTACATTGAATACCTCCTCTTTCTGTGTCATCTAATCTATCTTTTTGATACATGGTCCTTACCGTGCTGAATATTTCAGAGATTTCTGCTTCAGCTTTTATCCAGCTTTTGGTTTTGAGCACAATTTGAGTGTAACATTCCAAGATATTGATAAGTATAAAATTCAGAGACTTTGTTATGAATATTTCGACAAATCACTGACAAGGCTGACACTCAGAGTGTCATTAATTTGTATCCAGTCTGGTTTCACTCTCTGTGTATTGATGGGTAAGCATTTATCAGATAATCTATTTCCAAGTGTAAGGGAGGGAGGGTAAAGAAAAAAATGAAAAACAGTTTGCACTTCACAAGTGCTCTTTTACCCAAGTAGTTGCTTATTTCATGTAGTTTAGCTGTGACTAATCGAGAGGAGCCCTTCACTTGGTTCCAAAACAAAGTTCTCTGATTTATTCTTGTTATAGAAGCAATAGTATTGAGATGACTTATTCTGAAATATACTAGGTTGTGCCAGTCATTGTTACACAGAAATTCGTGAACTTCAAATGAAAGGAGACTTCATTGAGAAGTGTTACCATTAGATCTTATTTGAAATAGCACATTTAATCCTTTTTTATGCACGTCAACTCAAAATTATTCCTGTTTGTTCTTCAGGTGTCTGTGAATACAAACCTAACAGATCTTCATGAATATCTACACCACTTGATAAGCAGCACAAATATGAAGTGTTTGACACCAGAGAAGGTGAGTTCAGTTTTTCTTTTGTGTTATTATTAAGATTATACAAGTAAATGAATTTTACAAATAAGCCAGAAAAATACCTGAAGGGTGTGTGTGTGTGTGTGTGTGTGTGTGCGCGCGTGTGCGCGTGTGATGTAGTTCACTGTTGAGTTTGTTTTAAAATTAATCATGTCATACCACTGTCTGTACATAATATACGTTCCTTGTATACAGCACTTAACCATTAATGCTGCAAATCCATAAGAGAAAGCACCAAGTCAAAATAATTGTTTGTGCATATATGTCAGGACAAACTCTAGATAGTTTCATGTTTCTGCTGTAACATGGAACATAAAAGTTTCAATTTGAGGTCATGTTGTCTAGTACTTAGATATTTCTGTAAGTTTCACATCCAATGAAATTGTATGTATTACCATTGATGTAAATATTATTTTAAAAACATAAAGGGTTAATACAGAATTGTTGGCATAAGGTGGATAGCTGAGAATAGTAGAATCCTTTGTCATTCATTCTTCATAGTACTAAACAATTCAACAAAAATTCTACAATGTCTTGCTTCCTTCAGAAAATCAGCTCTACATGATTTTGGTCTTTTATTGTTCTAGAGTCTGCACGTGACACTTTTACACTGTTGTTGACATAATTTACAACCTGTAACTAGCTGCACCTTTATTTACCTCTCTTTTCTGTTTCTTTCGAATGGAGTGCAAGAAAAGTGATTGTGTGTGTGCTTCTGTTGTCATCACAAATTGTCATACCCGTGGCGCATTAGCCATACGCACTGGGGCGCCGTGCTGTTCTGTGCGCGGCCATTCACCATCGAGGGTTAGAGTCCCCTCTCAGACATGGGTTTTGTGTTGTCCTTAGGTTAGTTTAAGTAGTTTGTAAGCTGTGGACTAATGACCAAGCCATTGAGTTTCCCCTATATGATGCACAGTGAAGGCAATAGAATAGTTTTTTTAAAGCTTGTAAAAAAATTAATAAAAAGGAAACTACTTCCTAATTCCAAAGGTTTATCTACATCATGGCAGAGGGGTCCTGTAAAATTCTGTAGTGACTGGTGCTTCAGAATCTTAAATCTACAAATTTGTACTGATTTTCTCATTTGCTGACAGTTTCATGCAGACCAGCAGTACTAAATGTCTAGCCACCCAAAGGTCTGATTAGTTGTCTCCTATACAGCTGCATCATTTCCAAAAGTCTTCCAATAAATCTAAGATATCAATTTTTAATACTATTGATGATTTTATACAGAAGGGCTCTATTAATCTGTAGTGATACATCTGCTGTTTTAAAATTCCTTGACTGATCATGTTTGTAGCCACAGCAGGACACAAACACTTCATTTTTCACAGGTAATGTTCATATGAACTAAAGATTCTAACAATCAAAACTTTGCAAAAGTTCTCCTGCATATCTTGTTAAACTTGCACTCTTTGAAGAAAGGATATTGCAGGGAAATGCATTGACAGAGCCTAGAAATAGTTTCTAGAGTGAATATTTCACTTTAGAACAGAATGTGGCCTCTTTTACTCTGCCATGAAATTTCTAAACAGTGCACACACTATTACAGAGTGAAATATTTTCTTGTTACATATGTCTCTCTTGTATCACTTTGTATGATTACCATTAGGTATTCAGTTTCTTGTTTCACTGAATTTTGTTTAACTTCATCTGACATACAAATTCAGTGTCTTTTCTAAATTTGTTTGCAGTCCTTTAGAAGTACCAACAGAAAGAAGGTGTGTCTGAATATTAAAAAATGTCTTGAAATGAAGTATGTATATGTTTTAGAATGTGTTACTGACTTTACATAATAATGGGAAGGCCAGGTTGGAATTAATAATAATAATAATGACAGTTTACAACTTCGAAGTGCGGCAGCCGGAGGTGATGGTTGTATGACTGTGTTGTGTGATTGCATGAATGTTCTGTTTTCTGAAGAAGGCCATGGCCGATAGCTGTAAGTGTTGTATGTGCCTGTCTTTTGTATGTGCCTGTCTTTTGTATGTGCCTGTCTTTTGTATGTGCCTGTCTTTTGTATGTGCCTGTCTTTTGTATGTGCCTGTCTTTTGTATGTGCCTGTCTTTTGTATGTGCCTGTCTTTTGTATGTGCCTGTCTTTTGTATGTGCCTGTCTTTTGTATGTGCCTGTCTTTTGTATGTGCCTGTCGCAGCTCATCACCACATCTTTGTGGTGAGTTGTAAACTGTCATTATTATTATTATTATTATTACTGACTTTACAGTTAGACACTGGAACAAAGGTCATTGATACATCAAATTGTTGATCATACTGCATGTACTTAATCTGATGGCAGTTTTCTAAAGAGAAAAAATTATATAAAGAGATAGAGTGGCGGTCCATTATTTACCTCAGGTCAGTGCCGCTGAACTGACAAAGCTAAATGTACAACACAAGCTTTTAGAAGTTTATTCTTTCATGGGGTAGAAGAGAGGTGGAAGGATAAAGGGGATATAAGCTAAGGGCTACTCACAACATAAGCCATGAGGTAAGGGATGGCATGTCAGGTGATGTGGACTTCCACCTTTTATTTATTTATTTTATGTGAGCAAGGGCAATTTATTTCTTATAGAGATGTATAACAAAACAGTCACTCATCATATCATCTAATATTAATTAGTGTCAGGAAGTCTTATTTTGTCAAAGTATTTGTCTGAACATGCAACTGAATGATCCTGTAGTTTGTGAAATATTTTGATAGTATCTTGTTAAGATATTTACTTCTTTTGCAAGACAGTATGACCAGTGAAACATTGTCAGATATTTGCAGTCTGGTCATGAAATGTGCTCATACTATGTTCCTATGATGATGATGATGATGATGATGATGATGATGATAATAATAATAATAATAATAATAATAATAATAATAATCTTGAATTTTCTTCTCTCAAGGCAACTATAGTACATATGATCATTATTTTCTATTATTTATATTTAGAAACAACTATTAGCCACTACTACAAATAGTGACATTTTGAGTATTGCAGTAAAAATAAGTTGCTGAACGAGCTAACTGATTATCCTGTTTATAACCTTTGTTGAGAACAGGGCTTTAAAAGATTATTATTTCAAAAATTGAAATATACACACAAAAAATATTAGATTCATATTAATGAAAATTTCAGGGTAATCCTCCCCCTTATTTTCTTAAAATAGTCCAATAAAGTCACAATGGGGGAAGGGGGGGACTCATTTGCCTAATCTTTAATGGATTGGGTCCTGTGAGAAAACACAATAAGCTTATCCTGTTTTTATTACTATTACATTAAAAACTGCTGCACAATAATTTTCATTGTTTTCTGTTCATAGGCTCTGTCAGGACAGTGTGGCTTCATGGCAGCCAATATGTATGCACGCTCAATTTTTGGGGAAGATGCTTTGGCTAACTTGAGCATTGAAAAGCCATTCAATAAACCAGATGCTCCAGTTACAGGACACATTCGAATACGAGCTAAAAGCCAGGTATGCTCTCTCTCTCTCTCTCTCTCTCTCTCTCTCTCTCTCTCTCTCTCTCTCTCTCTCTCTCTCTCTCTTTACACTTTCACTCTATCCCTCCCCTCCACCTCTCTTACTCTGATCCTCCACCCTCTCTCTCACACCCACTTCCCCTTTCTCTCCCCCTCTCCCATTTCTCTCGTCCCTCCCCATCTCCCACTTCATCTCTCATCTCCCCATTTCTGTCCTCTCCCCATATGTAGCCCTCCCCCCCTCTCTCCTCTCTCCCGTTTTCTACCCGCTCTCCCCTTTTCTATCCTGTCCCCCCGTTTCTATCCTGTCTCCCTCTTCTCTCTCCCCCCACTCTTTCTCACTTCTCTCCCTCTTTCTCAGTCATCTCCCTCTTTCTCAGTCCTCTCCCTCTTTCTCAGTCCTCTCCCTTTCTCAGTCCTCTCCCTCTTTCTCACTCCTCTCCCTCTTTCTCACTCCTCTCCCTCTTTCTCACTCCTCTCCCTCTTTCTCACTCCTCTCCCTCTTTCTCACTCCTCTCCTTATTTCTCTCCCCCCCCCCCCATTCCTCTCCTCTCCCCCCATTTCTATCTCCCCCTCCCTCTCCCCTCCCTCACCCCTTTCTCTCCCCCTCTGTGTGTGTGTGGGGGGGGGGGGGGGGTGAAGTAAATGTTGAGTGTGTGTGTCACAGAATATCTGCAAATTTTATACAAATGTTTTCCATTGGCCCAGTAGAAAGATGAATAAGCCCAGTACAAAAATGGTGATAATGCAGGTAAAATTTTTATTTACCACTCTTCCATTTTCTTTTATTATTAGTTGTTGTATTGATTATGTAATTCATTACTCATTCATTTGTAGAAGTTATTCTTAAGTCTTTAGAAGTTCGCCACTTTTAAATATTTTCACAAGTAATTTTCATTTGGAAATCAAGACTAAAATGTATTTTTAATGCCATGTAATCCAATAAAATTTCTACTGCCAATAAATATTACTTTTTTTTTTTTTAGTGTATTCTCAAAGTTTATGTACCAATCCATGAAATGCAAACACATTCCTTCTCTATTGTATCTTAGACCTTTTTAAAAATCATTACACTTAAATAAATAAAAGACGAAATAGCAAAACTACACTACATAGACGTCATTTATACTACTATTTTTCACTTGTTTATTTCTGAGAGTCTGTTTTGCTTCTTTGACTTCTGCATTGTTTTCTACTGTATTTAATATATTTCAACCATTAGTTTAGTGGTTAGATTAATGGGGAAAAGCAGCAGACTAATTAATTATTCTTTAGGTTTGTTTGAAAAATAACAGCACACAAAATGACCATATTAATAAGATCTGCATCGATTGTAAATTTCAATATGTTTCTTCAGTGCATTATATTGAGGTTTGTGACCTATAATTGGTGGTACCATGTTTTATTACATTTATTATAAGTAATCTGACTTTGACATAATGCACTGTGGAATATGTACAAAGCAGCTGAAATCAATTTGCATCAAACAAATTAAAATTTAAAACCTACATCTACATCCATAATGCGCAAGCCACCTCATGATGTGTGGTGGAGGGTTCTGTGTGTACCATTGTCACTTCCTCTTGTTTCAGTCACCTTTGGTTCGCAGGAAAAATTATTGTCTGTATGCCTCCTTATGGGCTCTAATCTCGCATATGGTTCGTATGACTTTGTGTGGGCCATAACCTGTCTAATCTTATCCTTGTGGTCACTTTGAGAGATATGCAAAGGAGAAAGCAATATTTTGGTTGACTTTATCATGAAACATACACTCTCGGAACTTTGAGAAAAATCTGTTCAGTGATACAGAACATCTCTCTTACAGTGTTTGCCATTGGAGTTTCCTAATCAACTGTTTGATGATTTCGCACATAGTAAATGAGCCTGAAACAAAGTGTGCTGCTCTCCATTGGATCTTCTCTGTATCTTCTATTAACCCTGTTTGTTTTGGATCTCTCACTGCTGAGCAATACTCATGTGCAGGCTGAGCGAGAGTTTTGTAATCTACTTCCTTTGTTGATGGACTACACTTCCTGAAGGTTGTTTCAATGAATCTCAGTTGAGCAACTGTCTTACCCACGACTTATTTTATATGCTCGTTCCATTTCAGATCGCCCCCTGTGTCTACTCCCAGATATTTCATGGAAATAACTGCTCCAAGTGTTTGTCCTGCTATTGCGTAGTAATATAATAAAATATATTTTTTTTACATCAACACAGAATTTTAGGCCCAATGACCATTTCCTGCACCATGCGACAATACAATGCAGACCCTCTTGCATTCATTACCCTCTTCCTGTGTTGCAACTTGTTGTTAAACTACAGCATCATCTGTAAAAAGCCTCATTGAACTTCAGATGTTGTCTACAAGGTCATTTATATTGTGTAAAGTAACAGTCTTCTAACACTCTCCTGGGGCCTGCCTGAGATCATTTTAATGTCTGAGGACTTCTCTCCATTGAAAATTATGTGCTGCTTCTGTTAGCTTGGAATGCATTCCCCTCAGGGGCTCAGCATTAATTTGCTGAGTACGGGTCCCGAACTGTGTTGCGCCAACAGTCTGCCACACCATAAGTTCTGTGCATGGTTCAAAGACCACTGTACGATTTGATGGTGGAATGTTGTACGTTTCAGAGCCCGTGGCTTGGTTTAATCACCCGGGTCGCGAGGATGGTACATACCTCTTAAAAAAAAAAAAAAAAAAAAAAAAAAAAAAAAAAAAAAAAAAAAAACCCCACCCTCAATCTCAAGGCGTGCTACATCCCGAGGAGATACATGGCTGTTGAGGTTGAACAGTCACTAGAGAGCAACCTCTGAGGAACATGCCGCGCCTCAGTTGTATAGGGCTTACCGAGGTACATGGGGCTCTGCATGGGTGGACATACAGTTCCCTAGTTGCTCGTGGGATGGAAATGAAATGAGCAATTAACAGCATAGGCACATGCAAAAACGACGTCTCTAAGCATGGGAAGACTGACTTCAACACGGCAGCATATAACCATAAGATGTTCCCTTTTCTTGCCACCCCTTGGCAGGAACGTAGGGCCCACAATTGATCTGAGCCATAAATGCACAAATACCTAGTTTGTGCATGTGTCAATGGGCAGTCTTTCATGAATACCAAGCCACAGTTCTTCATGGGGAACATTGAGTTTGGTGAGGTTACTTCATTTTCCAAAATGAGAAGCAGGCCTGTCCTGATATAAACGGCGTCACTAGCGCAGTCAAAGGCTCCAATTGCCTGTGAAAAGCTGGGTGATGTTGCTGTTAGTATCATGGTCCAGGGTCCAATTTACCACAGACTTACTATCACAGCCTGACGACAAGCTTTGCACCAACCTCCAGCGACAAGGTGTTCACTTCGTCTGCCGCATTAATAGGGTTTCAAAAGATCACAGGGTTGCCACCAGTGCTTTCATCCTGGCCTTCGAAGGGGATACACTGCCTTAGAAGGTCAAGGTAATTATATACCGGTATGACATGAAACCGTATGTCCCTCACCCTATGAGGTATTTCACATGCTGGAAGTTAGGGCATATTTCCTCCCGTATGCTCCATGCACCTCACCTCCTCTGTGTGTGAACTGTGGGCAGTACCATCCACATTGCCTGCTAGTCTGTTGTGTTTTACATAAGGAGCATAAAATAATGGAAATAAAGACCCTGGACAAGTTGACTTATTCTGAGGCAAGACGGAAATACAAGCGACTCCACCCAGTTCGTATGGCAACATCATTTGCAACTGTTGCATCGTCACCTGTCTCCTTGGTAATGACTGCTCCCCAAGTGTAACCTCCTGCTGTGGGCCCTATAGGCTGTAAATCTCAAACTGCCCTCTTGATCGGTGGAGGCACTTCTTCATCCATTGCTCCCCTAACACCTGTGGGAGCAATCCCCCCCCTCCCTCCACCACCACTGGGGACGCCAGTCCCCACCCTAAAGCTGGAGAAGAAACAGCCTTCTGCAGCTCCTTTTGCTTGGAAGGGGTACCTTTCTGAGGCTTCTACAAGTGCCGTGGAGGATCCCAGCAGACAGCTGGTGGACCTCAGTGCTGCTGGTTGCAGGGCTTTCTGGTCCTTATCAGGCTCCGAAGCCACAGCAGAGAAGCCTTCCCAGCCCTTGAAGCCAAATTGTCAGCGGAAGGCCAACAAGGCCAAGAAAAAGAAGAAAAAAGACCCTCCTGTGGCTTCAAACCCACAATCTCTTACATCTTCTGCTTCAGAAGATGAGGTGGAGATCCTTGTGTCTGCCAAGGATCTGGCCCTCACCAGCTCACTAGAAGCAATGGTTTTAGACTCTGTTGGCTCTGGTGCCTTGATCGCAGGTGATCCAGTGATTTAAATCCGTTTATCATGTCCTTTCAGCAAACTAAAACTGAAATTCTCCAGTGTAATTGTGGAGGATTTTTCCACCATCTGGCAGAGTAGCAACAATTATTGTGCCACTTCCCTGCAGTTTGTTTAGCCCTTCAGGAAACTTGGTTTCCTGCTGACCAGACCCCAGCCCTTCATGGATATCGGGGCTACTGTAGAAACTGGTGTATGGTGGTGTTTGTATTTATGTCCTCGCCACTGTCCCTAGTGTTGTCGTTACTCTCCAAATGACTCGCGAGGCAGTGGCTGTTTGCTTATGGGCAAATGAGGAACTCACAATATGTTCAATCTACATTTCACCAGATGAGGCTGGGTCTCTGTCAGATATTGCTGCCTTATTTGCCCAGCTTCCTCCACCATTCCTCCTTTCGGGAGATTTTAATGTCCACCACCTTTTGTGGGGAGGGTAGGAACATTGAGACCATTTTGGCATAACATGACTTCTGCCTTTGGAACAATGGTGCCCCCACACATTTTAATGTGGTGCATGGCACATATTCCTCCATAGACTTGTCCCTTTGTAGCCCCAGCCATATCCCGCACGTTAACTGTACGGTCCACGATGACCTACGTGGCAGCGTTCATTTCCCCATTTTTCTATCTCTCCCATAGTCTCAGACTGCCTGCCTCGATGATCTCTCCACCAAACTGACTGGCCATCTTACACCTCATCTGCTGTGCTTCTGGATCAGTTTCCTGTTGACATTGATATTGTGGTTCGTGATGTTCCTGCTGAAGTTTGTGTCTGGTGGATGCCAAAGATTGACGAGGCCATCCGAGACCGTCAGCAAGCACTTCAGCAACATCCTTCCCCATAGCATCTGATTGCTTTTAAGCATCTTTGGGCCCGAGCTCGATGACTGATTAAACAGAGCAAGCAGGACTCATGGAGAGGTATATTGCCACCATCGGTTCTCACGCCTCTCCCTCTCGGGTGTGGTCCCAAGTTCGGCACACTTATGGGTACCGTCTGCCACCGAGTATTCACTGTCTCCACATCCAGGGTATTCTCTGTACCAACCCAACCACTATTGCTGAGCGCATGGCGAAACACTATGCATGCACCTTTGCAACGGCAGCTGACAGTAACAACTTTCGTGCCATCAAACAGCGAGTTGAGCAAAAGCCATTGCCATTTCAGACGACATATGAGGGCATGCATCGAGGGCACTCTGGAACTCTAAACATAAACTGCTTGCCCTGTTAAATCGTCAGTGGACCGACGGTGTCTTCCCGTTAAAGTGGTAAAATAGTGTCATCATCCCAGTGAGAAAACTAAGTTCCGATCTGCTGGTGGTCGATAGTTACCACCCAGTCAGCTTCACTAGTGTTCTGAGCAAGCTGCTTGAAGGGATGGTGAGTCAATGACTCATATGAATCCTTGAACATCGGGGCCTCCTGGCCCAACAGCAGGGGGGAGGGGGGGAGGGCTTCCATCAAGGCCAGTCCACTATCGACAACCTAGTGGCTCTGGAGTCTGCCATCCGTACTGCTTCTACTCAGCGTGAGCACCTTGTTGTTCATCCTATATTATTTTTGTGATCAGCCAGCCATGGTATCCTGTTTTCAAGTTTTAGTTAAGTTTGTGACTCAGTTTCCTCTTTGTGTGTGTCTTTCCTTTGTGTGTTAGCAAGTTGTTCAATGTAGCTCTGTTAACTCTTCGCTCGGAACAGGGGACTGACGACTGAGCTGTTTAGTCCTCTCCAATCCTCACAACAACAATTGGAATTCATCAACCCAGTTGCACAGTTGGTCTCATGCTGTTCTACCTCCTGTCTAGGATATGACTGATTAGTAATTAATGATATGACATGTCAGCACACATGAAAAAATCAAACAAAACTCACACAGAAGGTTGTTCAAGAGAAAACAATGTTGTTTGGCACATAATAGTATGCAGAAGAGTACATAAAATTGTTCTATGGATAATACCCTCTCTCCTGTCAACCGAGGTACTGACTCCAGTTATCTTTTTATTAAATGGAAGATATACTTTTTTATGGGATTAAGATAAACTGTTGAATAGATGAGTACATTAATGTACATTTGAGATTTATGAGAGTAGCACTACAACATTGTATTTTTGACCTATGACTTGTGTGAAAAATGGTTCTCAATTTAGGCCTCTTTTACTAACAGTTTGTATATGGTTTCAATCATGGTAATTCATGTTACGTGTGGAAGCTGATCTAGTACCTGCATACTCCTTCAATGGTCATAATAGCTGTCATTTGTGCATGGGTTGTGGCTGGGTTATTGTGTGTGTGTGTGTTTCTATGTGCCTGTCTGTAGCTCATCAGTTGTCTTCATCCTGAGTTGCCTATGCTCATTACATTATTGATATTTCACCTTGAATTTTCATTTATCAGTACTAAATATTTCTTTTGAGTGGAAAAACCTTAATTTTATTACATCACTTTTGTCAACTTCATTTACAGGGCATGGCACTGAGTCTGGGAGACAAAATCAACATGACACAAAAAGGTCCACAGAAAGCCTGCAGTGGAGCATAAGTCCCCACTCTCATTAGTTCATTTTCTCAGCTATGAAATATGAAGAACTTATTGGAGATATGTGATGTCTTTTATTCATATTATTATACACCTTGTTTTACATAATCACTGTAGTAGAATTTATATAATGTACATGTTTAGTTATTTAAGAATAAAATCAAAGATTTAAATTAATTGTTGAAGTAATTGAGTTGTCTTACTCCCTCCCTAAGCATTTAATTCCTGAATAATGTTCTACATGAAAAAAGAAATTAATTGAATTTGTAAAAAGCCATGTCGCTCTTTAAGTACTGGTATGATACGAATTTGCGACACTCGGGGTTAAGGGGTTAAAGTAGTAAGTACTGTAATTTCAAGTTGTAGCTTTGATTATTTCATAACACATACATCTCTTAGACAAGGATTTTAATAACTAGTGACATGACATTCCAATTCATCAGACCTCAGATTTCACACTGTCGTTCTTAGAAACTGTGTTAAAGGCTGTCATAGTGAGTCTCAAAGTTCACATTGTGATTATTGCTGTGCGTGCAAATAGGCATGTGACTGCTAAATTTCAGTTTTATTTTGTCTCTCTTTATAGGGAAAATACAAATACCCAAATGGATGTAATGTTCAAGATTAACATAGTGGTCACTGATTATATTGGTCAAAACATCGAAGATGGACAAAATATATAAACACCCTGCAATATACTACATCTTGTTGCCAAGGTGGTGGTACTGCATATACATTAACACTGAGACGCAATCACAGTGTACAATTGCTATACAAAGTCTTGGACATTACCTTGAAGTATATTATGCATCTTGTTCTGTAACTGTCGACACAATTGAGTGGTGAAATGACAAGAAGCATTGATAAAGATTGTGATCAGGAAGCATAAAACAGTAAAGGCCAAATCTCAACACTCATTTGAGTAACTCTGTTTCAATAATGATACATAGCTGCCAACTATTACGGATTGTCCGTAATTGTTACGGATCTATCATCTTATTTACGGAGTTACGGGAAGTTCGTAATAAATTACGGAATTAAGACATTTTAAATATGATATTTTAAGAAAATCGGTATAGGTACTGTTTATATTTAGCTAATCATAATCCTGGGGAAAGTGTTATTGATCGCAATGATTTTTTTCCTGGGTACATAGCAAAGCTGTACGAAACGTTAATGAAAGTATTTTCACTGCAAAAAGCCCCGCCTGTTCTTCTCCTCCACTACGGTCGGGGGTTCGAATCCCCCCTCGGGCATGGATGTTTGTGCCGTCCTAGTTCATAAGTAGTTTGTAAGTTTAGGGACTGATGACCCCGTAGTTAAGTCCCATAGACTATACAAACATTTGAATCTTCTCCTCCATAGCTACCAAATAAACGCCCACCCGACAAGAGCTACATAAATTCCTTCGTTTACAACTATTATTTGGTTTTCCGTCTCAGCTAAACAGTCCACGTGTTTTATCAGGCGTCATAAGTTAGCCAATTCGTTTCCGAAGAGAAAAGTTCCCACTGTTTTTTCTATCTTTCTTGTTCTTTTTTTGCCTGTTTTCGTTTTTATAGCAGTGTTGTGCCGGTAGAAATAAATACGACTTATGATATTTTGGCAAAATATGACATTAATTGGGGTAGTTTGGTTTATTCGTTGTTTTAAAAACCAAACCATTTGGTATATAGTGTTATCTGCTAAGGATTTTATATTGTTATTTCATAAATACAACTGCAACTGCAACTGTTAACTTTCCTCGAAGACAAGTGTTTGAAAATTGCAGGAATGTTTCTATGTCATCCTCGGTATTTACAAAAAATAATTTTTTGGGTTATTCCTCCTAACCTGATCCTGTTCATTTAGAATTCTTTCTTTTCGAGGAATATATTTATGAACGAAGAGTGTCAAATATAGGATTTACTGGTCTAAATATTGCTTATAATTTTTAAAATTTTCTCGGAAAGATGCGCGTATGACCCCCAAACCCTCTTCCCCCTCATTGGTCTGTGGAATTATTACTGACAGTCTCTTCTCAAGGTTGGCAGCTATGATGATAGTACAGCAGGACCTTGACATCCAGGGAAAGGCAGCAATTGCTGTACCCTTAATAACAGAAGACAATACAAAGCTAATAAAAACGTAGTGCCATGGTCATAAAACATACACTTGATGACCAGAAGTTGTGGCATAGGCCAATGCATTGTCATTTACAATGATCCCTACAAAAAATAAATAAAATAAAAACTGGGTTTATATGTCATAAATCCTGAAAGAAACGTACAATATGGCTTGCCTGCTTCCATCAGTTAAGCTTCGGGAAGATTCTGTTGTGATTTGTACATCTATAACTTGCTATTTGATTGTTTCTATCATTACCCTTACTGGTCGATTAACAGTGAATGAATAACTCCCCATTCTTGACAGCAAATTGCTAACAAACACGTCATATTCCAAAATGATAATGTGCCAACACACACAAAGCTAAAAAGGTACAGGCCTGCTTTGTGCAGCATCAGCAAACTATCAAACACCTCCCCTGGACAGCAAAATCACCGTGTCTCAACATAACTGAACTGTTATGGGGAGTTTTGAAGCAGTGTGTGGCACCAAATTTGCAGCTGCTACATCATTGAAGCAATTGGCAGACATTTTGGCTCAAGAATTGATCATATTCGGTAAGGAACTATAAAGACACTTTACGAATATATTCCTCTTAGGGTTGTCGCTGTTCTCAATGCTATTGGTGGGACATCTCCTTACTAATAAAAATTTTTATCTCTATGTTAGATATTCACTGCCATTTAGCCACAAATCAGATTCATGAATAATGGCTGGAACTGCTGAGAAGTGTTTTCCATTAGATATTTGAAACTGATTGACTGCAGACTGTAAATAAAATCAGCTGCTCATGGCATAACCATAGGTCTTACATTATTAAGAACAAGGAAACTGTTAATTGAACTGCATTGTGTTGTGTAATAAACTTGACCATTCCCTCACATATCTGAAAAACTATTAAAACAAAGAATGCAGTAGTTGTTACATATACTGAAAATGCTACTGGTAAAACTGAGGTAATAAATAATAATCTTTAGAAGTGTTGTAATGATAGATGATATTAATATGTATCTATAAAAATTGATATGTGTATTTATGTACGTATATTCCCTTTAGACTCCAAGATGGCTGGAGTAGTTTTGATGAACTCTTCAGATTACCCAGTGAGTGATCCTGTGAAGTTTGGATCAAGATATTTATTTACACATGTCTGGGCCCCGGAGGAGAAAAAGAGCCAAATGTTTGTATCATGTGTTCCTTCTGTAACTGCAGTGCTGCTGTTTGGGGCACTAGCATAGCTTCCATGATGTGTTGATAATGCCATGCCGGTTGACTCCGCTAAGAGCATTACTGTTATTCCCAGTGTCACTCAAACTTTTACAAATACATTACTGTGATATTAGTATGTAAGCATGGTATGTATTGTGTTTCATTGTATTATGTTGAAAATTGTTTCACAACCTTTTTGAATATGTGATCCTCTTCCAACTAAAAATATTGCTGCGAGACTCCAAGTTAACCAACTGCCGGCTTGGCGCAATGGACAGCATCACAAATTGCGGTGCTGAAGGTCGTTGGTTCAATCTCGTCCACCGCCAAAAATTTATTTCTTTGTAATTATCATTTCCAGAATATTCTACATGTTTCTTATGTTCACTTGTAATTTCTACATGTTTCTTATGTTAACTATTTTTGTAATTTCTGGTACATTCTGTCTGTGTATAAATAGCAGAGCACTATGCCCGAGAGGAAGTTAGTGCTGCGTGTACGTTAGGTTTGCAATAAACCTGCTTTCAGTATAAGTGCTGTGTTCTGTTTACAACCCTGCCTTCGAAGTCAAGCCTGCTTCCATTTCAACATGACATTGTTTGGTGGAGGCGCCGGGTACCATGTGCAGCAGCTGCATCACCGTGGCTCCGATTAGGCAACGTAAAAGCCATTGCTTACACGGACTATAACCGAATACAAAGGATATACTGAGTACAGCCTTCCGAAAGTCCATTTGGATTATGCTCCAACCACATTCGAACGCATGATGGACAACTTGCTTCGACACCTTAAGTGAATGACGTGTCTTTGCTATTTAGATGACATTGTCATTTCTCAAAAACACTTGATGAAAATCTGAGTTGCCTGTCAACTGTGTTCAGACTGCAGGACTCCGCCTCAATCCAAAGAAGTGCCTCTTCGTTGCCAAAGAGAGAAAAATCGTGGGGCACCTAGTCAACAGAGATGGTGTCCATCCTGATCCAGATAAAGTAAGGGCAGTAACAGATTTCCAACCCCTCAGCATATTCGTGTTGTGAGAAGCTTCGTCGGGCTGTGCTCATACTACCGACATTTCATAAAAGGATTTTCTAACGAGGCACATCCATTGCAAGAACTTCTGTAGGAAAACGCAAAGTTTTACTGGGATGAGACAAGGGAAAGCAATTTCTGGGCACTTTCCACACCAGTTCTAGCCTTGTACGACGAGGACGCAGAAACTGTAAAGGTACTGTAAAGGTGATAGCCTACGCATCAAGAGTACTCTGAAAGTCCGAGATAAACTACTCTACAAGTGAGAAAGAATGTCTCACAGTTATCTGGGCTATCAAGAAGTTCAGGCCATATTTATTCGGCAAACCATTCACTGTCATGACAGACCACCATTCTTTGTGTTGACCGACTAGCTTGTAGGATCCATCAAGTTGACTAGCAAGATGGGCTCTAAGACTCCAAGAATACGATGTCACAGTGGTATTCAAGAACAGGTGCAAACACAAGGATGCCGACTGCCTTTCGGGGAATCCATTAGTGGAACACAACAGCATTAATGAAATTTCAGCCCTCACTGAATTAGATGACGTTACAGCTGAACAGAGGGAAGATCCAGCACTATTAAATACCATAGTTCCAACTTATAAATGGGACATTGTATAAGAGCAATTACGATCCACTGTCCCCCAAATGGCCACTGGTCGTTCCAGCTCACCTCCAGCAAGCTATTCAAATATTCTCAAGTATTTCCACAATGCTCCAATATCCGGTCATCTGGGATTCATGAAGCCCTAGACAGAATCAGACGCAGATATTACTGGAAAGGTCCCTACCGATCTGTCAAGCACTATATGAGTCACTCTAAAGAGTGCCAGCGACGGAAGCATGTACCGCAATTACCTCCAGGGCATCTCGTACTGATTTCACCTGCAGCAACTCCATTCCACCTAGTTGGGATCGATCTTTTAGGGAGGTTCCCGAAGTCGACAACTACTAACCAGTGGATAATAGTCTGCACTGACTACCTCACATGCTACGCTGTCACCAAATCTGTGCCGAATGCAGAAGCTCCAGAGATCACAAAATTCCTTGTAGAAAACGTTATTTTGAAGCATGGAGCACCACGTGTGATAATATTTGATCGTGGAAAAATATTCCAGTCAAAACTAGTATCATAGGTAATGTCATGTTGCGACATTCTCAACAGAATGTCAACTGCATACCATCCTCAGACAAATGGTCTTATAGAATGTTTTAACAAAATGTTAGCAAATATGCTGTCGATGTTGAGCAGAAGGATTGGAATACATTACTGCCAGTCATGACATTTGCTTATAATACCACAAGACAAGACACCACAGGCTTCATGCTGCTTTTCCTGCTCCATGGCCATGAAGCTGAGACAATTGATACACTGTTCGCATTCCACGCGGACAACACTCAGGATGACTATGTGAAACAGCTCATAACCAGGGTCGAAGAAGCAAGAGAGCTGGCTCGCATACGGACACTGGACGCCCAGTAAAAGGGCCGTCAGTGGTATAACAACAAGCACCGACCTGTTGTGTACAACCCAGGAGATCTGGTATGATTTTTACCCCTGTACCGAAAGTTGGACTATCAGAAAAGCTATTGAGGCATTATTTTGGTCTGTATCGTGCCATACGCCACCTGTCAGACATCACATATGAAGTTGAGGATTATGAACCGTCGTCGAAACGACAAAAACGAAGAGACATTGTTCACGTCCTCCGCATGAAGCCTTACTACGATCCTGAAGAGCAGATAGGCGAAAATGGCTTCTTGTTAAAGGACACGTAAGGATGGTAATGATACTGATGAAGCCGATACGGAAACGTCTGTCGTTGGTAATCGTGCAGAAGGAAAGGATTCTCCAGAACTGCCATACAGAGGACCCATGACAAGATAAAAAGAGCCAGAATATTGCAGCAGGCTGCAAAGGGAACCTAACAGCGGGTTGCTGTTGTTTCAGTAGAGGAAGCAAAGCCGTGAGACACCAAGTTAACCAACTGTCGGCATGGCGCAATGGTAGCATCACCGATTGTGGTGCTGAAGGTCATTGGTTCAATCCCGTCTACCAGCAAAAATTTATTTCTTTGTAATTATCATTTCCAGAGTATTCTACATGTTTCTTATGTTCACTTGCAATTCTACATGTTTCTTATGTTAACTATTCTTCTAATTTCTTGTACATTCTGTCCGTGTATAAATAGCAGAGCTCTCTGCCTGAGAGGCAGTTAGTGCTGTGTGTATGTTAGGTTCGCAACAAACCTGCTTTCAGTATAAGTGCTGTGTTCCATTGACAACCCTGCTTCCATTTCAAAGTGACAATATTTTGGCCCCCCATACCCCTCCCCAAAGGATAACACAACTTTCTGTATTTTCAAAGTCAACAAATTTAATTTTCTTCTGTTAATGCATCTTTGTAGTAAAATAAAAAAATATGGTCTTGTACATTATAAGATTAATTTTAGTGCATTTTTCTGAATGGAACACTTCCTATTATTACATGAATTCCGGCAGACAAATATATGTTGCATAATGATGTTTCACATTGAAAGTAAATCTTGGAAGCAAATTATGCTTGTTGAGCAAGGTCCTACTATATAGTCAATTTGTAAACAATGTAATTTCTCAAAAATACTTACTGTACCTTGTAAATTTAGATTTCACCTGGTACCTGAAGAAGAGAGGAAAAATAATAATAATAATAATAATAATAATAATTGGCTGTGGCCTTCATCAGAAAAATAAACACCTAGTCACACAATCACTCAGACAAATATAAACAAACAACCACCACGTTTGGCCCCTCCAGCATCACAAGCTTGTGGCCCTGAAGTGGCCGGACATGGTGGTTTTTCTTCCTTGTGACACAAGCAATATACATCTTTCAATCACAACAATTAGTAGTATGTTCTTTAATCTTTGGGCCTCCACATCCCACTCTTCACCTACCAAGTGCTTATAATCGTTTGCATGGAAGGTTTTGTAATGCCATTGTAAATTAATTTTGTTCTTGTTGTGTTAAGAAATTTAAAGCGTGCTAAGCATTTTAAGGCACCATTACAGACAAGAAACATATACATTTCTGTATAGATAACCTAACATCCTACATTCCATGCCCCACAGTCCCCCTCTCCCTCACATCCGACATTTCCTTCAGATTCATGCCGCTATCCTGTGTGCTCCCTGCTTTTTAAATCTCCCCCCCCCCCTCCAGCCATAGGATATATACTTTTATGGCGATTAGCCCCCAGACTTGCAAACTACCGTACTTGAACTAACTTACACTAAGGACAAAACACCCCCCCCCCCCCCAATGACCGAGGGAGGACTTGAACTTCCAGAGGGAATACCCACATCCTTAACATAATGCCTTAGACACCGCGGCCACTGGGAGAGCATAGGTTCATCGCAGTCGTCCAAGTACGTGACGTCACTATGACATATATGTGTCCAGTTTCCTACTTTGATGGTGTATATCAAATAAGTGCCGTGATACTAACGCGGAGGGAGAGCCTATTTGCACTCCAACGAGCCAAGGAAGTGACGTCAAAATGGCGTAACCGGTTGCTCCTCTCAGACATTCTGAGGTTTATTCGGGTGCAGGCTCTCTCCTGCAGAGACGCCATCTTGTCTTTCGTATTTTCATGTTTTCTCCTTATAACTTACGTGTTGTTTCAAAGTAATGAGACACTGAAGAGGTGTCAAAAACAAGCCGTCCTTAGTAGGCCTACTTAAACTAGAGTTGTTTTTATTTACCCTGACTCCTAAACGTAAATGTTTGCTGACACTACTGTTAATTAAATAGAATTTACGTTCTCCGATGTTTCGACTTGCTAAATATACCAGCATTTTCTCTTAAAAGTGCGTTTTTTCTATTTAATGGGCATGCCGTGAAAAAAAAAAGAACCAACAAATTTTCTCCTGAACTACCTGCATATAAACTGCGGACATACTGTAATAATGAGTGTTGTAAATGTCATGCTCATATTATTGTTGTTATTGGAATTTTTAGAAGCAACTAAACTGCTCGGCGGGGGGTTCGAATCCCCCCCCTAGGGCATGAATGTTTGTGCCGTCTTTAGTATAAGCTAGTTCATAAGTAGTTTGAAAGTTTACGGACTGATGACCCCGCAGTTAAGTCACTTAAGCTCTACAAGCATTTGAACACACTAAACTGCTGGGTCATCAGTCCCTCTGTCATGCTGATGCAAGCAGTTTCATACATTGACTAGGGAATATAGATAAAGCTCTTGAGTTCCGTGAAATGCAGTATTAGGACACTTATCGCATAAATAGCGTACATAGAATACAAGAACGTGTATATTAAAATAAACAAGGCTCTTCAGTCTCATTAAGGAACGAAAGCTGCCACAGGAAATTCAAATGTGTGTAAATCTATCGGACCAAACTGCATGGTCATCAGTCCTTAGCTTACAAACTACTTAAATTAAGGTAAACTAACCTAAGGACAACACACAACACCCATGCCCCAAGGAGGACTCGAACCTCCGACGGCGAGCAACCGTGCTCTCCGCAGCGAGGCGCCTTAGACCGCTCAGCTACTCCACCGCGGCCTGCCACATTACTCTAGTTAGTAATTTATATACGAGGGTTGGAACTTAAATAGTGGCAACTATTTATTCACAATCGATACCAAAGTGTCACATGTTTGCAACTGTTACTGTCCTTCAAAGTAGTCACCCGCGTTGTGTAGAACCCGTTGCCAGCGATGTTTAAGGCGTATTACTCCGTTAGCAACACGTGATTTATAAGGAGAATGTCATGAAAATATGAAAGGGAAGGTGGCGCTTCTGAAGAAGAGAGCTTGCACTCGAACAAAAGTCGCTCGCTCGAGAAACATAATCGTAAGTCGAAACTGGGGATGACACGTCATAATGATGTCACGCAGTGATATGATCGCGGTGAAGCTATGCTCTCCCACGACAAGTCCCTGCTGGCCTCAGGCTGTGTTTCCAGTGGACCGACAGACCGTCGTCAGACGCCGCCGACCGAGTTCGACTGAAAACATTGACCGCCGGCGTGGTCACATTGCATCCGATTCCGATATAGTTTGTCACTTGGTTCGGTTAAAGAAGAAACTTAGGTTACGTTTGAATGTATTTTGTGTATGAAGTATTTTAAATTTTAATTCCCTGGGGTTCAATGGATCCCACCGACATTGTTATGGTTCAAAATTAGTGCTACAATTCGGCTTTTGTTATTAATAAAGATTTCGAATGCATACGAATGAGCTACACCTGTCTGGAAAGAAAAAAAGTGGCGAGGATTGTATACTGTCCTCAGTTATTGCTACTCTCAGACAATCTTTTCGAATACGTGAAGTACGGGTAAAAGGAGAAATTTCTATTACATACTTGTGATATTTCGTTGTATCATTGACAAGCAATATTACAGTTTTGCTGAACTTATTTGAAGTTGTGCAGACATACACCAGTTAAGCTCCACGATAATGACAAACTACAGCAATTTGGGAAGTTTATTGCTTATCACAACAAATTTCGAGCTACATTCGCACCTTCTAGTGCATTTGTTTACATAAGTACGTTACTTTTTCGACGTTTCAATGTGTGATATGTGATTTCCTAATATACTTGCACTGCAGTTGTCTCTCTTAGGTTAGCTAATGAAGTTCGGAAAATCGGACAGAGTATATATTGAGGTGTGTGTTTTATCCTAATGCTAGAAACCACGACTTTTTGTGTCTGCTTAAAGGTATTGTGCCTCTTCCATTACTCAGAATATGCAACATAATAATCGTGATTAGGCCTACCTGTATACAAAAACAAGTGTAAGTGATCATTTTTGTGTTGTGTTAACCAGTTTAATGGAGCAGACACAACACTTACAAGTATAGACAGACGTACTATTTAGTATGTAAAAAAGTTGCCAAGATTTTATGTCTGCTAAGATTTTCCTCATTACAGTAACCTCAAAAAGATTACATCTGTGCAAGAGCTGCATAATTTCACGCATGGAAACGTCACGATGTATTTATGTAAACAGAGACTCTACAAGCGAGAAAAGTTCTCGAAATGCATTGTGGTAAGCATTAAAATACAAACCGGTAATGGATGCAATTTTTCAGTATTTAAATACATGAACGCAGTTATAGGCCACCCAGAAACATCCGATTATGATGAACGAAATGAAGTTACATTACACTGTACACAGTACACTCATTCTACATACTTGCGAAAGACATGTGTGAAATTAAGAATAATTTTGAACACAGAAACCACTGAAAATCGGAAGCACACGTAGGCCTGCACCACATATGCCGGTCACTTCATAGAACAAACTCATCACCTTGCGAACGAAATCCAGAACCAATAAGAATAATTTGTGGACAGCTAATACCCAATCATCACAATGCAAAACAACGTAAGCGAGCCACTGTAATAACATTAAGATACGCCACAATCCCGGATTGAACACATTTTTTGAGGTCATAATTCACCCCTAAATTTTCTGGTAAAGGATTTAACCAACTTGGGGTTTCCAATAAACTGTAATATCAGACCATAGATTCCGAATTACATCCCGATTGTGATATTTATCGTCTTCTGGGTGCCACAGACGTCCCGTTCACTAAGCATATCAGTTTTTCGCTGTCCATATCTAGCATGTGAGAATGTCGGTCGATTTGACCGAAGAAAACAGACTGATTTGAATTTCACCGACTGTCGTCCGAAGTGTCTACGTTCGGGCGATGAGATCGGCTACACTGTGACCGTGCCCATAGTGGAGTACTGGTTTGAAACGATCGGCCGTTTTCCGCCGATGCCTGTCGTCGGTAAAACCCACCGATATCGGAGCCACTGTGACTGCAGCTTTAGTTCGCCTCTGTCGGTCAAACAAAATCAAAACGCTCATATGTCCCTCAGGCTGATATTTTCTTTTAGGGGTTGTACAATCCAGTTCTGATGATAGAGAGGCAACGTACAGAATCGTTGATGGCAGTGACAGTAATAAACTTCCGAATTCGCAATAACAACATCGTTTAAATGAAAGCAGTTAGGCGATATAAACTATCGTTAGAAGAGGTTCGACGTGAGGAACAAGTGTGCCGGCTTGAGCAGGTAGGTTTCCCGAGTATAAATCGGTGAATCGCCGTATCTCGCGTCTGCAGATAGGATGGTGAAGCGGGGAGAGCTGGCGGAGATAGGCCGCGAGCCGGGCGTCAGGTGTCGTGTGACGCAATCCTCGTGGCGGCGCTGCAAGCGACGTGCTCGCCTTAAGGCGGGTCCACACTGAGCGCGCCGCGCCGCGCTGCGCTGTGCAAAACTGGTGTGCGCGGGTGTGCACGTCCAGTGTGGAAGGCGAACCGCGCCGCGCAATGTTCCGCCTGTTGTCGGTACATCAAAGGGAATGGCGCGTCTGCGCGCGCTCAGTCTAGACGGGGCTTCGGCTGGCGGGCGCGCTAGTTCAATGCGTGCGTCAATTCGCGGTAACAGGTCGTGTATTCTCGCGTAGGTGTCCTCGTTATGGAGTGGGACCGGAAGCAAAGTGAGAACCTCATAGAGCAGATACATCAGACTTGTAAAGGAATCTCCAGTTGCCAGAAGGCGCAAAGTTATTGCCAGTCTCTCTTTGGTAGATATAGCACGTCTACAATTTGTGTCTTTCTTCATTAAGTCTGGTTCGATCACTTTCAACAGACATTCGAAGTCTTCGAAAGGCATTCGAAAAATGTTCAAATGTTTGTATAGCTTATGGGACTTAACTACGGGGTCATCAGTCTCTAATCTTACAAAGTACTTATGAACTAATTAAGACTAAGGACGGCACAAATATCCATGCCCGAGGGGGGATTCGAACCCCCGACTGTAGTGGCCGTGCAGAACGTGATTGGAGCGCCTCAGTCCCCTCGGCCACCGCGGCCGGCTGAAAGACTTTCGACAAAAGCTTTCGAACTGTCCCCTGTCGCCTGCAATTAGTTCACTGGGGTTACGCAATGACAACAATTCTTCCTTAACTGATGGTAGAGCACAATAAATGCGGCACTCACAATTTCGGCTCGCTCCATATTCAGACGTGCGCGCGCTCCAACTGGAACCACATTGCGCGCGGCGCGGCGCGGACTGTGCCTTCTGCTGTGCTACAGCAGCAGCAGTGCGCGGGCTGCAGAGGCGCAACGCAGCACGGCACGGCGCGGCGCGCTCAGTGTGGACCCGCCTTTATGTCGCTGCGTACAGTGAGGTGACCAGACGTCCCGTAATTTACGGGATCGTCCCTTATTCAGCCAAAGTGTCAACGTGTCCCGACAAAATAAATACGGGACATATATTGTCCCGTTTTTTTTTTACTAACAGTCCCATAAATTTTGAAATATCATGTTTCTAACTAATGTAAAGCTTAAGCATTTGGAGAATAAATGTGGTAATAATAAAGTAATAAAGAAAGTATGCTTAACTCAAATGAGTCACGATTTCTGAATTTCTTTGCTTGGTGCTACATAATGCTTTGACATGACATGAGCACGTTTGCAACTGTGTTGTTGTGGTCTTCAGTCCGCAGACTGGTTTGATGCAGCTCTCCACGCTACCCCGTTCTGAGCAAGTCTCTTCATCTGAGAATACGTTCGGCAACTTACATGTTTGTTTGTAAATCTTATGAGACTTAACTACGGGGTCATTAGTCCCTAAACTTACAAACTACTTATGAACTACTTAGGAACTAGGACGTCACAAATATCCATGCCCGAGGGGGGATTCGAACCCCCGACCGTGGTGGCCGTACAGACCGTGACTGAAGCGCCTCAGTCCCCTCGGCCACCGGGGCCGGCGGCAACTTACATCCTTTTGAATCTGCTTACTATATTCGTCCCTCGGTCTCCCTCTACGATTTTTACCCCACACGCTTCCTTCTAATACTAAGTTGACGATTCCTTGATGTCTCAGAATGTGTCCAACCAATCTATCCCTTCTCTTAGTTAGGATATGCCAGAAACTCCTTTTCTCCCCGATTTGGTTAACCACCTCCTCATTAGTTACGTGATCTACCCATCTACTTTTCATCATTTGTCTGTAGCACCACATTTCAAAAGCCTCTGTCATCTTTTTATCTGAATTCCTAATCGTCCACGTTTCACTCCCATACAATGCTACACTCCAGACAAATGATTTCAGAAAGGACTTACTAACATTTAAATTAATATTGGATGTTAACAAGTTTCGCTTCTTTAGAAACGCTTTTCTTCCCATAGACATACTGCATTTTATATCTTCTTTACTTCGGCCATCAGAAGTTATCTTGCTACCCAAATAAGAAATTCATCTACTACTTTTATTGCCTCTTTACCTAATCTAATTCCTTCAGCATCACCTGATTTTCAGATCTTTTGCAGTCTCTGACAGAATTACTATGTCATCGGCAAACCGCAATGTTTTTATTTCTTCTCTCTGCACTTTAATGCCCTCTCCAAATTTCTCCTTCCATTCCTTCACTGCCTGCTCAATGTACAGATTGAACAACATTGGGGAAAGACTACAACCCTGTCTTACTCCCCTCCCAACCTCTGCGTCCCTTTCTTGCCCTTCGACTCTAATAACTGCAGTCTGGTTTAGTATAGGTTGAATATAACTCTTCGGTCCCTATATTTTACCCCTGATTCCATCAGAATTTGGACGAGTGTATTCCAGTCGACATTGTCAAAAGCTTTCTCCAAATCGACAAACGCTAAAAACGTAGGTTTCCCTTTCCTTAGCCTATCTTCTAAGATAAGTCGTAATGTATTGCCTCCCGTGTTCCTACATTTCTCCTAAATCCAAACTGATCTTCCGCGAGGTCGTATTCCACAAGTTTTTCTATTTGTCTGTAAATAATTAGTGTTAGTATTTTGCATCCATGACTTATTAAGCTGATAGTTCTGTAATTTTCACACTTGTCTGCACTTGCTTTCTTCGGAATTAGAATTACAATATTCTTCTTGAAGTCGGAGGGTATTTCCCCTGTCTCATACACCTTGCATACCAGGTGATATAATTTTTTCATGACTGGCTCTCCTAATGACATCAGCAGTTCAGACGGAATATCATCTGCTCCAGGGGCCTTGATTCGACTCAAGTCCTTCAGCGCTCTGTCAAATCTCCTATCTCATCTTCCTCCACTTCGTCTTCCATTTTTCAACTACAATATAATCATTAATTAGTTGGCTAGACGATAGTGTGCCGAAAAAGTCTGATTTCTCGGATATTTTAAGTTCATTTCATGAGACGTTACCACTTCATGTGCTTAAACCATCTAACTCTGTTCAGCTCAAATTTCTTCTTTCCAAGTCTGATCAGTAAAGTCTTAAACCTTTACCAAAAATTGATAAAAATATTTTGGAAAAAAAGTCTAGATTATCTTTTTGGTGCAAAAATTTGCTTTTTGTTGCTGGATTTCTACCTGGCACTAATACTGCTGCAGAAAGAGCGTTCTCTGTCACAAATACTTAATGCACCGTGAACATATTAAGTGTGCAGACTGTGAAGGACATAATTATAACAAGAAATTGTCAGGCGTCCCAAAAAATTCTTAATTTCTATGCTAGTCCATTTGGTTTCATATTCTTTCATCAATTTCTTTTAGTGTTACGGTAATTCTCTTATACTCTAAGGAAAAAATTTAGAGCTGAGCGGTCTAAGGCGCCTCGCTGTGGAGTGCGCGGTTGCTGGCCGTCGGAGGTTCGAGTCTTCCCTGGGGCATGGGTGTGTGTGTTGTACTTAGGTTAGTTTATCTTAGTTTAAGTAGTTTGTAAGCTACGGACTGATGACCACGCAGTTTGGTCCGATAGATTTACAAACATTTTGAAGAAATTTAGGCTTTAAAGTTCCGTCGACAGTGTGGTCATGAGAGAGCTCACGCCCGGTTTTTTTTCTTTTTTTTTTTTTTTTTTTTTGTAGGAATAGGAACCAGTGCCCTTTATACTGAAAAGTAGCACTTTCTGGACAGAATACTGTACTAAAAATAGTGAAGAAAATTTAAACACGAGAACCACCAAATATGACACGTTAGCTTTGGGTGGATGTGGGGGAGAAAGAAATAATGACTTTGTTTCTTACTGTACAGTGTGCACTAATTCGTGTGTTTATGTTTGCCTTAATGAGTGACACAAACGCAATGAGTGTGTACAAACTTTAAGGGATAACAGCCATGTTGAAGTTAATATTTGATTTCGTAATCTCCAGTACCCACGTGTGTCCTGTATTTTGATTTTGGAAATCTGGTCACCCTATTGTCGTGCCCTGCCTGGACTGATTTAGGGAAATCACGGAATATAGAATGTCCGGAGGCGGGTTTGACCAACTTTTTTCGAAATTTGTCACCTCATAAGGCACCTAATATAACATATTACATTTGATTATCGGTTTGTGGTACATACCTATGTAAAGTGACTTCTCCTTTCACGTATTTTTCTTTACAACCGTAGCAACAACAGTAATTCACCATCGTTATTAATAACAAGCAGTAGTTGAAAACGCAAGAAATACATGTAATACGACAAATTTAGGGATTATTCTCAATCAATATCAGAAAGATACGCACCGTTATCACGTCACTCTCCCATATAGATGTTGAGAATATGCGCAGAATACATTGCTCATTCCAGAGATATCTACTCTATGGCTACGACTCGTAATAGTACTTTCTCCGCGACGTAAACCGTTTCTCATGCGATAAAAATACTTTGAATCTGGATATAAAATGATCTGGCAGAAGAACGAAACGAAGAATGAAAGTTTTTACTCTTTTTATTTTTTTATTTACTTTTTTTAACGACGAGCTTTTTTCCGGGGGTTCACTGAACCGGTGAACACACAGGACACGCCCCACTGTTAGTTTGTCTGAAAGATTTATACAGGCCTTTACATGTGTAACTCTGTTTGACAACCATTTGTCTGTACCAACTGCTATGGAAAAAAAAAGTATGTACGTAGATTCTAGGAGTAGCAAGTGATCACTCTTGCCGCATACTGCGGTCGCATGATCAGGTGGTTGATCTGGAGAAAGCCACCGCAGCTGCGTGAAGTGGAAGTGTTGTCGACAACGGCGACTCTTGCGACGTTTCCGCAGAACGCGACCGGGCAGCAAGGTCGGCGATAAGCCGCCTGGCCACAGCGGAGCGGGCGCTCAGCTGAGCCACTGTGTGCTCGTCCAGCGCTTATCTCGCCGCCTGCTCGCCGATTATTTCTGGAAGCGGCGGGCTCCCAGCCTTCACGGCCATTTCTCGCTGCCTCATCGCTTCGCGCGCCCACAACCATGTCTTCACTGACTTTCTGGCCGCACCAAACGCCCATCCACTGCTAAAGCTCTGTCTGTCTGTAAATCTATCGGACCAAACTGCGTGGTCATCAGTCCGTATCTTACAAAGAACTTAAACTTAGGTAAACTAACCTACACACACACACACACACACACACACACACACACACACACACACACTCATGCCCCAGGGAGGACTCGAACCTCCACGGCGAGCAACCGCGCGCTCCACAGCGAGGTGCTTTAGACCGCTCGGCTACTCCACCGCGGCCCTGAAGCTCTGTATAGGGGATGTATGGCCAGAGTCTCTATCAGACATAAATAGTGCTTTTGCACTAAACCGTATTCATTAGCAGAAGATGACGAACACCAACTACAATAGTTCAAATACAGGCTACCATACATAACAATAGAAAAATACAAATTATACCTTATTTGAGACAGATTAATTTGTAGACTTGGTTTAAACTTTCCGAATTTTTATTCTTCGAGTCTAACACACAGACAGACTAACTCGACAGTTCCCCGACTACTACTCATCGACTCAACTCTACCATAATCACACAACGACTGCTCTCCACGACAGTCACACATCGAATTCTCTCCACGAAAGTCAAACAACGACTGCTCTCCACGACAGTCACACATCAAATTCTCTCCACGAAAGTCACACAACGACTGCTCTCCACGACAGTCACACATCGAATTCTCTTCACGAAAGTCACACAATGACTGCTCTCCACGACAGTCACACATCGAATTCTCTCCACGAAAGTCACACAACTACTGCTCTCCACGACAGTCACACATCGAATTCTCTCCACGAAAGTCACACAACGACTGCTCTCCACGACAGTCACACATCGAATTCTCTCCACGCAAGTGACACAACGACTGCTCTCCACGACAGTCACACATCGAATTCTCTCCACGGAAGTCACACAACGACTGCTCTCCACGACAGTCACACATCGAATTCTCTCCACGAAAGTCACACAACGACTGCTCTCCACGACAGTCACACATCGAATTCTCTCCACGGAAGTCACACAACGACTGCTCTCCACGACAGTCACACATCGAATTCTCTCCACGGAAGTCACACAACGACTGCTCTCCACGACAGTCACACATCAAATTCTCTCCACGAAAGTCACACAACGACTCTTTAAACGCAAAACTGCGAGTGCAAGACACATTCCAAAGATGTTCAAATGTTTGTATAGTCTATGGGACTTAACTATGGGGTCATCAGTCCCTAAACTTACAAACTACTTATGAACTACCAAGGACTAAGGACGGCACAAATATCCATGCCCGAGGGGGGATTCGAACCCCCGACCGTAGTGGCCGTGCAGACCGTGACTGAAGCGCCTCAGTCCCCTCGGCCACTGTGGCCGGCATACCAAAGATAAAACAAAGTCTTTGGTTTACACCAATGATATGAAATGATATGAAAATAAGTACAGTATCTTATATCGATTAATGAAATGGTACAAAGTATTACATTAATTTGTTTTCTACAAAATTATAGCTTAGGTTTCTATAACAAAACATGCACAAGGCTGTATGACAGGCAAAAAATTAAGTGAAAATTATATTGCGTACTCCTTTCATCACCCGTCCCCTACGGAAAAAGAATGTTGCAGGGTAGGTGATGCTGACAAGATAGCATGAGCTAGCCAAGAATTTCTTAAACAGGACAAAACACATCATCAACATTACGTTTAAACGCAACACATCTTCCGGAAAACAAAACCGATTTTCGTAAACCGTTTTTTGCTGTCGTGTTTACTTGGCATAGCCTGGATCGCATTTCCTAGCTCAATATGGCAGCTGTAAAACAGATGATTCAGTTCCTGATTTAGTCAGCACAATCACTACTTTTCTTTATTTAAATACGCAGATTCATGTTCATTCTAATATTTATACTTTTATTTCACATTAGAAAATATCACTCCGTCCATATGTGCCCAAAATTCTTAACAACAAAATACAATCTGACAAGCCAAGAACGTCTCAAAAACGGTTGTGTTTACATGGCCATGAAAATCGATTGTGGAACTGGAAAAGTGCTCTAGAGAAGGGGATTTCCACAATCGATTTTGGAGTGCTTACGTGACCAACCAAAAGCGGAATGGGAAATCGGTTTACGAAATACGGTTTTGGGAGCCCATGTTAACGGGCGTAGATCAAAGCGAAAGGATACTCATTCACTCACTGACTAAACACGAAATCTCAAAAACTACTTCACTTATGAAGCTGAAATTTGGTAGGAATGTAGTTTTTGGGTAGAAGATGTCAACTAAGAAAGGAATTTGCGATAGGGCCTATAGTTCATGAGATATGACGTCATAAACAATGAAAACTTTCCCGTCTTGAGGCACGTGATAGAGTGACTTTATTGCTCCACTATTTGAGAAGGAGAGCACTTAGCGACTTGCACCAAAATTTAAACATAATTTCAAACCTTTAGGAAACTTTCTCTCGCTCACAACCATGGCAAAATGATGAAGGAAAAATCTTTCTCGCTTACTACTTTTCCGCTATTCACGGAGCAAAACTACGGCATTCGGTATAACGTTGCAATTTATAATTTCTAGACTACATATTGTACCCGCCATAAATTTTATAGACAGTATACATATGTACAGTTGAATGTACCTTCGAAATTGTGTGACAGTACGACACGCAGTTCATGAGATATGAGCACATAAACAGTAACGTTCCTAGAAAACTGCCGCATCACGCACCAAATTTTAATCTATTACTTCTTTACTACTAATTGTATTCGCAACACATTTTATAGACATGCAGCACAAATCAATATGTACCTGAAAAATTATACAACTGTACAACATGTAACTTAATAAATATGGGATCATGTATACTGCGATGGGTTACATCTTTTCACATCAGGCACAACGTTTTATTACATTTCTTATTTACTGCTAAGACACTCCTGTATTCCAGTGAGCTTAAGGAAATCCCTGAAAGATGACAGTCCTTTTGAGAACTTTGAAGCAACTTTCAACAGTGACGCGCATACCGAATCATTTATATCTTTGTTTGTTTGAATACTGTACTTGAAATTTTGTACATTATGCAAGACAGCCTTATTTCTTATACATTCACTGATAACTATAAGTTCTTTTTAGAGTAAAGGAGATGGACAGAGAGAAGTTATAGGAGAAGTACTAACTCAAGGCTTGAATAAATAAATAAATACCCGGGCAATGCCGGGTTTTCAACTAGACTAACATAAGAGTCACGAAACTGACAGTGATTTTCTGCAACTTCGCGACTGCAGCGCTGCCAAGCGGCTGGGTCGTAAAAACGTATCGCGAAACGATTGAGTAATGAATGTGTATTTGGAGTAAAGCTGCACATTCAGAGTACTTCGTATTTAGGAGCTTTGGTGGCGCTATAAAATGTAGCAACTCTCACAAATGTAATTCGGAAATCTCTCATTTGCAAAGGATGCTCAGAAGTAAGAGAATACTATCACGAATAACAAGGGTCCATTTACGATGGTTAATAATACTTTTTGGCGTATATTCATTCACATCCAAATTTCTGATTTTAATCAGAATCGCAAATACTTGACCACCGTATCATAATACTACTGCTGCATAAAAATAATGTCTGAATGCTTGCAGTAGCAGTTAATAAACTATTTTAGTAAATATCATTATAATTATAAATTTACAAACCCTGAGACTTATTTGCATATCAAAAATGTCACAGACATTAAAGATAAAAGTGAAGCATTGAATTAAAATTTTAATTAAATGCTTCACTTTTATTTCATTAGAGCCTGCTTAGTTTCGTACCTCAGTTTCAGAGAAATTATAAGCCTGTATACCAATATATTTTGGCGGTTACCTAGTAATTTAATAAAGTGAACGTGTAGCTACAAATAAGTAAGCTACAAATAAGTAAGGGTAGATGTCAGGTCGGAGGGCATCATCCAGAAGGGGGAGGGTACGGAAATTGCCACGAGAAAGGATCCGGAGGGTGGACAAGTGGAGAACAGGGGGAATACAGTGGTGGAGGCGCGGCAATGTACCAGGTGCAGAGAGGAGGGGATGGACTAGAGGATTAGGCGGATCTGATTTGCGGGATATGTAACGGAGTCGGAGATTTTCAATCAAGAGAACGAGTCTGGGGAAAGGAATGAGATCATAGAGGATTTGCGTGGGGGAGGGGGGATAAAAGGGAATACGGAAGGCGAGGCGGAGGGCATGGCGTTCCAGTATCTCCGGAGATTTGTAGAAGGATGGAGGAGCGGAGATCCAGGCGGGATGGGCGACACAGAGAACAGGGCGGATGAGGGATTTGTAGGTATAGAGGATGGTAGAAGGGTTGAGGCCCCATGTTCGGCTAACAAGGAGTTTGAGGAGGTGGAGGCGGGGGCGGGCTTTTTCTTGGATAGCGCGTAGATGGGGAGTCCAGGAGAGGGTACGATCAATAGTGAGGCCCAGGTACTTTAGGGTAGGGGTGAGACGAATGGGACGGTTATGGAGGGTCAGATAAAAATCTCGGGGACGTAAGGAAGGGGTTGTACGACCTACAATGATCGCCTGGGTTTTGGTAGGATTTATAGACAGGAGCCACTGGTTGCACCAAGCGGCAAAGAGGTCAAAGTGTTCTTCGAGCAGGCGGTTGGAACGGGCAAGGGTGGGAGCTAAGGCAAGGAAAGCGGTGTCGTCAGCATATTGGAAAAGGTGTACAGGAGGGGCAGGCTTAGGCATATCCGAGGTATACAGGAGGTACAGGAGGGGAGAAAGGACAGAGCCTTGGGGCACACCAGCAGAGGGATAAAAAAGATGGGAGTCGGTGTTGTGGATGGTAACATAGGTGGGGCGGTTGGAGAGGAAGGAGGCAATGACCCGGACGAGGTTGATGGGAAGAGCATAGGTTTGGAGTTTGAAGAGCAGGCCAGAGTGCCAGACCCGATCGTAGGCCCGTTCGAGGTCTAAGGACACAAATATGGCGGCACGACGGGAATTTAGCTGGAGGGAAAGGAGTTGCGTAAGTCGAAGGAGTTGGTCGTCAGTAGTGAAGGAAGGACGAAAGCCATATTGGGTGTCTGGGAGAAGGTGGTGGAGGTGGTGATGGATGCGACGGGACAGAATGGATTCGAAGACCTTGCTGAACAGTGGGGTGAGGCAAATCGGGCGGTAGGATGAGGCATCAGAGGGGGGTTTGTTGGGTTTGAGGAACATGAGGACTCGGGAGATTTTCCACAGGCGGGGGTAGCAGCCAGTATAGAGGACGGTGGTATAGAGGGAAGCAAGAGTGGCGAGGAAAGGGAGGGGACATTGTTTAAGGTGGCGGTATGTGATGCGATCGTGGCCGGGAGCCATGTTGAGTTTGGTGCGCAGTATCAATTGTATGTCGTGTGCAGTGATAGGGGTGTTAATGTCTGATGGGGGCATGTGGTCCAGGTAATGGAAGCCGGGAACCAGGGGTGGGATGGAGACATCGGTTTATTCATGGACATCTGGGAACAAGGAATAATCAAAGTTAGGATTGTCAGGGATGGAGAAGACATCAGAGAGGAAAGAGGCAAAATGGTTAGCCTTACTGGCATTATCAGAAAGGGGCTGGTCAAGGTAGAGGAGAGGGTACGTGGGCATAGGTTTCGATCCAGTGAGGCGGTGGAAGGCGTTCCAATACCGGGACGAGCTGATTGGGAGGTGGGCATTAAGCCGTGTCACTGTCTGATGCCAGTCCCGGCGTTTTTTGGCAGTCAGGAGGCTGCGCACGTGTCGCTGGAGTTGCCGGTGGCGGAGGAGTGTATCCCGGTCACGGGTTCGCAGGAAGGAGCGGCACAGGCAGCGGGATTCCCGCAGAAGAAGGACAGCTCGTGGAGGGAGTGTGGGAATAATCCGAGGTCTGACCGGCTTTTGAATCCGCAACCCTTCGGTTTGCAGTCGAGCACTTTACCCCAAGACCACCGGGCCCCACATTGCCATAAGCAGTGATATTACTTTAATAATGTTTTCATATTTGTATTAGAAAGGTCACAGCAACGTTCAGTGACTAGGAAATATGAAAGTGACAGCATTAAAAACAGCAACTTCTCAGTTTGTATCATGCCATTCCTGTGTTACTCCGTACTGACCGCTTGGAGCGTTAGCATCGCTTCAGCTGCAATTTTTCTCTACAGAGTTCCGCGGTTTCGCGACTGTGATAGACTGGTATGGCCAGCTGGGCCTATTCAGCTGCTGATTACACGTCCCGCCACAGCGTTCCGAGCGCTTACAATATTTTCAGCCGAATTTGAGAAAACTATTCTATGAAAAAAAAAATCATTTTTTCCAATCTTATAGAGTGATATTTTTTTGTGTCCCAGTCTTTTCACTACTTTTGTGTCTCGTTTCCGTCGTAGGTGTCGGTGGCCGAGTAGAAAGACCGACACAGGAATTAAAGGATGTACGCTTGTGCAGATAGGAGGTGACCAGCCAGTGGGACAGCAGAAACTAGAAACACTAGAGTAAATTAGAACAAGATATATATTTCTTAGAGACTCTGTAATACTTAACTTTTACATAGTTCTTGACTGCAGAATGCTGATACATAGTTGAGCTAGAGGCCTGCCTAGTGACTATCCGATAGCCAAGTTTTAACAAGTGCCTTTCTGATTATTCCAAGTGTTAACTGGTTCCTATCTCAGTCCCAAATGAACGATGTCGTTCAGTGGTGGCCACGAGCGGAGTTGTAGCAGAGGGCGCTCGTGGCTGACGTCGTAAGAACGCCGCGCCGAGCGTGCATGGAGGCGCGCGGCGAAAGTACGTGGCGCGCACTTCATACTTGTGCGACACCACAATATTTTCTCTCGATAATGATCTGACTTTCTATTCGTTATTCCTGATAGTTACTGTGTTATATCAAATTAAGTACACTACTGCGCTAACTTTTGAATAGTATGCAGACGAAAAATCGAATTGCATAGACTTTGCGTACGGTTGATTGTAGCACATATAAAGCTGCAGACGAAATGTAGGTAAGATGTTGAAACTTTATTTAAGAGTGAGAGTAGGAGGATAACTCATTTCATTGTCGAGATACAGGGTGTCATGTCAGACGGACAGACACGGGAAGTGCGCGTAGTTCTGTCCATGCGGACTTGGTGGCTCTACGAAGTACTTGTCATCTGAAAACAGTTTAGTTTGTGGCTACACATTGAAAGAGTTCAACTATAAACCCAGACTAACCTGTAGTGTAGCCCATTACTCAGACAAACCGCGAACATTTCCTGATTGGAGCAAACAATTGCCGAACGGGAGTAACCGAGCGGCTGCCGGGCGCCGTGGCTCAGCGCGCCCGGTCAGAGGGCTGAACGTCCTCTGTAATAAGAGAGCTGAGCCAAACATTCAACGAGCAAACAAGAACGAGCTGAACCAACGAACGCAAAACATAGATTTACCTGAAAGAAGGAGAAAAGAAAGGAAAGGCGGTCTGGTGCGTCACGTTACGGATCGCGCGGTCTCTCGCGTCGGAGGTTCGAATCCTCCCTCTGGCATGGGTGTGTTGTCCTTAGGTTAGATTAACTTAGTTTAAGAAGTTTGTAAGACTAGGGACTGATAACCAACGTAGTTTGGTTCCATAGAATTACAAACATTCGAACATTTTGAGCAAACAATTCAGATAATGTTTCTAAATCTATCAGACCAAACTGCGTGGTCATCAGGCCGTAGCTTACAAATTACTTAAACTAAGGTAAACTAACCTAAGGACAACACACACACCCATGCCCCAGGGAGGACTCGAACCTCCGACGGCGAGCAACCGAGCGCTCCGCAGCGAGGCGCCTTAGACCACTCGGCTACTCCACCGCGGCCAACGGACAAGTTTTTGGTGAGTATTTTCGTACATATTATGTACTTAAACCTTACATGAACTACAAAAAATGCAGGGAATACCTACTACACTGCTTTTACCAAAAACAGACTTATTAAAAGTGCATATACAATACCAGTTACATTTGCATGTCAAACATTTATCTTACTTCAATTCTTTTCGCCGCGATGGAGTAGTCGAGCAGTCTATGGCGCCTCGCAGCGGAATGCGCGGTTGCTCGCCGTCGGAGGTTCGAGTCCTCCCTAGGGCATCGGTGTTTGTGTTGTCCTTAGGTTCGTTTACCTTAGTTTAAGTAGTTTGTAAGCTACGGACTGATGAACACGCAGTTTGGTGCGGTAGATTTACAAACATTTTTTTTTTTTCCAATTCTTTTCTTCCTGTAATAATACACTAAATACATGTATGTACACGAATGAGAAAAACTTGCTTAATGGACTTTATATTAATTTCATATCCAAACGAGAATCTGTTTAGTTTACTCAGTTATAAGTCAAATTTTATGTTTTAAAAAATAAATAAAGAAATAAAATAAAGAAATTAAAAATTTTCAAATGTTTGTTAAGCTTATGGTACTTAGCTACAGGGTTATCAGTCCCTAAACTTACAACCCAACTTATACTAAGGACAGCGCAAACATCCATGCCCGAGGGAGGATTTGAACCCCCGACGGGGAACGGCCTCGCGCATCTGAGCGCCTCGATGCGCTCAGCCACTCCGCCACGCCTGTGTGCTTTCAGCAATTAAAAACAATGACACGTGAGTAATTTAACCTCACGACATAATGCAGGAATTTTATACACAAATTGATTAAAGTTAAAAAAAAATGTTGGCATCTGCTGCATGCTGCAGTCGACATCGAATCTTTAATGTATTAATTTTCATTATGAATTAAAAGAAACACAGCACAGAACCGAAGGTCGCTCCTGGCCTCCTAGTTTTGTCGGAAAACTCGCGGCAGCCTCACACTTCTACCTGCGTTTCTGAATTAATATGGAACTACTATAATGTTTACCTTTCTTCTTCATTTGTAAAAAAAAAAAAAAAAAAAAAAAAAAAAAAAAAAAAAACACCAGCCTAAAGCGCAACTCTGAGGCATTATTCAAACCCAAACATACGAATATTCACAATACTTCTTAGGGCAGGGAAAACACGTAGAGGTCCAACATGGCGGATAAAATCACGTGACTCGATTTCAGCCAATCACGAACTGCTGAAGGCGGCAAGCGGCGCGGAAAAGAATGGCCGTAATTTCCCTATACAGAGACTTAACCCACTGCGTCACCACTGGAGACGCAGTGCCTAAATTTCTTATTTATAAAGCATTGTTGTTGTGGTCTTCCGCCCAAAGACTGGTTTGTTGCAGTTCTACACGCTACCCTATCCCGGAGAAGCCTCTTCATCTTTAAATCAGAATGGCAACCTACATCATTTTGATCCTGCTTACTGTATTCGTCTTCCGATCCTCCCTCTGTGAATTTAACCCCACACACTTCCCTCCAGTACGAAATTGACAATTCCTTTATGTCTTAAAATGTGTGTCACCTATTGATCTCTTTAGACAAGATATGCTAGAAATTTATTTTCTCTCCAATTCTATTCAGTACCTCCTCGTTAGTTACGCGAATTGCCACTGTAATATCTAGCATTCTTCTGTAGCACCACATTTTAAACGCTTCTATCGTACGTCTGTCTGAACCCCTTGTCATGTACGTTTCACTCCTACAGAATGCTACACTTAACATAAATGATTTCAGGAAAGACGTTCTAACATTGAAATTAATATTTTATGACAATAAATTTCTCTTCTTTATAAATACTTCTCTCTCCATCAGAAGCGCTTGTATAATATATTAAAAAAAATGTTCAAATGTCTGTAAATCTATCGGTCTAAACTGCGTGGTCATCAGTCCGTAGCTTACAAACTACTTAAACATAGGTTAACTAACCTAAGGACAACCCACACATCCATGCCCCAGGGAGGACTCGAACCTCCACGGCGAGCAACCGCGAGCTCCGCAACGAGTCGCTTTAGACCGCTCGGCTACTCCACCGCGGCCATATATTTTCGGGCGGTGTATTAGCACTTTGGAATCCTGCCATTTTCATACAGATTGTCACTTAACTGGTCGTTAGCCGTGTAACGAGCAGAATTTTACTCGTTAACTTAACCTGAATTTAAAGACCTCAAACTAGCCGTTAACTCATAACGAAACATTGACAAACGCAATTCTCCGCTAACGACAAGTTAAAATCTTAACTGGAACTTAACGACACATTGATAAACCGGCCCTTAATGAGCGCATTTAACTGGACGTTAAAGGCATCTTCTTACGTAGTTAAGTCCCATAAGCTCTACAAACATTTGAACATTTGCATCTTCTTGTTTACTAACGAGAAGATTAACGAGAGATGGACGAACCGGCTCTTAGGGCCGGTTTGTCAATGTCTGATAAAGTTCCGGTAAAAAAACTAGTAGTAAAACAGCTTCATTGAAAAAATTTATCGTCATATTTCTCGCCCCATCCATGTCAGTAGCCAGCAGATGAGTTTGATAAATTGCACATACGCAACATAACCTTAAAATTATTGTTGCGATATCAATAGTTCTGTGAGAATCAGTATGATGAAAATGGTTGGAATGAGATTTGGTTGACAATTAAGACGATGTCAATATGTTAGACGATCTAGAGGTCATTGCTCCTATAATGCGACCTAGACGTATTTATGTTCGCCCACATCATTTTGAATGTTTAGATGATGCAGAATTTGTTACGGTATTTCTTCTTGGAAACCCTACATGAAAAACTCCACGGCCGTCTCAAGAGTCCAACAGATAGTTACGTATTTTGTAAGTTATTTGTCATAATAGAAAACAGAATACATTATTTATGCCTGAAGCTTATTAATTCAGCATTTAGTTAAATTGTACCACGCTTCTCGCCGGGCTGCAGTGGTTATGTTGGCACCAATGGTAATGACGGCAACTCAGACGACCAATAAATGTTTTTTCGTGACAACTTGAATTAAAACGAAAATTATTTTTTTTTTCTGAACGGACAAGGGTACATACAAGAATCTGTCAACCATAGAGCAGGTACAGTATTAATTTTGCTGCGAGTGAAACGAGCAGTAATAACATCTACTCTGTTAGCTCGTGAAAAATATTAACGCAATTCTACACTTCATTGTTCATCTGTTGCCAACATAAGCAATGGAGCCCGGCGAGAAGCGTGGTATTATTAAACTAAATGCTGACTTAATAAGCTTGCAGGCATAAATAATGTATTCTGTTTTCTATAATGACAAATAACTTACAAAATACGTAACTATCTGTTAGACTCTTTACCCAGTATTTACTTATGCTTGTTGCGTCTAGTGTGAGGCCTAAAATGTTCTCGTTCCATGTCGTAGCGTCCGGTTTATTTATTTTTATTATTATTATTATTTACATTCCAATTCCAATGCACCCTAATATTTCTCTATTGAGGACACAACACACTCGCACTAATTTTCTATAAAAATCAAGCTTCTTTCACGTTTGTTTTCCATAACGCCAATTAACAACTATCGGCTCTTCCGTGATAGTTAAATAATGGAAACAGCTGTTTATTCAGACGGCACTTTCATTTGTTTCTATTGCCAACCTACTCGAAATATATCGTACCTTCTCGTTTTCTCCAGGTTAGCAAACGAGAAGTGTATCTGGCAATGACAAACGCAATGCACTTAACGAGCACATTTAACTGGATGTTAAAGGCATTATAACGTTGCCCTTGCTTCGTATGATGCCATAATTGTTAAACGTAGATTCCGCGAATATATTTTTTGGACAAGGAATTGATGGTACCATATGTTCGAATTTAAAATAAGTTAAAGTACAGCACAAAATGAACATTAAAGCAAATTAAAGCATATTAAAGTCGGGCACCATACAAGCAAGAGCACGTTATAAGACAGCATCTAGCTGGATCCTGCGCTTCGTATTGTAGAAGCTGGAAATGATAACTTTTTTTTATTTAATAAATGAACGTTGAAGATACTTTCCGTAGTAGATCAATGTTCAGACTGTTCACTTCGCCTTTCATTGTTGTGTGACCGTGGGTGGAACATGAAGTTACTGGTAATGATAAAATAATTAAAAAAATGATTCGTGAAATTACAAAAGAAATGACTGCAAAGTATTGTATAAGGATGATTGATAGATTGAAATTTTGCAGGCAATGCGAAGCGATTGTATTGGCGTCTGAACATTAAACTATTACGGAGGCGAAGGAGCTGAAAACCTTAAGAAATTAAATATTTGGCGTGGAGGAGTTTGATTAAAATGAAAACCAAGGAGAGGGAATACTTTTAAATTTAAATAATACATTTTTAGCAACAGCTTGCATACTTCTTACCTAAGTGGATACAGGTATGAAAGACGTCTCCACCGATTAGATACAGACCAGAGAGTGAGTAAAACTACTATCACGGTTCGGTCTTCTCGCTTGTTTTTAAGTAAAAAATGACGAACGAAATTAAATTAGTTGCATTGCGAGTCAGAGGGACGTACCTTTATTCGTAGAACCGTTTTCGTGTGAGTGCGTCTCATTGCAGCCGGGCTCCGCACCAAGATCTGATGCTGATTGGCTAACGTTCATGACGTCATAGAGCCTTACGAAAATGAAACTGCTGCCATCTGTTGACAGTAAACCGAAACTTGTCCTCTGCAACAAGTGACGTCACTCACTTGTAATCGTCGGCTGCGCTTTCAGGTGCGAGAGTGGACGCCATTTTTTTTTTACATTCAGTTCTAGCAGTGTATTATTGTTAATTTCGGAGAAGAATGTGAAAGCTAAGAAGTTGCAGTTAACTTAACGGTAAGTGTTACTTAACAACTAGTAAAAGTAGTTGTTGTATTTCTTTAACAATAAAAAGTATTTTTAAGTTTCCGTCATTGGTTACAGGTTATGTCGGAATTTCTTTAAAAAACAAATACTCTTGTAAATTATTTATATTTACATAATATCACCACTTTTGAACGCTTGTTTCAGATACTAAAAATTCCAAGCTGCTGTTGTGTGACCAAGAACTAAAGACAAAGTAGACGCGAAAAACACACCTGGCTGAAGCCTGCAATACAATGCATTTAATTAAAAGAGTGCTTAGTAAATCAGACCAGTTTATAGGCGATGGAGAAGTAGACGTTTTTACGTTATCCACAAAGGGTACCAGATGCAGTTTCATTGATTTTCTATAACTTTCAACTATGGGCCTACTTGAGACGAGCCAGTGTTTCTTGCAGAAAGTGATCATTTGGAACAAAAAAAAGTGTGGTGAAACTACTATGAAGAGCCAAACGCTATTACTAAACAATTGATGCTGCAGTGTTTTATTGATAGTTGTTATGTGCTACAATTGGCTTCGCTTGCTTTAAAAAAGTATAAAATTCGCAAATATATAGTGTCCAACGAAACTGCCAATGACACGTGTGAATGTTTGAATATGTTAAATCAATAGTTTCCTCTTTCCCCAAAACAAAGAGTTTTATGGTTCAAGGTATAGGCCTATGACGATTTGTTATGGGTTTTTTAGATGACAGACATCCACAGCTGTAATTTATAGTTGAAGAAGTGCCACATAGAGTAATTGTTGTACTGTTACTTATCAGTAATAAAACGCGTGTAAATGACATGCCTGTTTCATTTATTCTCACCCACATTATCCTAAGAAAAGAATTTCATTGTTTAGTTTGAGGAATCTTCCAAATAAAAAAGGATATTCCAGTTTGTGTGTGTGTGTGTGTGTTTTAGAGAGAGGTAAGGGCCTATTATGCAAGTGTGTTTATTTTTTTCTTTCCTTAAAAAAAGGAACTGGTGTATATTTTCATTTGTTATATCACGATCGCAGAATTTGACATAAAACTTGTGTTGCAAAGTAAAACATGATCTGTAATAGTGAATCATCCAGTGCTGTAACAACCTAGGTTGTACCTTTTGCCTAAAGAGTAAGACTAATCCACATATTAGCTACTTCAACTAGCTTACTTAATATAGGCTTGTTCAGTGTGAGTGGAAAGTGCACAATAAGCTGCCTGTGGACTACTAGCCAAGTAAATAATATACCACAAATAGCCTTAGCTACTTTATTTCACTTAGTAGCGCATATAAATACATAACGGCTCATCTGAAAGTGACAATACCTTTGTCGGCTTTGGCATGGTGTCAAAGCTGATGGGTGGTATCCCGGTCTTCAGTTATGCCTATACACAATTCTGAAGATAGTATTCCTACCAGGATATGTGTTTACACATTGATTACCACAGGCTTGCAGCATGAAATGTTAGGTATGAGACTAAGGTAGTTGCTAGTGGCCACATAGCACTTAACAGGATAGTGCATTTGTGTGTGATGGTTATAGTGAAATGCAGTTATATTGTTTTGATTTATTAATTAAATGGCCAAAAGATAAGGATCTATTAGGTCTAGGAATCATCACAAAACAGATAAATATATTTGTAATTATCTCAAATTACTCATTATTTGCAATCACAATGACTCCATTTTTTGCTTTATAGCTTGTCTAAAATTTCAGCTTGTAGAAATGCATGAAAACCAATTTTTTAAAGCAATGCAAAAAGGCACTGTAAAGGCATATATTAATGAAATATATCTGGTAAAATTTTAAACATGGCTGCAATTCAGCAACGGTGGAACAACAATCCAAGAGTCAACACAGTTTCAGCCGACCAGTTGCATAAAATAGTTTACATCTATAAACCTTTACCCAGGATTCGGCAAAAGTGCTCAGTGCTCACTTGACCTGTGTGTGGACATGCTCCAAAATTTTATAATGTGACTTTGTTTTAAATTTTATTCTATTGACATGGAGTCTGCCACATTTTAACAACTTTTTTAACGTGAGCTTTATTGTATCCTTCTGAAGAAGGCAAAATTAATTTTGCCGAAACCTGGGTAAAGGTTTATAGATGTAAACTATTTTATGCAACTGGTCCGCTGAAACTGTGTTGACTCTTGGATATCTGGTAAATTATGCAGATAACTTAATACATTTCAGTAGCTTATATTGGACAAGTACCATTTTCCCCACCCAGTGAGCAATGCACAATGAAATTAGTAATTTTCAAGTGAAAGTGTCATTCCGACACACGACATCATGTGCAAACTTATATTGTTCAAAAATAACATTAAAGAAAATGTTCTCTGTATGTAAATTTTCTACTGTTCTTAAAACTTTAAAACCAGGAAAGGCATCCTGGAAGTAATGAAATCCATTCTGAATTTCTTCCACATAGTAGCAACTAGACAAAAAGATGATTGATAGATTTCTTGTCTGCATCTCATAATCTCAAAGGTGGTTCTCGGTAACGTAGTTGAGAGCTAGACTATGAATCCAAAGGCTGCAGGTTTGATCCCTGCTCAGTTCTAAGATTTTTATATGTCACTTCACTTCTTTCACCTTCAGCAAAAATGCTGAGTAGCATCATGATTTGGAGCTCAGGTAAACTATAAGTTCCCCTTCAACTGACTGGGTAACAATTCAAAGATTGGAGGAATGCAATGGCACACCAAGACCAACAGGACCATGCCTAGTAAACCACTGTGGTATTCATACCAGTCTTCAGAGTATTGACTTCTTTACCTTTTACCAGTCCCTCAGCAAATAAATCAATAAGAAATCCTAGCAGTACACAAACCCAACATGGCATCATGTCAGCCAAAGGGCTATGATGTTCTGAAGAGTGCCCATATGATAATTTCTAAGGAAAGCCAAACCAGGGAGAAAAGTATAAGTTTGCAAGGCAAGCAATTACTTTTAAGTAGTCATAATGAAGTTCAAGTACCAACCTGTTACAAACTTAGTTCTTTTATTACAATGCATACTTTAAAACAGTGTCCCCTTGTCATTTGGAATGGGTGCCTGTGGTAGTTTTCAATCCTTTTATTGAAATTACATTCAAAACCAAGATATTGTAATTTAAAACAGTGCAATGCATTAATCACTGTGGGTATTGTTTCTTATATGGCATTACTGATGGGTGACAGAGTTACAATACTTATCACAAACTTACACCATAACTAATGAGAATGTACTTAAGAAAAGTAGTCTTCCTTGCACACAAAACATGCGACACTACTCATAGACGTTGAAAGCTAGTATGCTGTTTGTAATTTTTCCAACTACTGTACTTTAATATTTCATCTCATTTTATTTGATACTCTACATGTATAGAACATTGTTTAATACTATGAAATTCTGTTCAAAATTTAAAATGTTTGGAAATTATATATCAGATTAGATATGGTAGCAACACTTTATTTTAGTGATTTTCAGATATTGTTGGATTAGCGCAGTTACCAGTATCTTTGAAATAGTTGTTTGGTCACTTGTGAGAGCAGCAAAATTGGTTGTAGTACAGCATGATTTTTAAAGTACAATATTTGAAAGTAAAACAGTGTTATTAGCTAATAAACAAACAAGCTGTTCTGCCATTTTAGTTTCCCATCATTGCGTGCTGGCATTATCAACATAGACAGTCCTCTCTAGAACTTTGGAAAATTTTCAGTGCCTAATCATGACAAGGCTAATATTTTGGAAGAAATCAAGGACCTAAAATAGATTATAGGAATTTGTAGGGCACAAAAATTTAAAATGCTGCAGAAATGTAGACAGAAGTAATGCATGGCATGAAGACATAAAAGTGCACATCCCTGTTAACACAATTTCTGATCTTAATTTGTTATTGTTTTAAGAATGTACTGCAAATGCTGTCAATTTTATTGAAATCTCGCACAAAGACAAAAATACAGTAAATGGTAATTAATTTGCATTTTATTCAGTATAATTTATGACTACATGTTAATATTCCAGATGATTTACAACTTGCGTCCAGTTTACGTTCAAAACATACATACATACATACAAGAGACACTATTAAATCCTAAGTATGATACCATAATTAGTGAACATTTTTATTCATTTTCAGCTCTGTTTGAAATACACATGAGAGTACAATGCCAAACTCTGCTAGAACACATCACCCTTCAAAGACGAAACAAATTGTTACTTCTGTTCCATACATAACAATGATGTGCAAAAATAATATGATTCTTCATGTGCATTCCTTGGAAAGTAATCAGAACAGATAAAAAGCTTACATGAAAAATCAGATGGCTGAAAGGAATAATACACAATACATTCTGTCATACTAGAAAAGAAACTAGAAGACAAATCTTCACAGGCTAAATCAATTATAACAGTAATCAACAAATTCTCAAGTTCTATAAATCATTTAGAATAACATTTGGAGAAGCCCTACATGTTTAATAATTCTGTTACTATCTGTTAGATCCTTCAGTAACATGATAAGTCAACAGATTTGGCTGTAGTTACTTTATTTTTGCCCTTGGAAGCTGGCCTCAGGGTCCAACAAGCCAGATGGAAATTTTTTTTTCACTTTTCTGTCCTACCATAATACTAACTTAGTAACAATTTTATTTTACTAGTATCTTAATGCTGGTAAGATTTCCTCCTTTTTTTCCCTGGAAAGCAAATCCCTAACAACCATGACTAAATACACTGATTTTGTAGGAAACAGCAATTGATCAGGATAAGCTGCAAGTGAAGGTAAATTAGTGAAGGAAAAAAAATGATGATTGGTGGAAGTGCCTGTTATCAGAACTTGTACATAGGTTGATGGAGAAGTACATCTACTCTTCTTTTGCTATCAGACTGCATGACAAAGGGAACTACTGAGAAAGTATGGGACAGTGTGCTTGCTTGATACAACGTAAAAGACCATCAAGTGTGATAATCCACTACTCTTTGTAACAATAAAGACAAATGTGTGCTATTTAGTGGTAGGTTCTTTTTACATTCAAATAGAAGACACATGGTCAATTTCAGAAGCATTAAATATTTTCAAGGAGTGGAACACAAACATGAATCCTGTATACTGGGTTACTGATTTCTCTGCATCCAAAATAAATGCAATTCAGTCCTTATTTCCCTTTTTCAAAGTGTATCTGTGTTCATTTAACAGAGAAATGATTTGAGAAAGGTGGTTATGGTCACACACAAAAGAACAAAAAATGTGAGCTAGAATTTTTAATCTGAGGAACGGTATTGCAGAGTCGTCTTTCATGCACGAGTATATTGATAATTTACTAAAGTTGAGAATCCATGTTATCGATAAACCAAATGATTCTGCTTTGCAGTACTTTGATAAACAATGGGTTCCAGTGCATAAAAGGTGGATGGAGGCTTTCAAGTACAAAATTATGTTTCCTGTTTAAGTAATGAACAAATTGGTGAAACATTCACACCTAGAGCATAATACAAACAGAATTAACAGACCTCATTGCATTTTTAGTTAACAGTTACCTTCCTAGCCTCATTGAAAAGTATTGCAAGTTAAATTGTACAGCAAAGACATCTGTTTATTCCTGTATAGGAAGACACCAAAGTTTGTTAAGCATGCGATGATGTGATATGAAAAATTGACTTAAGTGCAGAATCAGTAACTATAGTGGCTACAGGACTGTTTCATATAACCAGTCCAGAAATTGAAGAATGTTTTTACAAAGTAGATTTTGCAAAACCTGATTGTCCATGTCCAGACTTCCTAAAGTGTAAGTTTCTGTGCAAATACTTTTGTGCCAGCTTCTGTTTCTTCTCTGAATGGGGATTTGGCAAATTAAATTTCACTTATAGGATTAATCCTCAATTTGTTTAGATGAAACATGTGGGTTTGGTTCAAGAAACAGTTATAGTACACAAACACTGCAGCAAAGGGGTTACAGAATACTAGCAGCAATCTATAGCAAACGCATGGCTCAACATTTCTGAAACATTAAGCACTAATTTCGCAGGATGTAACGGGCAAGAGAGATCTGTAAGAACTTAATAAATCTGACTTATAATTGCAGTACTGAAACAGTTGCAAAAATGATGGAACACCTTGAAATCTCGCATCATGATGTGAAGGTATCAAACCCTACAGGCAATGGACCTCCGTTAGCAGTGGAGTCAAATTTTAAAAAGATAGAAACATCTATTTCAGCAGTGATCCCACACCTCCATTGGGTATATGTAATTCTGCAAGAGCAATTAGTAGGTGCTAGGGGCAGACGTGGGGGGAGAGAGATATGATCTGGTCTGCTTCTCAAGAAGTTATGAAAGGTTGATTGTTGATGATAATTAATACAATATTTTAAGTTATTCAGTTACGTTATCACTTTATCTAGTGATTCTTCATTGACTCAATCACAAGTTGCCCCAAACTTGCACCAGACAGGCCGAACATGATCCCACGATGGCCAGAAATTCCACAAAAAATCAGCATTGAGTCAATGTTTTGCTTCATGTTAAAATTATCTGCAACAGAATACAAAAGTTTTAATTATGCTAGTACAAATAGTTGCTCATGCAATATGCAAATAATTCAGGTAAATTTATGCTCACTGTGTTTAATTTTTGTAACTACGGTAACAGTTTAAAAATTTGTTGGTAAATAAATAGATCTTAAAACGAATTTTCATGTTACACAGATTATGAGCAACAACAATTTCTTATGATTTGATTTCATCATTAAAGTCAAAACCACCACCAACAATAAGAGAAATACAAGTACTCAAAAACAATAACTCATCTGGAGAAGTTCATATATTTACTGAACTATGGAAGTACTCTGGTGAAACCTGATACTATATCAGAAATATTCAATCAAATTTGGAAAACACAGTTCACCATTAGTATGGACATCTGCACTAATACATCCACAATATAAAAAAAGAAGCAAACAGACGCTAACAACTATAGGAGACTCTCCCTCCTACCAGTGACCTACAAGCTTTTATCCAAGGTGTTTTGAAAAAGGTGCAGAAGAAATACTTGACACAGATAATGAGGAGAGTATCAGGCACAATTTAGAAAGGGAAATTAATTTACAGAGGAATAAAAGTAGCAACTTAATATAGACCTATATTTACTTTTATGGACTTCAAAATAGCGTAAGAGTCGATTAACAGAAATGCACTGATTTATATCAAATTTTAATTTGATAGTAAAACAACTAAAATAATTAAAGCAACTCTAAGAAACAACTTCCAAAGAACAGTGTGGGGGAGGGGGGAGAGATTGCAAAAACGTTTGAATTGAAGAAGTCACTTGTTGAGGGAGATGGTTTGTCACCTCCCTTTTTCCCCGGTTTTTATAATACCAAATTAACAGTGAATTGCAGGACAGCATATACCCTGTCTTCAATTACGCCTTACTTTTCTTAGTTTACGCTGCAAACGAACACTTACTATTTACAGATGGATAAGAAATGAAGTAATGAGATTACCAACCAGGTGATCTGCAACTGCTGCCTCCTTGTCTTTATAATACTTAGGTCCAAGAATACATTTACGGTGACTTGTGCTCACTATAGAAGATGGAAATCCGTAAAATCGGATCTCAGCGTTCCCTTTACTTTGGGTGAAGAAGAATTTTGGACAATCTGCAAATGTACAAATAAAATGGTTATAACGAAACGGCCAAAGAATCGGACACGACACTGTAAAAAATTATTTTCTCACAGACAATGAAGCAGAGGAACTTATTAAACAACTGAACACACATTTTATCGGCTACATACGTTACAATTACTTTTGTTTAGCTATGTACAACTGGTAGACCCTCCCAAATGCGTTTTCGTGATCACACAGAAAGATTAAAATAAAATTTAGCGATATACGGGCTACAGTAACGAAAACTAAAAACAGACATTACCTTACTTCTGACTTCACCTGCTTATTTTAGATACTGTGTGCTATCTCTCACGGACTAAGAGTAGCCGATGCACTTCAACTGCATAAGAAGCATATCAACTTATTCTCGTATTTCGCAGTAGCCACACAATTTTCCGTCATTATTAACGCTGAAATGTTTCAGATTTTCTCTCATTGTGCTCTCATAGTAAGTCGACATACTAAGAAAAGCGATTGAAAACAAGTTAACTAACAACGTCTGAAGGAAACGCAAAACACTAGAACAACGAATTGAAGGAGGCGCTACGCAGTACGCAGTATCTCGAAATTCGCAAAAATCGATACGTGGCCTCTTCGATACAGCATGTACACGTCATAATGACGTCACGCTGGCTCCCAAAGTCGTGAACTTAAGGACAAGTTTCGGCTTACTGTCAACAGATGGCAGCAGTTCCATTCTCGTAAGGCTCTATGACGTCATGAACGTTAGCCAATCAGCATCAGATCTTGGTGCGGAGCCCGGCTGCAATGAGACGCACTCTTTTCGTGTGGTACTTCGGCTCTCAAAGACATACTTTGGAGGCAACGATAAATATATATCTGTGGTTGTCAAGTCTGCAGTAGCCATTCTAGCAGACGAATAAAACCAGTTGTTCATTACTTGTTTAGTTGTGTAATTGGAAAATGTTACATGCATTTCCGTACCTGTTATGTACTTATATTCCGAGTTGAAAGTAAAATGTTGTTTGTACTTTCCTATTCCGAAACTACAATCCACTGCCAGAATGCTGCACTTGATTCGCGATTATTTGGAAAAGTGGAAGTTTCTCATCTGAATTCCAAGGCATGTAGCTCGTGTATCATTGAACAATGTAATTTCAAAGCTAACGTGCATTAAATAATTACGACAAATACTTTATTTTTTACAGTTAAATGCCTTTGTTTACGTTTTAAGATCTTAAAGAGGACAACGAACACAATGTCTATAGGCCTGAAGACTGCCCATTAAAGGCACGTTTAGAGATGCCAGCATACGACGTTGTTCTGAGTATTCTGTATGCAGTTGCAACAGAAATTAAATGTATCCTGTTAGGATCTTAGTTAACCACACACACTGTAATGGTGACCTATTCATAAACAAACCACCAAATATCGGTGTAAGCACACTCTCGGAAATCACGATATATTCCAAACTAAGCAGCAAAATATTCGCAAATAAATAGCCACATCTTTCTGACTAGCGAATGGTGTAGGTCTAAATGTCATTGATACTCATTTCACTTACTGTACCAGCAATTTTAGCGTTCCCCTAGTTTTGTCTCCAACCATATTCTCGAAAATCGCAACATAGTTGGACGAAAGTCAAACATTTGTGAGAAGGAAGAACATAAATGTCATTGCTGATCGTACCAATTGCAGCAGCAATTTCATTCTCCGTTCTTCAGGCACACATAAACACCACCAAATCGATGTTATCAACTCCTGAGACAGCATAGAAGAGTACTCGATAACATAATTCTGTTAAGTGAATAAGAAAATTCCACAAAGTGTGTGGATAAATAACTCCCACAATGTGTTGCAAACGTTAAGATTAAAACAAAATCGCATGGGAACAAGTTTCGTTTGCAGAACCTCTTGCTTTGTACTCCAGCACGCTACCCATTACACGACAGCAACTCGACATTATTGCTACCTTCTAATTTTATACACTCGTTCCCACAAGTTTGTTTCTTAATGTTAATTTGATTTTAATTACCTTTAGTTATAATAAATTCATTCAGAGATGATTTTGTAATTCGTCGTTAATTCGCTGTTGCCCTGAAACGGTTTACTGCGAGTTATAAAACGAAAACTGTGAGATATACGGCAATTCAAAATGGCTTCTGTGACATGTAAGGAACAAGTGAATATCGTTTTCACGTCACTTTCCTAAGTCGTCTTTCATTGGCTATTGTAACAGCGATTTTCATTGGAGGGAAAGAAATTTTTGCTAGACATATACTTATCGTTGCCACCAAAGTACGTCTTTGAGAGCCGAAGAGACTAAGTACCCATGGAGGTAAAACTCTTTTTACCTCCATGTAAGTACCACTCGAAAACGGTTCTACGAATAAAGATACGTGTCAGAGGGAACCGGAGGCGATAAGCATCGCTGATCAAAGATAAACAAAAAAATAAAAAAAATTAGTGTATCGTTACAGCATCTTCTCGTTTACTAACGAGAACATTAACGAGAGATGGACGAACCGGCCCTTAGTGTCATTTCAGGGTTTGCATGCATCCGTCTCCGGATTATGTAGATGTGAGTTCATGTCTTTTCCGCTGATCCGGGTATCTGTCACACTGGAGGGGAGCCGGGATCGCCACGGAGTGACAAAGGCCTGCGGCGATAGCGGTGTGAGTATCGCCGCTGCCACACCTGCCGGGCATCGGCCGCACGTGAGAGCCGTCCAAACACGGCCGCCGGCTGCCACATATATACATGCGCGCCCGGCTGACCGGCATTCGACTCGCAGTCGGCAACATGCAGCTCTACGTAAGTACAGCAGTCCGCCTTCCCCATGTTTGCTGAAGGCGCGCGCGCTCTTTAAGCTACAGCTCAACCAACTGTCGGCGAACATCTGCTTCAAACTCATCCCCTGAGTCCCGGCCGGTGGTTCGCCGTCTGACAAAGTGACCGCATGGTATCGGATTTTAGAATTTTTAAATTGTGTGCGCCTTGGTTGCACAGTGGTAGAGTGCCAGACTCCAAATCCAAAAGTCGCGGGTTCGATCCCCGCCAGTTCCTAGGATTTTTATCTGTCACTTTCTACTTCTTTCCCCTCTGGCAATATTGCTCATGTGAAAAATACCGAGTAACACCGTGGTTCGGAACCCACGTTAAACTGTTGGTCCCCCTATAACTGACTGGGTAAGTCAGTTCGATGGTCGGACGGCATACCACCTCCAAACAGGACGATGCCTAGTAAAGCACTGTGGTGTTCAAACCAATCTTCGGATTGTTGACTGCTTATATATTTATTAATAATTATTGTACGTGAAGTTTACAACTTAAATAATAATCAGCATTCGACGCAACTCACAAAAATTCTCGAGAAAAACAGCTTTGAAGTTTCGCAAGTAAACGTAAAGTAAAAAGGTGAAGCAGTCATCAGTACGAAGATTGGTTCGAACACCACAGTGCTTTACTAGGCGTGGTCCTGTCTGGATGTGGTATGCCGTTGCCTTCCTCCGACCTGACTTACCTAGCCAGGTACAGAGGGACCTACAGTTTAACGTGGGTTCCGAACCACGATGCTACTGGGTATTTTTCACATGAGCAATACTGTCAGAGGTGAAAGAAGTGGAACGTGACAGATAAAAATCCTAGGACCTGGCGGGGATGGGACCCGCGATCTTTGGACTGATAGTCTGGCACTCCACCACTGTGCAACCGAGGCGCACTAAGTAAACGTACGTACCAGTAATTAAAAGCAATCATAGCATCTGTCGGTGTAGCTTAGGTACCCGGGCGCCATGGCTCAGCGCGCCCGGTCAGGGGGCTAAGCGTCCTCTATAATAAAAAAATCGCACTGACGTGTTTTACGGCCCACTTTAGATTTGTAGTTTTATAAGTTTTTGCAAACATTTTGGACCAAAATAATAATCTAAATAATAATCAATTAATTAATAAGAGTGTCTGAAACACTTTTAGGAAAAAAAAAAAATTAGGTAGTGCCGGGTTTCAAACCACCGACGATTTAGCGTCACAGTCCAGCACCATGCCCACTACGCTGCGGCTATAAATCAAAACGCGACTTCTTTAATCTCATACTATTAATGGCCGTTGTTGACTGATGTTAATACGGCATTTGTAGACATTAGATTATCATTTATCGTACGAAGAACGATGTTTTGTTAATTCCTCAGTGTGCCGCTGTTTTAAAATGACAACGTGTAAGTTACAATAAGAAAAGCATCACTTGACATTTCCGAACGGCTGGTTTTCGTTAATTCAATGGAGGGTGTCAAATCTCCGTTATTTTTGCAAATATGTCTCAAAAGATTCGAGGTATGAAAAAAACATAAGGGAGCTAGGTTTTAGAGAATTTTCTCATCTACCAATTAGGTTTTTCAATTTTCGTGTCAGATGAACGGTTCGTTTGCAATTACAATTATATTACAAACGGCTTTTTTGTTTTACTACCGTATTTTTTGTCCGAAAAATTTGAAAATGACAGGTTCTGGTCTCTGTAGGCCTACAATCATGTCTGTAAAATTTGGTGCTCATCGGTTGAACGGTTCGTCTTAAAAACAGGGAACACGTTACGGACAGACATTCATCCCAAAATCGCCGTTATTTTTGCAAATATCTTTGAAACGCTACGAGATATGAAAAAAACATAAGAGAACAAAGTTGTAGAGAATTTTCTCCTCTACAAATTTGGTTATTCAATTTTCGTGTCAGATGAATAGTTAAGCCGTTATTTTCATTTAAATTTCGAGCTGTCAAAAGACGATCGCAAAGGCCCACTTTTAGTGTTACTACCGTAACCTAAAGTGGGCCAAAAGCTGAGCCAAATATTCAGCGAACTACGAAGAACGAACTGAACCAATTGCCGCAAGATATAGATCTCTCTGATGAACCCCCATTAAAAAATAAATAAATAAATAAATAAAGTGGCAGCTTTCTTGCCCACAGACCAAACAGTGGGTGGTTCGAATCTCGCTGTGGCCGATATCTTTTTTCCCTTTTTTGTATTCGAATTCAGCTTTTTCGTTTTCGAATTCAGTTACATAAAACATTTTGTGATCTCTAATTCCACGTGTTGCGTCAGTTTTGTTTATGTATATGTAGACGAGCTGAACACCTTGTCACTTAAAACGGTGGTTTAGTAGGTTAGCTGATTGGAAAGCCATTAGCAACTACGGAGAAGACATTCCAAAACCAGCATTGTAGCTCTTTACAAACTGAACAATCAGACTATCGTCGACAACTAATAGGGAGCCAATTCTGTAAAAAACGTAATTTATCTTTGACTGAAACCGTTATTATTAACAACCTTTTATAAAATACAGAAATTACGAACATAAAGAAAACAATTGCAGGTGCTGCAAGTGAAAAATTATTAGTACTTACGTGTACTTGCAAAACATTAAAGACGATTTTGTCGATAATGTTTGAGAGTTGCGTTGACTGCGTTTGCCTGATTATCATTTGGGTTCTGAACTTCACGAACCATAAGTATCAAACAATTCTAAAATCCGATACCCATGTGGTCTCGTTGCGAGAATGGGTAAAATGAAATTTTACATGGCGCGAAAGCAGCCTATATACACCACTGAATAAGGTGGCGCAGTGGTAAGACACTGGACTCGCATTCGGGAGTATGGTGGTTCAAATCCACCTCCGGTCATTCAGATTTAGGTTTCCCGTGATTTCGCCGGCCGCGGTGGCCGAGAGGACTGAGGCGCTTCAGTCACGGTCTGCACGGCCACTACGGTCGGGGGTTCGAATCCCCCCTCGGGCATGGATATTTGTGCCGTCCTAGTTCGTAAGTAATGCATAAGTTTAGGGACTGATGACCCCGTAGTTAGGTCCCATAAGATTTACAAACATTTGAACATTTCCCGTGATTTCCCTATATCACTCCAGGCAAATTCCGGGATGATTCCTGTCAAAGAGCACGGCCGTTTTCCTCCTACATCCTTTACCGAAAATCCGAGCGTAAGCTCCGTCTCTAATGACCACGCTGTCAACGGAACGTTAAACACTAAGCTTCTTTCCTTTCCTTATTTATATCATCCAAACAGTGTCACTGAAAATTACGTATCGTTAATCAAGTCTATTAACACTCGTCAAAATGACGGCTACGTTCAAATTGTCAGTGAGCTGTGACTTTTGAGGAACAATTGTTGAACAAGTCTACATGGGTAGGTGTTGGTTTGGAATCACACTCGCCGAATTGACGGATGTTGCTAACAAAACTTCAAAATCCCCTGTAAGACGGGTGTTAGCAGCGAGCGTGAAAAACCAGATGTTAGTAACGCAGGGTTAAATTAATTTTAATGGAAAAGAAAACAATTACATTCATCTGGCTATAGTAAAAGATACCGTAAATAATACTGAGTAAATTGATATATAAATCTCAGTTATGCTAATAGTGATTCATTTACATATTTAATGATATAGGTTTGTCAACAATAATTTCAGAATAAACGGTAATCATACAGAAACTAATTAGGACAAAACTTTCCTAACATTATGAAACATAATAATACCTACTTTAATATTATGAGAAAAGAATTTACTTAGTTTTATCAGAGATACTTATTAGCCTAATATAAGACCCACACCAATACGCCTCTTCCATGAACTAATTAATATTTATATATACATGTGGTGCACATTTTCAGCTTTGCCCATTCGCAGTTGATGGCATTTATTCTGTGATTATGAAAGAATAACAACTGCAGGATCAGAAGTGACGTCTCTTCTTTCGGAACAGACGACACATGTTGTTGTTGTTATGGTCTTTCGTCCGGAGACCGGTTTGATGCAGCTCTCCACCCTACTCCATCCTGAGCAAGCCTTTTCATCTCCTCATAAGAACGACAACCCACATCCACTTGAATCTTCTTACTATACGCGTCTCTTGGTCTCCCTCTGCGAGTTTGACCCCACACACTCCCCTCCAATGCTAAATTTACTATTCCTCGATGTCTAAGAATGTGTCCTACCAAGCGATCCCTTCTTTTAGTCAGGGTATGCCAAAAATACCTTTTCTCACCAATTCTGTTCAGTACTCTTCATTAGTTACGCGAGCTACCCTCCTAATCTTTAGCATTCTTCTGTAGCACCAAGTTTCAAAAGCCTCTATTCTCTTCCTGCCTGCACTTTTTATCGTCCATGTTTCACTCCCGTACAAGACAACACTCTACACAAATGCCTTAAGAAAAGACTTCCTTACACTTAAATTAATATTCGATGTTAGCAAATTTCTCTTTTCCAAAAATGCTTTTCCTCCCATTGCCATTCTGCATTTTATATCCTCTGTACTGCGATCGTCATATGTTATTTTACTACCCAAATAACAAAACTCATCCACCACATGTGTCTACATAATATGCTGGTGACGGGCAATGATACTTTCGTTAGTGGGCAAATTTGTGACTCTTACGGGAATTAGTCTCATAACTATGAGTTTTAGTACTGTGGGCAGGGTGAAGCTGGGAATTTGTATCTGACGGGAAGCGTGCTAAGGTAGGCCTTGGAGATGCAAGTGATCACTGTGTCCCCAGTGGTGTAGTGGTCAGCGCAACTGCCTAGAAAGCGGGAGACCAGGGTACGAATCCCGGCTGGGTGCACATTTTCAGCTTTGCCCATTCGCAGTTGATGTCATATATTCTATGATTATAATTAATATCTGCCAATTAAAGAAACTTCTGCGACGCCAAATAAGAGAAAATAACTTTAGCTAGTCACGTTAGGAAAAATAATAACAAAACTTTTGGAAACGGAGATGATAATGGACTAATTACAAATGTTCAAATGTTTGTATAGCTTATGGGACTGAGGCGCTTCAGTCACGGTCTGCACAGCCACTACGGTCGGGGGTTCGAATCCCCCCTCGGGCATGGATATTTGTGCCGTCCTAGTTCGTAAGTAGTTCATAAGTAGTTTGTAAGTATAGGGACTGATGACCCCGTAGTCAAGTCCCATAAGCTTTACAAACATTTGAACATTTGTTTCTGTTGTTTATTTTCTATAATAACATGTTACATAATTTGGTTATACAATAGTTTGCACAAGTTGTTTGGCTTGACAATTTTGTGAGATGTTTTAGGCGTAATTTATTCAAGGTACTTACATTGTGTCATTCGCAGGATTTGCGTGTGCATTAATTGTGGACACACACAGACACGCAGTATGTTCTCTCTCTTTCTCTTTCTCTCTCTCTCTCACTGTTTAACACACGCAGACACAAACACACAAGAAAAACATACACAGATATACACCCACAACACAATGTCAGTATCTACACTATCCAAAAATCGCGCTCCACGTCACAGACACACCACGCAAAAGAATGCAACACCATACAGCCACCACAACAAGAAAAATGGCGATGTAAACAGTGCTGTTTCACAGCAAAAATTGCACTGAAGACCATAAAACATACGAACACGCCACAAACAAACTAGCAGCAGCATCACAGCTCAAATGTAAGCCAAAACAGCCACATAGAAATAATTTCAATAAAACTTCCAATCTAATGTAGGCTTACAAATAAATCAGTCAGTTTTCGTAAACAATACGTTTTGTTGTAGCAGATGACAGGTTGTCAAAAATTCGTCATTCCACAATTAATGCACATGCAAATCCTGCGAATGACACAATGTAAGTAGCTTCAATAAATTACGCGTAAAACATCTAACAAAATTGTCAAGCCAAACAACTTGTGCAAAGGATTGTATAACCAAAATATGTAATATGTTATTATAGAAAATAAACAACAGAAAGCTGGCCGCGGTGGCCGAGGGGACTGAGGCGCTCCAGTCACGGTCTGCACGGCCACTACGGTCGGGGGTTCGAATCCCCCCTCGGGCATGGATATTTGTGCCGTCCTAGTTCGTAAGTAGTTGATAAGTAGTTTGTAAGTTTAGGGACTGATGACCCCTTAGTTAAGTCCCATAAACTATACAAACATTTGAACATTTTTGAAACAACAGAAACCCACGGAAGATGGCAGAATAAGTGTCGAAACTAGTTTCGGTATTAAAGAAAAAAAAAAAAAAAAAAAAAAAAAAAAAAAAAAAAAAAAAAAAAAAAGAAGTGTCTTGCATAAGGCGGAATCAACCACAAATCTCGCACCTATTACTATGCAACACTGGTATCGGGAGGTTCAGTAATGCAAATAGATGGAAAATAAATACTAACATGCGCCGTTACAACCTGTTGTCTCATATATACGTTGTCTACGACAGCGACGTCCTCTGAGTGTTTACATGTGTCCAGTTTGTTCGGCTGTCGAGTGCAGCAGAGATACTGTTGACGCAGGTGGCAGTCCTGGTGTTCGTGGGCGCGCTGTGCGCGTCGGCGGCGGCCAACACGTGCGACGGGGAGCGCATCCTGGAGCTGATGAAGAACGCCTGCGTGGTGCGGCGCAAGCGCGAGGCGTCGCCAGCGGCGCGACAGGCCGTCCACGACCAGATCTCCCAGCTGAGGGCGCAGCGCCTGCCCCAGGACCTGGGTGAGTGCCGGGCTGCACGCCGACCAAAATCACTTGCTAGGGGAGAAAGAACACCTGAATCTCTCCGTTCGAGCTCTTACGGCCAATTCACACTGTCCGTCACGTCAACGTCACGTCACGGCACCGTCACGTCAAGTTCTATTCACACTGTCCGTCAGTGTCCGTCACGTCAATTCGCCCATCTCAATAAGCGGTGTTGAAAGTGAGGTTATAAGTGGCGAAGTGAGGTTATAAGTGGCGATCTGTTATGTCGAAAGTCATAGTTTGATACTAGAATTGAGGGAACAACAACTTTACAGTGTATGGTTTGGCCAACTTACAGGGAACTGAAACAACATTTCGAAACATCGACATTTATTTTCAAGCGAAAAAATAAACATATGACAACATCAAACAATACTTATAAAGAGTATAAATAGCGCCCGTTTACTTTATCCGTTACGATTTTCCCGCTGACATTGTTAATACCGTCGTAAACAACTAAATTTTTGTCTTTCATTAGAACTGACTTTTTCATTTAAAATGTTATTTAATGAAAAATGCGTAATCAAATTACAATCTTATCCAAATAAACAGTTTGCTTCAGTCTTTTCTGTTACACTGTTACGTAACATAAACCATTTTTTGGTTTCAGATATCCGACCTCGATTTTAGGGGGTCACTCAATTGACAAAAATATTCAAGTCGTCATGAAACATTTGAGATAACGAAGTATAACAACAAAGTAAAGATGAATAAGACACATTTGCATATAAACAGTGCAATCGTCGACTGCAACATGTAATTTGCGTGCCGAAAATAGGTTAACTTCCGATGTTAGCAGACGGCCGTTCCGTCAAAACATTCTTCTGGAGAAAGCTAGACGCGACGTTGACGTGACGTGACGGTCCGGTGACGGACAGTGTGAATGCCGCCATTAGAAATACATTGCGGAATGTTCTGACGGACGGTGACGTGACGTGACGGATAATGTGAATTCCTCGAATTTCATTCTGATCAGCTTTTCTACCTATGGAAGTGGCAGTCAACAACATAATTCCGCATTCGGAGGAGAATGTTGGCGATTGGAGTTTCGTAAACAGCCCACGCCGCAGCGATAAGCGGTGTTGTTGTAATGATTCCCATCCCAGATCCTGTATCATTTCCGTGAGACTGACTCCCTTGTATCGTGACAATACGAAACGAGCTGCCCTTCTTTGGACTCTTCGATGTCCTCCGTCAAACCCACCTGATAAGGATCCCACACTGGGCAGCAATACACACACACACACACACACACAAAAGGGCAGACAGCCGTAGCTTATGCAGTTTCTTTAGTACTTCTGTTGCATCTTTTAGGGGTTCTGCCAATAAAACGCAGCCTCTGTTTCGCCTTTCCCACGACATTACCGTATCTACGTGTTCTTTCCAATTTAAGTCTGAAGTAATGGTAATTCCTACGTATTTTATGGAGTTTACGGCCTTCACTTTTGATTGATTTATCTTGTAAACAAAGTTTAACGGATTTCCTTTCGTACTCATGTGGACGACTTCACACTTCTCATTATTTAGAGTCAACTGCCAATTTTACCCCATCCTCATATCTCATTTAGATCGTTCTATAGTTGGTTTTGATGTTCAGATGGTTTTACTAAACTGTAAATTATGGGTTGAGGCGTCACCAAACATAAAATTTCTAGTCACAAATAAAATATATACATCCATACTTTCTTTCAACCATTTGTAAATATTTTAGATATGTCACTTATATGTATATAAATATTAATATATATGTATAAAAATTGTAACATTTCTGTACATCACAATAGCGCCTTACAATCTATGGTGCTTAATATAGTAATTTATACAAATTGTAAATATATGATATTGGATGTAATTTGAGAAAATGTACTAAATGTAATCTTTTATATAAAAGACGACCAAAAAGGGCAGAGACCATTGTATAAATGTGCATGTAGCATCTTTGTATATAGTTTTCCCGCGTAACATTTAGTGTTATACTGTACTCTGCAGCGGAGTGTGCGCTGATATGAAACTTCCTGGCAGATTAAAATTTTGTGCCGGAGCCGGGACTCGAACCTGGGACCTTCGCCTTTCGCGGGCAAGCGCACTACCGACTGTGCTATCCCGACACGACTCACGATACAGCTCCACAACCTTACTTCCGCCAGTACCTCGCCTCCTACTTGCCAGACTTCACAGAAGCTCTCCTGCGAACCATGCGCGACTAGCACTCCTGGAAGAAAGGATATGGTGGAGACATGGCTTAGCCACAGCCTAAGGGATGTTTTCAGAATGAAACTTCACTCTGCAGCGGAATGTGCGCTGATATGATACTTCCTGGCAGATTAAAATTTTGTGCCGGAGCCGGGACTCGAACCTGGGACATTTGCCTTTCGCGGGCAAGCGCACTATCGACTGAGCTACCCCGACACGACTCACGATGCCGCCTCACAACTTTACTTCCGCCAGTACCTCGCCTCCTACTTTCCAAACTTCACAGAAGCTCTCCTGCGAGGTACTGGCGGAAGTAAAGGTGTGAGGCGGCTTCGTGAGCCGTGTCGGGATAGCACAGTCGGTAGTGTGCGTGCCCGTGAAAGGCAAAGGTTCCAGCTTCGAGTCCTGGTTCCGGCAGACTATTTTAATCTGCCAGGAAGTTTCATATCAGCGCACACTCCGCTGCAGAGTGAAAGTTTCTTTCCGGAATGAGAGACTTGTTGCTGTTAAGTGATTAAGATAAACAATGTCTGGGTTTGGGACCCGGCAGAGTGTGCAGACGCAGAGGTAGGAGGGCCGTGTGTTGCAGACGACCAGTTCTGGGACGGGCTGCAGGAGCTGGCGGGCTCGGAGCAGAAGACGGTGCTGGCGCGCGCGCTGCGCAAGAGCTCCAAGTTCCACCAGCTGATCACCGCCTGCTGCCGCAGGGCCTGCACCGCCAAGGACTTCCGCCTGCTCTGCGGGTCCTCGCGCAAGCCCTGACCCTCACCACACCCAGCCACCTGTCTGCCTGTCTGCTTCCTCCTCTGGAGGCACACTCTCTAGTCATTTTTCTAAACTGTCCTTTAGCAAATAAATACACTTTTCATAATACGTGTTGGAGCAATCATTTTTCCCCGCGTACACATTCAAACATTTGTTTTACCTTTTCACTACCTTCGAAATCCCTTCTGCGTAAAACTCCACCACCTGTGACTGTAGCCACCCTCTGACTCTCTCTTTTAGCGTTTTGGCAACGATGAGGAGCTGAATACGTCTGTGTAATCACCAGTGGCGGCGTGTCCTATGTGTTGACCAAAGACATTGTAAAAAAATCTCACTGTCGTGTTTTGCGGCCCACTTTAGATTTGTAGTTTTATAAGTTTTTGCAAACATTTTGGACCAAAATAATAATCTAAATAATAATAATTAATTAATTAATTAATAAGAATGTATCAAACCCTTTTAAGAAAAAAAGTAGGTAGTGGCGGGTTTCGAACCACCGACCTTTTGCATCACAGTCCAGCACCTTGCCCACTACGCTATGGCTATAAATCAAAACAAGTGATGTTTAATCTCATACTATTGATAGCCGTTGTTAACTGATCTTAATATGGAATTTGTAGACATTAGATTATCATTTATCGTACGAAGAACGATGGGTTTTGGTTAATTCCTCAGTGTGCCGTTGCTTTGAAATGGCAGCGTGTAAGTTACAATAAGAAAATCATCAAATACGCGAGGAATGTCACGTAATATTTCCGAACGGCTGGTTTTCGTTAATTCAATGCAGGGTGTCAAATCTCCGTTATTTTTGCAAATATGTCTCAAACGATACGATATATGAAAAAAAAACCAAACAAGGGAGCTAAATTGTAGAGAATTTTCTCCTATACCAATTAGGTTATTCAATGTTCGTGTCAGATGAACGGTTTGTTTGCAATTACAATTATATTACGAACGGATTTTTTTGGTTTTACTACCGTATTTTTTGTCCGAAATTTTTTAAAAAGGGAGGTTCTGTTCTCTGGCGGCCTATAATCATGTCTCTAAAATTTGGTGCTGATCGATTGAATGGTTCGTCTTAAAAACAGGGAACAGGTTACGGACAGACAGACAGACATCCCAAAATCGCCGTTATTTTTGCAAATATCTTTGAAACGCCACGATATATGACAAAAACATAACAGACCAAAGTTGTAGAGAATTTTCTCCTCTACAAATTCGGTTATTCAATTTTCGTGTCAGATGAATAGTTAAGCCGTTATTTTCATGTACATTTCGAGCTGTCAAAAGACGATCGCAAAGGCCCACTTTTAGTGTTACTACCGTAACCTAAAGTTGGTCAAAATAACTAGACTCACTAACAGCGCTGTTGTCGCGGGATAATTTGAACCTTCGGCCGGCCGCCATGATAGTGGCAAGCGTCACATAAATACGGGTGTTGCTAGGAGATAAATCGGGTATAGTACAGCTACTGCCGTATATATACCCAATTCATAGTCACGTCTGTAGTGTTTGATTATTGCAGTGTACATGGAGCACGATGGTGAAGAGCTGCTCAGCGTTTAACTGCATAAATCTATTTAAGAAAGGAATAAAAAGAACGAATACTATCTTCCCATTTATATTCCTCAGGAATACAAGTAGCCCTACTACTTGTGTTTAGAAAAAAAAAAAAAAAAAAAAAAAAAAAAAAAAAAAAATCAAATGTTTGTAGAGCTTATGGGATTTAACTACGGGGTCATCAGTCCCTAAACTTACAAACTACTTATGAACTAGCTACAACTAAGGAGGGCACAAATATCCATGTCCGAGGGGGGATTCGAACCCCCGACTGTAGTGACCGTGCAGACCGTGACTGAAGCGTCGCAGTCCCCTCGGCCACCGCGGCCGGCTTGTGTTTAGGGATAGTTACTCTTCCTTAAAGGCTGTCAGTAAAGACAATATCGGATTTTGAATGAAATAAATAACAATAATGGTAGCTCTTAGAAACGAGCTACTTTAGGCAGTACTGGAGGACGGGAAATTCAAAAAGTTTCATTTTATGATGTGTAAAGTGACTATGAGGGTACGAGATAATTTACCTCAGTGCAGTTCGAATTATTGTTTATGAAATTAATATTAGCAACTTGTAACACAGATTTTAAAGGTCATCTGCTTTACATTTAGGTATAATAACTGAAAGTGGTTTGCAAAGCTGTATATATGAATGACACGTAGCCACACTGGATGCACATTGTTAAGTTGAACCCTATGATGACAGTTGATGACTTTTGAGCAGTTCAAGCTACTGTAAGGTATTTGGCTTACAGCATTAAAAATGCTAATATATGTGTTAGATACTCTAATGCTAATATTACTTGCACTTAGTTAAGAAAAAGTTATGGCATACTTCGCGTTCTTAAGAGAATTTGGTAGTGGCTGGTTGCTGTATTCACAAGGTAAGAAGCTATTTTACAGTTATGTATCTGATAGAGTATTCCATTTTCACAGTCTATTTTTAACATCAGTTGTTTCAGGCAGCTCTGTTTCATTTTTTGATGGTATAAAGTATCTAAATATTGGAGAATATAGCAGGCACTCATAAAAAAAGACGTAAAGGTTTCTGAAACTCTTCCGAAATTAAATTTTTGTACAAAAGTTTCACCATCGTAGAGTATACTGAGAAAGTGCCATGAACCGTGTCTGACGATAAATTCCGTTCATATGCTCGTCTTAGAACGCTAAAAAACTAAATGTTATATTTCGGTTTAGTTAGGAAGAAGAAAAGCTGTTGGCCGATTTCTATACCGGATGTGTAATAAATTTACGCACAAACGATAGTTGCAGTTTGGGGCTGTTTTGTAGTTAATATATTTACATAAGTTTTCGCGACTTAACTCGAATGAATACACACGCTAATTAACAGAGTCTTACGCACATTTGAAGTTAGCGCTGAAGTTTGCCACCAAAATGGCCGCTCTTCAATTTGCCCGCTGTTCTCTGTCGGCCGTTTACGTAAGTGTGGGGCCTTGATATTGACTGGTTCAGTGAACCCCGGGCAAAAACTCGTCGTGAGAAAAAGTAAAAGTGTTTTTAAACTACGATTCTCCGTTTCGTTCTTCTATCAGATCATTTTATATGCACACTCATAGTATTTTTATCGCATGAGAAACGTTTTACGTCGCGGATACACCACCACTTATATGAAGGGCGGATGTTGCCTTCACAGAGGATTTGCGCATGCGCGGCTGAGGTGCAAATTCTCTTCTTAACCCCTTGGAGGCAGCAAGTGGGCGCTCCCGCCGCAGGGAGGGGCGAAGGGAAACGCCGCTTTTAATACTGGTGCTGGAGCAGGAAGATACACCAGCTCCTATAAGCTATAGCTACCCGAGCCCTGGAGGTTAAGCACGAATGGTCCCGATCGAAATTCAATGGAGCTACTGCGTACGTCGCCCTGCGCATGCGCAAATCCTCTGTGAAGGCAACACCGCCCTTCATATTTGTTTTTAGAGCATTGGACAGTCATAAAAAACTCATCATATTTGGTAAAATATCTCATAACTATAAATTAAAGTCGCATCAAATATAAAAGCCTTCATTAGATCCGATCATGAATAACAATAATGAAGTGACTACTCTCCATCAAGCAAAGACACCCGTTTGGTTGGCGGCATCGCGCTGCGTTGTCGAATGTAGTGGGTTCGATGCGAGCAATTCTTTAAAAACCAAATCTTCTTCTTAACAGATACGGGAAGTGCAATGACTTCTGTAATGTTACTTGCCATATATCTTTGGACGTTTTAGCAAATGTATCATGATTTCGAGGGTAAATGACATTTATACTCTTAGTTGTAACAATTACAGTATTTAACTGTTTGAAAAGTTGTGGGAGAGAGAGGCCTTTGCGCACGCGTGAGTTTAGGAGGGTGTACTGCTTAATAGTGTCACGTGACCGAAGGTAGCTTGTCTCTTCATCGTAACAGATTCATTTTGCTACAGTCGCTTAACAGTGCAATTTGTTACTGTGTTTTAGTGCTCATGTGCATAGTCATATGTTCTTGGTCTTTATTATCAAAGAAAAATGAACACCGTTCAATATCCTTTAGAAACAAAATACTCAGTTTTAAGCCTCGAACAAAAGTATGAAATAAAGAAGCTTCGAGTTGAAGTAAGCGCAAACAAGGTGAGGTAAGACACTGTGTAGGTCTTTTAAAGAAAAATATCTGAAGGGGGAGGGGGGAGGTCAAACCGGGGCGCTTACGCTGGCGCCAGTCGCAGATGTGCGCCATAAGTAGAAGTGAAGCTCCTGGCGCCACTGGTAATCGCAGGTGGCGGACTTCAGCGACACAGAAATAGTAAAGTTGATCATACGATATGACAAGTGTCTCACACGGGGCAACCGTTTTGCGACGCGACTCTGCAACTGGTGGAGCCTGCAATCGATTTGCGACCGTGCACGTGTTAAAGAATGGGAGTCCGCAGACAGGGCGACCGAAAGAAAACCGACTTAAAATCCGTCTGCAACCAGTCTTGTGCAACTGTCCTCGTCGGTCGCAAAACAGTTGCAGTTGCATGGTTGCGTGGTCAATATTTTCATCGGCTGTTTTTTCTCTTTGGAGGGGAAATGCGTGACCAAGAAATGAATATAAAATTCGTTGGACAGGTGGAGAAGCATGAAATTCTCTACAAATATAGACATCATCCTGGAGACTCCGGGAAAGGAATAACAGAGAAAGCACGGCAAGAGGTGTTATATACTTGTTTATTTTCATTATTTATTTATTTGTACAAGGTAGTTGCGTTACAGCATACATTGACCATATTCTTCTGGGTAATATTGTGTGATAACACTACTTCCTATTCTTGAATTGCGTTTCCACTGCCATGGTAGAGATGCACGAGGAGAAATCCCTCGATATTGCAAGATGGTATCAAAAAAATGTTCAAATGTTTGTATAGTCTATGGGACTTAACTACGGGGTCATCAGTTCCTAAACTTACAAACTACTTATGAACTACTTACGAACTAGGACGGCACAAATATCCATGCCCGAGGGGGGATTCGAACCCCCGACCGTAGTGGCCGTGCAGACCGTGACTGAAGCGCCTTAGTCCTCTCGGCCACCGCGGCCGGCGAGGTGGTATCAGTGTTACACCAGCAGCAGCAGTACTACATAGTTTACAGCCATCGCTGCAGCCCTCAACCTCTCGGAAAAGCCTGCTGGAGATAAACAGATCGGCGTCAGATGAATGCCAGTGTGCAGAAAGAATAATAATAATAATGTGGCGTCGCACAAGTCTGAAGTGCGCGCCACGTACTTTCGCCGCGCGCCGCCATGCACGCACGGCGCGGCATTCTTACGACGTCAGCCACGAGCGCCCTCTGCTGCAACTCCGCTCGTGGCCACCACTGAACTGCATCGCTCACTTGGGAATCAGATAGGCACCAGTTAAGACTTGGCTATCGGATAGGCACTAGGACTCATTAGTAGGCAGGCCTCTACCTAGTTGACCTATGTCTCAGCAGTACACTTAGTTGGCAGTCATGAACTTTGTAAAAGTTAAGTATTATATTTCTACGAAATATGCTACTTGTTCTAATCTAGCTTAGTGTTTCTAGTTTCTGCTGTCCCACTGGCTGGTCACCTCAGATTCTGTACCCGCACACGCGTGCATCCTATTTTCCTGTGTCGGTTTCTCTCTACTCGGCCACCGACAGCCAGGACAACCGGCGCAAACGAGACACAAATAATAATAATAATAATAATAATAATAATAATAATAATAATAAAGATTGTGAAGTGGGAAAGGGACAGCTAACGGCATTGACAGGAAAGAGGCTTTGAAAATGTTTTATTTGGCTTGTTACCAGAACTTTAAGAACTGAGTGACTGTCAGATTGCAATGTTCAAACGGAAAGTTTTTAGCATTATTGCTGAAGTAACTAATCCCACGTATGTGACAGTGCTGTCACCTGATTCGGTTGGGTCAAACATTTCAGTCATTTCACATTCTCATGTATCTGAACATTCTAACACTAGACTTTCCCCTGCATTAGAAGCAGTACAGAACACAGCATTGTCTCAGTTATCAATAACATTAGAGGCACAGAAACCAGTTTCGCCCACGTTCTTAAACCCGCTGAGATATAAAATATTCAAATGTTTGTTAAGCTTAAGGGACTTAACAGCGGGATTATCAGTCCCTTACAAACTACTTATGAACTACCTTGTACTAAACACGACACAATCATCCATGCCCGACGGAGGATTCGAACCCCCGACCGTAACGGCTGTGCAGACTGTGACTGGCGCGCCGCAGACCGCTCGGCCACTGCGGCCGGCTCGCTGAGGTATAGTAGTTGAAATCTGTTATAAATAAATAATAACGAAAGCTTGTGTAAGAGTTATTAACATTGTTTTTTCTACGGTCACACATTCCCTCATGTTAGCGTCCATTTTCTTTATAAAAGGAGCAACTATCCTTACAAGTTCCAGATAAGTAGCTTTTGACATTCTGTAGAATGCTATAAATTTCTGTCTGTTTCATTCAATTGTTCGGCTGCTATAAACAGCCTGGACTTCATATTTCTCTGTATATAGGAATGACACTAATACTGCCTTCTTCCTGTTCTTCGTAATCGGCGATATTGATGATAAACAATCATATCTTCACCAGAACTACTACTGCTTGCCATACCGTCAAATACTGTCGCGTTTACGATCTGTGCGGGCAGAGATCGCCGATTGATCGCGAATCAGTTGCTCTCGTGAGCAGACGACGGTTTCAGTTTGGTTGCAAAATCGTTGCGCTTGTGGCAGTTGTGCAACCGGTTTCAAACTCGAGTTGCAAAACAGTCGACCCGGGTGGGGACGGCCTAAATTTGATCTGAAAGTTTTAAACATGGCTTCGTTTCTTCAGCGATCGTCTCGATACTAAGGCACAGCGTAGTTATAAGGATAATTTCAACTTACATCAAATTTTTCCGGAAATTTATTAACTTAATTTTTCTTTTCAGCATCAATCCATCTCATAAAATAGGCTGTATGTAGGTATGTGTGTATGTATGTTCCAAATCTCCTCCTAAACTACTGGACCGATTTCAACCAAACTTGGTACACATGTTCCTTACTATCAGGCAACAATCGCTGTCGGCGTAACAACCATACGACACATACATAAGGAAATATGACGTCATAAACAATGATAGTCGTGAAAAACGGCCGCCGCGGCGGAACGGACGAGCGCATTGAGGCGCTATGCTACGATGCGCGAGGTCGTTCCCCGTCGGGGGTTCGAATCCCCCCCCCCTCGGGCATGGATGTTTGTACCGTCTTTAGTATAAGGTAGCTCATAAGTAGTTTGTAAGTTTAGGGCTGATGAACCCGCAGTTAAGTTCCATAAGCTTAACAAACGTTTAAACATTTTGAACATTTGAAAAACGGCCGCATCATGCGATAATATACATTTTCTCCTAAGCCAATGAACCGATTTCAACCAAATTTAGTAGAAATATTCTTTAAGGTCAGGAATCATAGTTCATACGATATCACGTCACAAACAATGAAAACTACTCCATCTTGCGTCGCGTGATAGGGTGCTTTTATTCGTCAACTATTTTACAATGAGTGCACTTAGCGACTTGCAATAAACTTTGAATATAATTTCAAATCTTTACGAAACCTTTTCTCGCTGATAACCCCAACAAAATGTAAGGAAAAAAGTTTATCGCGTACTACTTTTGCGATGTTCATGATATATATCTATGGAATTTGGCATGACGTTACAATTTATTACTCCTGCAGAGTAAATTTTATTCGCGAGACGATACACACACATATCACTGAATATTATATTATAGTTCGACACATAGTTCATGAGATATGAAGTCATACACAATTTGGTTCCTGAAACACCGCATCATCACACATGATGTTTCGATTTAGTGCGTCTTTACTGCTGACACCATTCACGACAAATTTTGCACACATTAGGCACATATACTACTGAATATACCTTCGAATTTACATCAAAGTACGACACATATTTCAGAACATATGAGGTCATAAACAATGAAATTTCCGAATAACTGCAACATCATGTGCTTTTTTTCCACATCTCCTCCTAAAATAATGGACCGATTTAATTAAATTTGATATAAATATTACTTACTAACAGACAACAATTGCTGTTAGTTTAAAAACTACCTACGACACACAGTTCAGAAGATTTGACGTCGTAAACAACAAGTCAGAGAAACCTTCCAACGAATACCCCTTATTCCGACAAATCTACCTTTCAACTTCAAGAGACTGCAGTTTCCAGTGATACTTGTATTTTCTATTACAATTAACAAAATCACAGAGACAAAATGTTAAATACCGTGTAGAGGATTTGGCATCTCCACGTTTCTCACATGAACAACTCTACGTCGGCTGCTGAAGGGTGGACTCACCAAAGAATTTATTCATACTAGCTCCTGGACGAGTAACAAGAAATATTGTTTGTAGTCAAGGTTTTAATTAAATTAATATTATACATCATTTTATTTTATTACTACTTCTCTTTCTTTGGTTACTGCATTTATATCATTCTTTACATTATGCATTATTTCTTTGTTTTACTGTTGCACAATTTGTAAGCTATTTTCATGAATACATGAAGATGCAATGTTTTCCGGATTTTTATTTTCGTTTCTGATACACTGGAAAATGGATGTATTCCCGGGGAATACGGGTTTAGCAGCTAGTTTACTATAACTTGTATTGGTATACTTATGCTGTTGATGAAAGGTGGTTGCACGCGATTGTCAAACATTTACGTTGTGCTTTTATTCGATTTACCCACCCAATTGCAAAAAATAATTGCATTTCGGTGGGGCTATTCGGAGAGTGATGGGACTATTTGAATAAGGTAAATTATGAACGGATACACAACTAAACTATAAGAATGATTAGCTGAAAATACGCTAATTTCCATTTAATACTCATTACCTATAATGATATAATAATTACCATAATATTTACAATAGTATTTTCTCATTAATGGAATGTAGCCGTTACGAAATGACCCTGCTTTCGTAAATCATCTGCAGCGTCGGCAGACAAATTGCTTCCGACCTGTCGCACCGACACAATATTTAAGAGACTAGGTGGCACACGTTGGGCATTGCATCCACTCAGGTTGCCGGGTGGGAGTAGCCGAGCGGTCTGGAGCGCCACGTTACGGATCGCGCGGCCTGCGCGCCGGAGGTTCGAATCCTCCCTCGGATATCGCTGTGTGTGTTCTCCTTAGCTTAGTTTAAGTAGTTTGTAAGTCTAGGGCATATGACCAAAGTAGTTGGGTCCCATAGAATTACAAACATATGAACCAACATCCACTTACGTTTATCTTCATCTGGAACACGTGACCATTTCTCCTGGCAGAATCCACATTCCCATTCCATTGCCTCATTTTGTTCCTGTTACAACGTTTCACAGCCTCTATGCTTAGTACGACTGCTCTTGTTTTCGAGAGCCCCTACGGTTTTCTCGAGGAATTTTTATTTTATTTTATTTTTTATTATTTTTATTTTTTCGATAATGAAACGCACCATTCCCTTTCAGCTATGTTTTTTCAGTGGTGATTTACATTGTACTAGGCAGTTTGAAGGCTGCAATAGTCACATCTTTCGGTGTCAGTCCAAATTCTCTTTTTCCCAAATACATTTATCTGTTGGCAAAAGAGGTTGCCAAAAGTTAAAAAAAATAAATAAAATAAATAAATAAATAAAAATATTTAGATGTCCAGCTGGCTTACCATATGCATATTTTTTGGTAAAACATTACTGTTACCCATAACTTTATATTTTCCTTTTTGATAATGACTGTAGACACTCGTATACGGCACCCCATAAGTTTTACTGGCTTCTAATTGTGCCTTTATCGCTGCTTCAACTGCCTCCTTCTTTCCGTTTCCTCACTATCTGAGAAAAATGATGGAATCATTTGCTACAAAACAGAAAATCTTTTGTAAATGTACTTTAGCCAATTTCAATCAGTTTTCCACCACTATTCATGAAGCCTCACACTTACTTGTGAGTCATCAAATAGGCCCAAAGTGCACTGATACGCTGTTGCGAAGTAGTTCCTTGATGCACTGACATGTGGCAGCACAAGTCACCAACGTGGTGTAGAGGACCCACTGTCATCCCTCAACTTCTTTCATGGCTTTCATTTCTTACAAACTGCAGGAAATCCCTAGCGAACATGAAGTCAGTTTTACGAATCGTGCACTGACCAGTTGTCAGCCACTCGCCTTCTAAAAATTAAATAAATCTGGCGCAAATTTCTGAAGTCCGAAAACGAAATAGACATGTTCACTGGATAGACAAAACTCCCAACAACAAGAACCACTCACATAGTGCCGTCTCCATTTTTATGTTGTTGCGCTGGACGCGCGCGCAAAAGCTTGCAATTGTTCATAGAGCCCCTCTATTCAGTTAGATCCGCTCTACCCTACCTGGTAGTAAGTCAGTCCTCGGTCGCAAAGATGAAGTGTATTTTACCTGGGTTTCAACGACTACTATGATGCATTAATCAGAAAATTCCTAAAAATAAGCGTAACATAAATTACAAAATTTCAAATGAGAAATCATTTTAAAAAATTAATACTAGTTTTGATGTACACGGCGAAAGAAGTACTTACATGTCATATGATCGCATCACTTGAGAATGGCTTCACCGATTTGGCTGATCTTTTGTTTTTACTGTTTATAATTGTCAGGACAAGGTTTGTATGAAAGAAAATTTTTGGAATATGGACCGGAAAATATGAGAATTTGAGAAAAACTGAAAATACGCTTCTAGCTCGGATTGTTTTCTAGATTCTACAACAATCAGCTTATTAATTCGCTACTCGCCTAGCGACTAAATATGCTGAAACGGAGCGAAAAAACACGCCAAAGATGTCAGAAATAAAGGAAGATGGCGTTATGCACACAAGGTTAAAACAGTTTCTTTAGAAACCTCTCGGTTTTGTTCTTTCATCCGTCGTGTTATCGGTGGTGATCATAACTTTGGATTGTTGCAAAGACAGAATTGATGACAGTTATTTATAGTTTTGAGTCTCATAAACAACATTAGTGTAGATCGTGGTTTATTTTTCTAGAAAAATTCATCCATTGCGACGTAGTAATATCGGTCGGCGCACGCGCAACGCAATCCTACTATTCTACACTTGTACGTGATATGTTCGCAATATAAGTCATACAAATTGTGCAAAATCGTTTACGATTAATTAATTTCTGTTTTGTATGAACTTCTCTCGACTACGAGAGCCGAGCGACTGCTCGTTTGACCGGTAAAATGCCGGCGTGTGTGCAAGCAGCGCTACGCCGATAAAATACCGGCCGTACAAAATAAAAAAAAATGTTTCAAATGTTTGTAAATCTATCGGACCAAACTGCGTGGTCATCAGTCCGTAGCTTACAAACTACTTAAACCTAGGTAAACTAACGTACGGACAAACACACACACCCATGCCCCAAGGAGGACTCGAACCTCCACGACGAGCAACCACGCGCTCCGCAGCGAGACGCTTTAGAACGCTCGGCTACTCCACCGCGGCCGTACAAAATCGGTGTGTGTGCAACCAGCCTAAGTTTATGGACGACAACTATCAAGTCCATCGTGCAGGCTTCGACAAAAATTTCGTCAATCAGGCCGCTATTGCATTGGCCTGTACGTTCTTCCGGTATGAATCCAGTAGAAAATGTTGAATTACGAAGAGCTTGTGCGAACACTTTCTGACTAGCTGCGAAATCTACGGGAGGTAAGCACGACCGTCATTGCACAAGCGGTGGATAAATGAACTCGTGGGCAGCAAGCCACTTGGGGTGCAAGCTTGTCTTCAGGAAGGGGTCATGCAACTCTTTACTGAATGGGGTTGCTACACAATGGGCTTAAGAAAATTGATTTTAGACTCAATTTGAATACAAAATAATTTATTTGTACGGTTATCAAATGTTCAAATGTTTGTAGAACTTATTGGACTTAACTACGGGGTCATCAGTCCCTGAGCTTACAAAGTACTTATGAACTAGCTAAGACTAAGGAGGCATAAATATCCATGCCCGAGGGGGGATTCGAAGCCCCGACCGTAGTGGCCGTGCAGACCATGACTGGAGCGCCCCAGTCTCGTCGGCCACCGCGGCCGGCTGTACGGTTATGTTAGTCAATAAATCGGAAGATGTTTTGCTTTGTAAATACCAATTGACCATAATATACACTACTGGCCATTAAAATTGCTACACGACGAAGATGACGTGCTACAGACGCAAAATTTAATCGGCAGGAAGAAGATTCTGTGATATGCAAACGATTATCTTTTCAGAGCATTCACACAAGGTTGGCACCGGTGGCGACACCTACAACGTGCTGACACGAGGAAAGTTTCCAACCGATTTCTCATACTCAAACAGCAGTTGACCGGTGTTGCCTGGTGAAACGTTGTTGTGACGCCTCGTGTAAGGAGGAGAAATGTGTACCAACACGTTTCCGACTTTGAAAAAGGTCGGATTGTAGCCTATCGCGATTGCGGTTTATCGTATTGCGACACTTCTGCTGGCGTTGGTCGCGATCCAATGACTGTTAGCAGAATATGGAATCTGCGGGTTCAGGAGGGCAATACGGAACGCCGCGCTGGATCCCAATACCCAGTCGAGATGCCAGGCATCTTATCTGCATTGCGGAAACAGATCGTGTAGCCACGTCTCGATCCCTGAGTCAACAGATGGGGACGTTTGCAAAGTAACAACCATATTCACGAACAGTTCCACGACGTTTGCAGCAGCATGGACTATCATCTCGGAGACCATGGCTTCGGTTATCCTTGACGCTGCATCACAGGAGCGCCTGCGATGGTGTACGCAACGACGAACCTGGGTGCATGAATGGCAAACGCCATTTTTTCGGATGAATCCAGGTTTACAGCATCCTGATGGTCGCAACCGTGTTTGGCGACATCGCGGTGAACGCACATTGGAAGAATGTATTCGTCATCGCCATGCTGGCGTATCACCCGGCGTGATGGTATGGTGTGGCATTGGTTACACGTCTCGGTCACCTCTTGTTCGCATCGACGGCACTTTGAACAGTGGCCATTACATTTCAGATGTGTTACGACCCGTGGCTCAATCCTTCATTCGATCCGAAACCCTGCATTTCAGCAGGATAATGCACGGCCGCATGTTGCTATACAAACCTTTCTGGTTACGGAAAATGTTCGACTGTTGCCCTCCAGATCTCTCACCAATTGAATACGTCTGTTCAATGGTGGCCGAGCAACTGGCTCGTCACAATACGCCAGTCACTACTATTGATGAACTGTGGTATCGTGTTGAAGCTGCATGGGCATCTGTACCTGTACACGCCATCCAAGCTCTGTTTGACGCAATGTCCAGGTGTATCAAGGCCGTTATTGCGGCCAGAGGTTTGGGTACTGATTTCAGGATCTATGCACCCAAATTGCGTGAAAATTTCATGACCTGTCAGTTCTAGTATAATATATTAGTCCAAATGAATACCCGTTTATCATCTGCATTTCTTATCGGTGTAGCAATTTTAATATCCAGTAACGTAAATACTATAGAACTTTAGTTTTGTGAGTGAAGCAGGTTTTTTTCCTTGCAAAGAATTGTGTGTATTGTAATTACCCTGTGCTTAAGTTAGAAGTCCCGACAGCCTCAAGGAATGCAAGGCCGTCACGAAACGAAATTTAGTGCGCTGAAAATTAAAGGAAAACAACAAAAATGTGTTTCTCTTTACGCATCTCTTAATCGTCTAGAAAGGCAGGCAGCAACTGTTGTACGTCTTTTGTCCGTAGCGGCGTGCACATACCGCTTGTGCAACAAGGAAGCTTAGCATTCTCTAAGAATGACAGCTTTTCTAAAGAAAGCACTTCATGCCCTAGAGATAACAAGTTACAAGAACACAATTAAACAGTGAGGTTAGGAACGCAAGGACACACCTAGACAGTTAACTACGCTTCCACTACTTGTTTGGTATCCGTCGCTATTAACTGTTGCTGGGAATATTATCTTACAAGAGATAAGGTAAATGTATGTTTTGTGGCGCGTACTTATCAACAACACGGTTCCTTTCAGCAGTTTATTGGCTCTAGAAAGGCTGGCACTGACATCATGTTATTTACTAGATATATGTTACCTATTCCAATTGTTCAATATGACTTTCCACACGTTGTGAGGTGATCCAGCGCTCATTAGAACGTCCCGTTGACAGTGTGGTCATTAGAGACGAATCACACGCTTGGACTGTTTGGATAAGAATGAGGAAGGAAATAGGCCGCGCCCTTTCAAAGGCATTTGCCTTACGTGATTTATGGAAATACGGGATGGGAGAGCGATCTGTTAAATTATGAGAACAATGTTTCACATGTAAGACAGGCTAGATCGCGTATTTGTAGTTTGACAAACTTGTTGTCATTTTCGAACATAATACAAACTATTTAAAAGCGTTGTGAAAGGTGGATATACACAGATACGTACATCATGGAAGGTATAGTAATAAACCTGTGTGTTGTTTATTTCATTATTGTCAATAACATACATGGGCCTTTCATTAAAAATACGTAGTTACGAAACGTTGATACACCTATCATTTTACGATTGTGTAAGTTATCAGATGCTTAACAGTATATTTTGCCAAAACTGTATACTACAGTTTTCCTTTACACGATACAAAATATTGCATCATTCTCTGTAAACTTATTAACCAATTGCTTGTGTATTCTATTTTGAATGATTAAAGCTTACTAATCTCTTCAGCCCGCCTATCGGAGCAACGAGTTACGTATATTAAGATAACATACGTTATGAACTGTCACTTCTGTTCTGACTTTCGATGTGCACACATACACAACATATTGACTCTGAATCACACAAATGCTGGCTCATGATGACCTTGTATTGTGGAGTGCTTTATGTGTTTGGATTGTACATATATTGCAGAATGCTTTATACACTTGGATTGTACAGGTATTTTAACTACGTTAAGAAATGTTAACGAAATGTATGTATATGGTGATGGATATTAACGCAATTTATACTGCATTTTATTTCAGACAAACACCATTTATAGGAATTCAAGGTATATGCCACATTATAATCTTCCATCTGTGGTTTTGTCTGCTGATGGTAATTTCAAAACTTTATGTACTACATTATGAACAGCACACAGATTGCACTTTTACTACTATACCATTAATGATATACGTATCTGTGTACATCCACCTTTCACAGTGTTTTTAAATATTTTGTATTATGTTCGAAAATGACAACAAGTTTGTCGAAACTAGTTACGATAAATAACTTATAAATACGCAATCTAGGCTGTCTTTCATGTGAAGCATTGTTTCTCTAAATGTAAATGGCCTTAGGTGTATATGAACTACAGTCCACCGGGATGCAGTACTAGAGTGTTACCACTGCGCCACTTAGCTGAGTTAGACATTGGATTCGTAATCTAAAATCTCCTCTTTGTTGTTGTTGTTGTTGTTGTTGTTGTGGTCTTCAGTCCGCAGACTGGTTTGATGCAGCTCTCTACGCTACCCTGTCCTGTGCAAGTCTCTTCATCTGAGAATACGTTCGGCAACCTTCATCCTTTTGAATCTGCTTACTATATTCGTCCCTCGGTCTCCCTCTACGATTTTTACCCCACACGCTTCCTTCTAATGCTAAGTTGACAATTCCTTGACGTCTCAGAATGTGTCCTCTTAGTCTATCTGATTTAAAATTCGCGACCCAATAATTTGAGCACGGAGTGAAGTGGTAACACACTGGACTCGCATTCGGGAGGACGGCGGTTAAAACCCGGCTCCGACCATGCTGATTTAGGTTTTCCAGCAAAATGCCGGGATGGTTCCTTTAAGGGCATGGCTGATTTTCTTCCCCATCCTCCGCAAAAAACCATCCGAGAGTGTGTCCCGAATCTAATGACCAAGCTGTCGACAGGACGTTAGACCCTTATCTTCCTTCCTCCGCTCCTTCAGTAATTTGTGCCGAGTGCAGCACAGTTCCTGAAGCAGTGCTCGGCTGATCACATCTACACATTCCTCTCGTCACTAAAGCTCTCATTCCGACGAGATCTTAAATCATAATCTTATTGATTTTTTTTCTGATTTTTAATCTTATTTTCCTTATGGAGAGGGACAGCGCTGAAGATGCAGGTTTGAAAACGTGAAAGGGAGGAGAATGGGATCGTTCGACGAGATCTTTGAAGAGACAACTCTCTGCGTTGGGAAGGACGACGAAGGAAATAAAACGAGTCCTTTCAAAGGAAGCGTCTGTGCAAAGACGTTGGGAAATCAAGGAAAATCCTTAAATCTGGAAAGGCGGACAAGGGTTTGAACGATGTGCTTCTCTACCTCAGCGCCATCTCCTTGAGTGAGATTCCAAGTTGTCATCCAACACGCCTCACTTCGGCATCTACAGTTCCTACAGACGAATGCCTGGTTGGTTCTTTCGACATAGGTTGCAGATGTGTTCGAAGAGGTCCTCCTATTTTTTTCTGGATATGAGGTCCGCCTGATATGCGAAACTCTGTTTCATTATACACTCAAACTAGTTTCTGCACCTCTGTGCCATCATCAGTTGGTTTTCAATGTATTTAATGCTGTGAAAGCAAAATACTTTTATTTTACTACTGTACTATGCGTAAATTTAAGCCTAAATAGTCGTCAGTCTTATTTTCGTTTTTACCTTATTCTACATTCTGTGGTCATGTGGGACCCTTTCTGGATAGTTATGTAGTTGTAGCGTTGTCATCTGCAACCAAAATTATCTCTTTTAAATGTTGTGAGGTTTTTAAAACGTAAATTTGGTTTGTAGGGATATTTCTATCGTCAGCATACTATCACAGTTTCTTTTGGCATACACTTCCTCTTCCGCGTTTTTGTATATGGCACACATGAAATACACATATTTTGCGGACTTTTTTCTATCACAATCACTTCCCACTTTAAAAATTCGCCTGGGTTTACTTTGTTAAAATGCGTATGTGTTAGTTGATACAGAGACAAAACAAACATTATTCATATCCACCGCCATTCCACTGGAGAACAACTGAAAGTCAACTAACACATACGCATTTTAACAAAGTAAACACAGGCGAATTTTTAAAGTGGAAAGTGATTGTGATAGCAAAAAGTCCGCAAAATATGTGTATTACACATGTGCAACGTACAAAAACGCGAAAGAGGAAGTGTATGCCAAAAGAAACTGTAAGTAATAGACAGTAAGTAGGTATTGACAATGCTTCAATACGTATACGTAATTTAACCTTTATAACACAGTAATGCACAGCCTTCTCTATAAAAATTACTGATTTTATTGGATCCTGAAGTTAACCATGTAAAATTTTTTAAACATTTTCAACCGGTGTAGATTATATTGAAAAAAAAAAAAAAAAACTTCCCATGTGACTTTGTAAGTTCAAACTCCTCTCAAGAGGTGCCCCTTGATGAATTAAAAGTGTGCTGTTTACCACAAGTACCCAATTATCACTGTGCAGGAAAGTCAGCACGGCGCAAAGACGCCATCTCTCGGATTGCGTGGTTGGTCCCGTCAGAGGTTCGAGTCCTCCCTCGGGCGAGGGTGTGTGTTGTCCTTAGCATAAGTTAGTTTACTTAGTCTGTCTACATCTACATCTACATTGATACTCTGCAAATCACATTCAAGTGCCTGGCAGAGGGTTCATTAACCACTTTCACAACTTTTCTCTACCATTCCATTCTCGCGCGGGAAGAAAGAACACCTAAATCGTTCCGTTTTCGATCTGATTTATTTTATTGGGATGGTCATGTCTCCCTAAGTAGGTGGGGTGCTAGCAAAATATTTTCACATTCAGAACTAAAAGTCGGTGACTGAAACTTCGCAAACAGATCACGCCGCAATGAATGATTTCCACCCCAATTCGTGCAACATTTCCGTGACGCTTTCCCCCCCGTAACGTGATAAAACAAAACGAGGTGCCCTTCTCTGAACTTTCTCAATGTCTGTGTGTAGCCGGCCGCGGTGGCCGAGGGGACTGAGGCGCTCCACTCACAGTCTGCATGGCCACTACGGTCGGCGGTTCGAATCCCCCCCTCGGGCATGGATATTTATGCCGTCCTTGTTCGTAAGTAGTTCATCAGTAGTTTGTAAGTTTAGGGAATGATGACCCCGTAGTTAAGTCCCATAAACTATACAGACATTTGAACATTTTGTCTGTGTATAGCAAACAATGAGCTGAACAGTTTGTTCCCCTAGGTTTACAAGCATTTGATTGTGATCACCATTACAGCCCCATTCACCTACGCTGAACGAACCGTCGTCCAGCGATTCCACCGCAGCTACCGGGACACACTGCTGGATATGTGACGGATTTCGACATTCGAACCGCAACCTCACGTGTGCAGTTTCTCTGCTGAAGTTCACACGTTTTACTCTTATTGCACATTAACTGACAACCCGGCGTTGCCTGTGTCTGTTTAGAAAGACTCGGTCATTTGCTTGGCATTTCTAAATGTACGGTACCTAAACTTACCGAAGTTACAAAACAAATTACACACTTTGCATAGTCTTTGCAAAGAATTCTTATATTACTGAAAACAATCGATAATTACGAAGGAATGTTGTTATATTTTAAACATAAATGAAACCTACCGAAAGAATCAAATAAATATTAAGTTTTTAATACATAAAGCGACATCAGTTACTCTCTGTTCAATGTTAGTTGGTATTCGTAGAGATAACATTGCGGCGCTTAATTCTGTCACAGATATACGGTTCCTTGCTGTACTACGCCATACTTATAAGACTCGTATACACATAAAACTTTAAATTACGATATCTTTCCTTCAGCTAATCCGATTTTGATTAAATGCTGCCTATGTTACTCTCCAAAGTGGGAACCCATGAAAGTTCAAGCGGTACTTTTGGAAATTATACTAAAAAAATAGACATACACGATGTCTTTTGAACAAATGATTAAATTATTACATTTTTATTTTCTCTCGATTTTAATTCTTGAAGCCTTTATGTAACCGCACTATATCCTCAAGTTACGTGTGAAAACCCCACGAAAATTCGTCAAGTAGTTATGGAGACAAACGTTTTCAAAGAGACAGACAGACATGACAATCAAATGTTCAAATGTTTGTAGAGCTTATGGGACTTAACTACGGGGTCATCAGTCCCTAAACTTACAAACTACTTATGAATTAGCTAATACTAAGGACGGCACAGACATCCATGCCCTAGGTGGGATTCGAACCCCCGACCGTAGTAGCCCTGCAGACTGTGACTGGCTCACCGCAGAACACTCGGCCACCGCGGCCGGCAGACATCACGATCTTAGATCAAAATTTCGAATTACGATTTTTTTTTTCGTGATCCAATTTTTATGAAACAAAGTCTATATGTTGTCCTGAGATACGCTCAAGTTACCTGTGAAAAAACCTATGCCAATTCGTGAAGTAGTTTTGGAGATAAGAAGTTTTTAATAGTTGAACAAATAGAAACGACGGTTTCTGAAAACACTTCAAATTACGATATCTTTTTTTCGTGATCCGATTCTGATAAAATTATGCATATATGTTGACCCAAACTTTTCTCCTGTTTCCTATGAAAACCGCATGAAGATTCGTCCAGTAATTTTGAAGATTGAAGAGAATAGCGGCAGGTCTACATTTACAGATTAATTATTAGTATAGATTCCTCATTTATAGCGTCAGTAGATAAGCATCAAATTAAAGGTAGTATACTCTAAATATATCAAAAGACAGATAAAGAAAATACAGAACTTCTACCTTGCTCTCAGTACGAAAGAAAGTTGGACGACCAAGTTGAAAATGTGTCTCTTCAGCTGCCTATTATCCTTAGACAAATGGACAAGTCGTTGGCAAATGCGTTGTCGATGTACGTCGATGTTGAGCAGAAGGATTGGGATACAATACTGCCAGTCGTGACAATTCCTTATAGTACAACAAGGCAAGACATGGTCGTGAAGCTGAGACGACTACGGATACGCTGTTCCCGTATCAACCAGACGCATGACTATGTGATGCATCTCATCACCAGGATCGAAGAACAAGACAGCTGGCTCGCATACGAACACTGGACGCCCATGAGAAGGTCCGTCAGCGGTATAACGACAAGCACCGACCTGTTGTGTACAGATCAGGAGGTCTGGTATGGAGTTTTACCTCTGTACGAAACGCTGGGCTATCAGAAAAGTTACTGAAACAATAGTTTGGTCCGTATAATGTCATACGCCGCTTGTCAGACGTCACATAAAAGTCGATGATTATGAGCCATTCTCAAGACGACAAAAACGAAGAGATATTGTTCACGTCCTCCGTGTGAAGCCTTCCCGCGATCCCAAAGAGTAGATAGATAGAAATGGCTTCTTGTTCAAGGACTGAAGACCGTTGGAATGATGATGAAGTCTCGCCGGTCATCATAATTTTAAGAAAGGCGTGCAGACAGAATGGAAGGATGTTCCGGACGACCCATGACAAGATCCAGGACACTGCAGCCGGCTACAAAGGGAACCTAACAGCTGCTCGCTGTTTGTTCAGAAAGGGGAGCAATGCGGAGACTATTCCGGCGAAACACCAGGTGCAGTGGTTCAGAAATGTTTAAAGGTTTGTTATTGTATGGGACCAAACTACGTTGGTCAACAGTCCTTAGTCTTACAAACTACATAGACTAAGTTAAACTAACCTAAGGACAACACACATCCATGCCCGAGGGAGGATTCGAACCTCCGACGTGGGAGGCCGCGCGATCCGTAACGTGACGCTACAGACCGTCGGCTACTCCCGCACGGCTGAGTTTAGCGTCGCAGATTGCTGTGCTTAGGATCACAGGTTAACATTCTGCCACGTGCACAAAAAATGTATTTATTATCTCTAGAATGTTCTAAGTTTTTCATATGTTTGATGTACTTGTAAGTTCCAGAAAATTCTTTCTACACAACTGGCCATTAAAATTGCTACACCGAGAAGAAATGCAGATGATAAACGGGTATTCATTAGACAAATATATTATACTAGAACTGACATGTGATAACATTGTCACGCAATGTGGGTGCATAGATACTGAGAAATCAGTACCCAGAACAACCACCTCTGGTCGTAATAACGGTCTTGATAAGCCTGGGCATTGAGTCAAACAGAGCTTGGCTGGCGTGTACAGGTACAGATGCCCATACAGCTGCAACACGATACCACATTTCATCAGGAGTAGTGACTGGCGTACTGTGAAGAGCCAGAAGCTCGGCCACCATTGACCAGACGTTTTCAATTGGTGAGAGATCTGTTGAATGTGCTGACCAGGGCAGCAGTCGAACATTTTCCGTAACCAGAAAGGTTCGTATAGGACCTGCAACATGCGGTCGTGCATTATCCTGCTGAAATTTAGGGTTTCGCAGGGATCGAATGGAGGGTAGAGCCAAGGGTCGTAACACATCTAAAATGTAACGGTCACTGTTCAAAGTACCGTCGATGGGAACAAGAGGTGACCGAGACGTGTAACCAATGGCACCCAATACCATCGCGCCGGGTGATACGCCAGTATGGCGATGACGAATACGCAAAAATGTTCAAATGTTTGTAGAGCTTATGGGACTTGACTACGGGGCCATCAGTCCCTAAACTTACAAACTACTTATGAACTAGCTACGACTACAGACGGCACAAATATCCATGCCCGAGGGGGGATTCGAACCCCCGACCGTAGCAACCGTGCAGACCGTGACTGAAGCGCCTCAGTCCCCTCGGCCACCGCGGCCGGCGACGAATACGCGCTTCCAATGTGCGTTCACCGCGATGTCGCCAAACACGGATGCGACCACCATGTTGCTGTAAACAGAACCTGGATTCATCCGAAAATAATGACGTTTTGCCATTCCTGCACCCAGGTTCGTCATTGCGTACACCATCGCTGCCGGTCCTGTCTGTGATGCAGCGTCAAGGGTAACCGCAGCCATGGTCTCTGAGCTGATATTCCATGCTGCTGCAAACGTAGTCGAACTGTTCGTGCAGATGGTTGTTATTTTGCAAACGTCCCCATCTGTTGACTCAGGAATCGAGACGTGGTTGCACGATCCGTTACAGCCATGCGAATAATTTACCTGTCATCTCGACTGCTAGTAGTGCGAGGCCGTTGGGATCGAGCAAGACGTTCCGTATTACCCACTTGAACCCCCGAATTCCATATTCTGCTAACAGTCATTAGATAGCGACCAATGCGAGAAGCAATGTTGCGATGCAATAAATCGCAATCGCGATAGGCTACAATCTGATCTCTATCAAAGTCGGAAACGTGATGGTACGCATTACTCCTCCTTACATGAGACATCACAACAACGTTTCACCAGGCAACGCCAGTCAACTTCTGTTTGTTTATGAGAAATCGGTTGGAAACTTCCCTTGTGTCAGCACGTTGTAGGCGCGAACCTTGTGTGAATGCTCCGAAAAGCTAATCGTTTGCATATCACTGCATCTTCTTCGTGTCGATTAAATTTCGCGTCTGTAGCACGTCATCTTCACTGCAATTTTAATGGCCAGGAGTGTATGTATTAATAGCGGAGCACTCTGTACTGAGTGTACGCTTGTGTTAGCAATAAACGTGTTCTAATGTGAAGTGTTGGGTTATATTGCCGACCCTCTTGCAGTGTTCAACGAGAAAATATTAATACCGAAATTCATATTTTGAAAATTTTGTTTCGCTAAATTACAGGTCGCTACTCTCTGAATGTCATTTCTTCAAAGGGATTTCCATTTTCTTTAGGGAGTGGGAAAGTAACGTTTGATACTTTTTACTTATCGCTGCTATGCTTTAAAAATATCACTACCCACCTGGGGAGTAGTCATAGTTTCAAAGCAGGCAAAAGGAACCAGGTCGTACATCGATCGAAGACGGCAAGCGGGGAGGAAAATCAGATGCGATGCTAAAAGAACCGTCAACAGGATGCGAATAAAAGCTGAGTGACTAAACAAGAGAACAAGCTAGAAGAAGTCGGTCTCTGTGCGCCCCGTAGTGGCGTCGGCGACCTGAAAGCTTCGGACACGTAAACACGACTGCCGCCCACTCTCCTCGCGGCCTACGCCGTCCGTTCATGTGGCGTACAAGGCGACTGTGAGATCAAACAGTCCTACAACAGTGATGCTGACGGCCTCATCTCGCGCCGGCATCTTTTTCGTTCTTCCTTTTACGGGCCTCTGATATCTCGATTCCTTGCAGACAATGATATCGTAAAAGTTGTAAAATGTAAACTTTCACGACCGGAATGGTCAAAATTACTAAAAATTTCCGGGCTGTTATGCCGTGGTCTAGTGGATTTATTATTAAAACCCAACGTTTCGTCCCCGACTGTGGAGGACATTCTCAAGGGGGATCGTGGCACTTTTGGATGTCCGATTCACACCCTGGCTCGCTACTGACTGAAGCCAAACTCCGTTTACGAGGGAGCGCGCGCAGTGGTGTGACGTCAGATGTTTTTGATATGCGCGCGCAATTTGTCGTTGAGGATTGCCTCCGTCCGTGATATCGTCCCATGGTGGAAGACTGTTACATTTCTTCTTCAAAACCGGAATCCAGATATCATTTAGTTTCACGCCCTCCTCCATCCTATTAAAATTATTGGGGTGTTTTACAATTTCTATTGCCTTTCTGTACAGCCTTTCGTGGTATCCATTAGTGGCTGCTAAAACCTGAGTCTTATCGAATTGAATAAGGTGGTCCCCTGGTTGAAAAACATGTTCAGCAACAACTGATCTGTCAATCTCTCCCCTTCTACAGTTCCCCTTGTGTTCATCTAGTTCATATCTGGATTCCGGTTTTGAAGAAGAAATGTAACAGTCTTCCACCATGGGACGACATTAACGGACGGAGGTAATCGGCAACGACGAATTGCGCGCGCATGTCATAAACATCTGACGTCACACCACTGCGCGCGAGCCCTCGTAAACGGAGTTTGGCTTAGTCAGTAGCGAGCCAGGGTGGGAATCGGACATCCAAAAGTGCCACGATCCCCCTTGAGAATGTCCACCGCAGTCGGGGACGAAACGTTGGGTTTTAGTAATAAATCCACTAGACCACGGCCGGAACTTTTTAGTAATTTTGATCGTAAAAGTTCCAAGTTGATCCTTCAGTTCTCGGTTCAGTAGTTTTTTTTTTAATGTAGAAAAATGCAAGGTAATGCACATGAGCAATCCCGCAATGTTCCAATACAGCATTCATTAGTAGTGTGCTGCATGACAGTCACGTTAGTTAAATATCTGGGCGTAATAATGCACAGCAATACAAAATGGAACCGGCATATATGGAAGGCTGATGGTCGACTTCCGTTTATTGGGAGAATGTTGGAAAAATGTGATTCGTCTTGTAAATTGTGTGACCCTGTCTTGACTATTGCTCCAGTGTTTGGGATCCCCACCACATCTGTTTTTATCCAGATTTTAGTCTTTTGGATCGGGGCACCCCCTTCTCTCCCCTCCCCTCCTCTCTGAGTGCGTGTCAACACTCTGCCTCCACAGTAGCCTCAAGGCCGTTGACGAGCAGGTCGAAGTACGTCTTTTCTTCGTCGTGCACCTGTCTGAAGTTCTGTAATTAACGAATTGGACTCTCCGCAGCCGGTAAAAAAATGCGACATGTACGCTGAATGTATTTATTTTCCCCGGTTCAATGTACTCCGTGTACCCTCAAGTTGTGTGTTTTTTCCTTTCACAGTCAACTGCAAGTCTGTAAAATTGGGAATAATCTATATATCAAGTGTGTGAGAAAACTATGGGGTCGGGTGTATGGTGGGGAAGGGGGAAGAACGAATGGTGCACTAAATGAATTTTAAGACAATTAGATGTTAAAATGCCAAGAAACTGAAAGAAACGGCACCCCGGTGTGAAAGACGATTTATGTACCGTAAGGGGGTGTATGAGCTGAAGATCAAAAGAAGACATAGAAGCAGGTTCCATCAATGCGCGAGTGTTACTGAGGTGCTTCGGGACTCAAATGGAAGTCACTGGAGGGAAAGCGACGTTTTTTCCGAGAAAAACTGGTGAAGAATATTTAGAAGGCCGGGATTAGGATTGCAGAAAGATTCTACTAACGCCAACCTACATTTCGCGTAAAGACCACACAGATAAGATCAAGAAGGTTGGGGCTCGTACAGATGCATACAAGTATTCATTTTTACCTCGTTCTGTATGGGAATGCAATGCCGCGGCGGAGCGGCGGAGCGCATTGAGGAGCTATGCTGCGATGTGAGAGGCCGTTCCCCGTCGGGGGTTTCAATCCCCTCTCGGGCATGGATATTAGTGCCGTCTTTAGGATAAATTAGTTCATAAGTAGTTTTTAAGTTTAGGGACTGATAACCCCGCAGTTAAGTCCCATAAGCTTGACAAACATTTGAACATTTTCTTGTGGAAAGAGAACAGGAAAGCAAGTAATTAGTAGTCGTATTGAGTACCCTCCGCCACGCACCTTTGGGTGTGTTGCAGAGTATGTATATAGATGTATGTAAGAGCAGGCATGTAGCCCTCTTACCGAACGCGATAACACATTATTGCCCAACGGTACGCTGCTCAATCATCAGAAGGAAATGGACCACCCTTTGATACTATTTTAATGCCTCACTGGATTCGAGCCCGAGTCTCCCGCTTCGAGCCAGCGGCCGCCTTTACCACTTTATTTTCTCTTCTCTTCTGGAGCCACTTGGCTACCTGCTTTCTCTTCAGATCCGCCTCAAATTTCCACAAGTCGCACACTACGTCCGCAGCGCATCCATCGTCCATACCCTCTTGTACTCACCATTTCGGATTCCCGCACGAAGTCAAACGTTATTACCGCAGCTGTGATGAAGTAGATGATTCTTACGCCGTTTTGGCTTATAAATATACTCGTCGAAACAATTGTGGGATCAGTTTAGATATCTAGGTTCTGACGTATTAGCATAAGTAAAATGAACTAAAATGGTTCGATGTCTTTCTGTCGGTTCTACGGAGTTGAGACAACAACATTACGGCAACCGAGATGGTGGTAATAACACAAAGTTGCTGCAGAGGGGTTGGAGTTGACTTTTGTTTACTCTGCCAAACGAATTACACAAGCAAGAGATCTCTTCAGTTAAAAGCCTGTCGAGACAGGAGGCTGAATGCAAATCTGTTCCAACGCACCCTCCGGACAGCAAAAGGACGGGTAATATCAACACAAACAGTACGAAATCGTGTTCGGAAATGTGGCCCGTATGTACAGAATATGGTGTGTGTCCCATTAAAACCAAGACACCGTTTATCTCGCCGGAACTGGACGGAGGAACATCAGGATTTGAGTCGTAACGAATGGCACCGGATTCTGTCCACAGACGAGTAAAGATTACGAGTTTAACCTGACAATCGCCTTTCCCTATTCTGGAACAAACGTGAAAGTCGAAAAAAAAGCAATTCTGCACAAGGAACATCTCCATATCACGGTAGTGGACGAATAGTGTGGACAGGAGTCAGTATTGGAGTACGTACGGACCTCTATGTCGTTCAGAATGGTGCTTTGACTGCTCAGAGGTGTAGAGACAAGATCCGTCGACCATTTGTTGCACCCTACGCTGGTGCCATAGGAGATGGGTTCCTTCTGGTGGTCGATAACGCTTGTCCCCACAGAGCTGCACTTGTGGACAACATACTCGAGGCTGAGGGAATTGAACGAATGGAGTGGCCAGCTTGTTCACCGCACTTAAATCAGATTGAGCATCTCTGGGATCCATTGCCATACGCATCGCAGCCAGACCAGCACCATCCACAACGGTTGGAGGGCTGTATATTGCACTCTTGGAAGAATGGCCAATTATCACTGTCCATACCCACATACTGTCAGCAGCTATGCAACTGCTCTGGTCGTCCGAGGTGGTTACGCACTATATTAGAAAGCAACGAGAATAAGACTTTCACTATTATAGGAGTCCTATGGTGCCTCGCTCTAAGTCAACGCCATGTAAACCTCAAGCCAAAAGTCGGGACAGCAAAATATCTTACTGTATCACACACAAATTACAGTTGTAACTAATATCGGAAAAAATACCTCACCTTTCGTATGTATATTTTATATGATATCTCATCTGATCCCCTAACTGTTCTGAGCAGTTTACATGAACTTTACAGCGTCATCGCTTATAAAAAATACGCCAGTCTATATGTATACATTTGTATACGTTGAAGGTCAATCACTTCTTCCTACACCAAGCGTCGGGTACATTGCAGATCATTCTGCATTTCACTACAATTTTCCAGAGATGCGACCTATTGCTGTACTACATTATCATCAGTGAAAAGCCTAACTGAACTTCCAGTGTTCTCTACTAAATCCATTAAATGTTGTGAAACGTAATCGCGCTCCTTTGGGGCACGTACGCTCGTTTACTTTTCATTAGGCGACATTGCAGAGCCGTATTTATAGATGGCCGTTCGGAAGTCAAGAAACACTCATTCTACTTTCGAGCCACTTTATACTGCTTTCTGGGTTTTGTGTACTAATAAAGAGGTCTTGATCTATCACGATCGTTGCTTTATGAACCCCCACCTTCAGAGGAATATTCGGTCTCTAGAAATATCATAATATGTGTGTATAAATATGTTCCAAAGTTCTTCAACAGACTGACATAAATGCAGGAGTATAAGTTTCTTCAACGACGAACCGTCTTGAAAATGGGAATCATCTGCGCTTTTTCCAGTCATCAAGAACACTTTGCTCCTCATAAAATTTACAGTACACAGCTGCTATAAGGTGGATTCTACACAGCATTCTATGTGTAGAATCAAATTTCAGTTAATTCTCTATCCCTTGGTCATTCATTTCGATACCATTGTGTTGTTTGTGCAACGATTAGAAGAGGGACTACAGTGCGAGCTTCCTCCATGAAACAGCTTTGGGAAAAGCATTTTGCAAAACTACTGAACTATGAACTTTAATTCCGTTTCCAAATTTCTCCTTCCATTCCTTCACTGCTTGCTCAATGTACAGATTGAACAACATTGGGGAAAGGCTACAACCCTGTTGGACTCCCTTCCCAACCTCTGCGTCCCTTTCATGCCCTTCGACTCTAATAACCGCTGTCTGGTTTTTGTATACATTTAATATAACTCTTTGCCTGATATATTTTACCCCTGTTACCTTCAGAATTTGAAAGAGTTTATATCAGTTGACATTATCAAAAGCTTTATCGATATCTACAAATGTTAGAAACGTAGGTTTGCCTTTCCTTATCCTATCTTCTACGATAAGTCGTAATGTGAGTATTGCGTCCCGTATTCCCACATTTCTCCTAAATACAAACTGATCTTCCCCAAGGTTGGATTCCACAATATTTTCATTCGTCTGTAAATTATTCGTGTTAGTTTTCTGCAACTATGACTTATTAAACTGATAGTTCTGTAATTTTCACATTTGTCTGCACTTGCTTTCTTTGGAATTGGAATTACTATATTCCTCTTGAAGTCGGAGGGAATTTCCCCTGACTCATACATCTTGCATACCAGGTGGAACAATTTCTTCTTGAGTGGCTTTCCTAACGATATCAGCAGTTCAGACGGAGTATCATCTATTCCAGGGGCCTTGTATCGACTCAAATCTTTCGGCGCTCTGTCAGATTCTTCTCACAGAGTTGTATCTTCTATCTCCTCTTCCTTTACTTCGTCTTCCATTTCTAGAATACTACCGTGAAGTTTGTTTCCTTTGTATAGTTCTCTATATATTCCTTCCACACTTCAGCTCTCCCCTCTTTGCTTAGTACTGGTATTCCGTCTGAGTTCTTGATATTCACACCGCTGCTTTTTTTGTCTCCAAATATCTCTTTTATTTTCCTGTAGGCGGTATCAATGTTTCCCCTAGTTAGGCATTCTTCTACGGTTCTGTATTTGTTCTTTAGACACTCCTGCTTAGCCAGTCTGCACTTCCTGTAAATCTCATTTTTCAGACGTCTGTACTCCGTTTTCCTGTTTCACTTCCTGAATTTTTATATTTTTTCCTCTGATCAATAGAGTTCAGTATATCCTGTGTTATCCAGGGCTTTCTATTAGGCGTTGTCCTTCTGCCTATATGGTCCTCTGCAGCCTTCACTACCCTATCTCTCAGAGATACCCATTCTTCTTCTACTGTATTACTTTCCCCTGTTTCAGCCAATCCTTCTTGCCTAATGCACCCTCCGAAACTCTCAACCACTTCTGGTTCCTTCAATTTGTTCAGGTTCCATCTCCTAACCTTTCTACCTTACTGCAGTCTCTTAAGTTTTAATCTGCAGTTCATAACCAATAAGTTATGGTCAGAGTCTATATCTGCCCCTGAATATGTCTTACAGTTTAAAATCTGGTTTCGAAATCTATTCCTTACCATTATAAAGTCAATCTGGTACCTTCCGGTGTCTCCTGGTCTCTTCCACGTATACAGCCTTCTTTCATGATGATTAAACCAACTGTTGGTGATCATGAAATTGTGCTCTGCGCACAATTTTACCAAGCGATCGCCTCTTTGATTCCTTTTTCCCAGTCCATATTCACCTACTACATTTCCCTCTCTTCCCTTTCCTGCTACCGAGTTCCAGTCCCCCATCACAATCAAGTTTTCGTCTCCCTTAATTTTTTGAATGATTTCTTTTATCCGGCCGCGGTGGCCGAGGGGACTGAGGCACTCTAGTCACGGTCTGCACGGCCACTACGGTCGGGGGTTCGAATCCCCCTTCGGGCATGGATATTTGTACCGTCCTTAGTATTAGCTAGTCCATAAGTAGTTTGTAAGTTTAGGGACTGATGACCCCGTAGTTAAGTCCCATACGCTATACAAACATTTGAACATTTTTTTTTTTTTTTGATTTCTTTTATCTCTTCATACATTTTTTCGATAGCCTCATCATCGGCAGAGCTAGTTGGCATATAAACTTGCACTACTGTGGTCGGTGTTGGCTTCGTGTCTATCTTTACTACGATAATGCGTTCACTATGCTGTTCATAGTAACTTACCCGCATTCCTATTTTCTTATTCATTATCAGACCTACTCCTGCGTTACCACCAACTGATTTTATATTGATAACCTTGTACTCACCTGACTAGAAATCCTGTTCATCCTGCCACCGACTTCACTAATCCCTACCATATCTAACTTTAACCTATCCATTTCTCTTTTCAAATTTTCTAGCTTACCTTACACTCCGACCAGTAGAATGCCTGTTTTGTTTTTCTTGATGACGACATCCTCCTGAGTAGTCCCCTGCCGGAGATCCAAATGGGGGACTATTTTACCTCCGGAATATTTTACCCAAGAAAACGCCATCATCATATTTTCATACAGTAGAGCTGCATGTCCTCGGGAGAAATAACGGCTGTAGTTTCCCCTTGCTTTCAGCCGTTCGCAGTAACTGTGTGGCAAAGCCACATTAGCTGATGTTACAAGGCCAGCTCAGTCAATCATCCAGACTGTTGCCCCTGTAACTACTGAAAAGGCTGCTGCCCCTCTTCAGAAACCACACGTTTGTCTAGCCTCTCCACAGATATCCCTCCACTGTGGTTGCACCTATGGTACAGCTATCTGCATCGTTGAGGCACGCAAGCCACCCCACCTCGGCAATGTCTGTAGTTCATGGGGGTAGAGTTTTTAGTCATTACTGAAAATTTCTCAGAGCTAACCTATAGACTGTTACAATTACAAAATGCGATCTTGTAGTTTAAGATCACACGCTTCTATATGTTGCTCTACACAAAACTGTTTTGTTTCTAATATTTTATCACCATCTTAACTTTTAACATATATGGAAACTCCTCCTTTCTCCTTATTTTCTTTACTTTCATGTGCTGACAATTCGTATACATTTATTTTATCCATATCAGTGATAATGTGATGCTCAGTTAGACATAGTATATCTCTTATGCACCCAGTTTCTACACCTTACAAACAAACGAGAAGCTAATCTACGTTATTATTTAATCCTCCATTTTATGAAATATACTAACATTACTTTTTTCTTTAATTTTGTGAAAATCTTGACATATTTTAGCATTTTTAGGAACTGCATGTCTGAATTTTCATTCGACACTGATATTAGCGTAAAAAAGAGGTATTCCATGAGTTATAGTAACCCCCATCCCCCTTAATCCTTTATTTGCCAATGTTGTTCTCAAGCAACATAAAAATTTAGTACGAATTTCAGAAAAATGTTTCAAGTATCGTTCTAGAGTGGGAAATGGGGATAGCAAAAAGCTTTTAAGCTATCATATTCCATTTTCTTTAGCGAAAAGCTACCCAATAATAATTTGAATATTTAGCAGACACTGCAAGCATACATTACCAATCTAGTACTATCTTTCGATTTTGTGATCTTATACAAGGAAAACTGCATATAAACGGCAAGAGGGAGATTTGAAGGTGCAATATTATGCAAAAGTGTTAGCGAATTCCTATCTGAGAGATTGCAAATGATGTTTACAGGGTAAAAGGGGCCTGGCAAACACTATGGAATGGACCATCATTTCAGAAGAAAACAGCGTCTCCTGTACCAATGAATGATGTACGACATGAAAGTTTTGGCACTTGCCGAATTATGGACCAAAAGGAAAATGTAGGCTCCGTCTTCAGGGGTACTTGACTGTAAAAACGTGGAAATTGTGGGACTGTTTTGGGTTTTCTACCAGACGGGAGCTTGTTTCCAGACATCTGAAATGAAATTGTGAAAAACAAAACAAATTTTAAAGTCACAGAAACACAACTGCTTTTATACTGTAGCATCCATGCACCTCTTTTGGGCAATGTTAATGTAAGCAAGAAACTTTATTGAAAAAGAAAAAAAATATGGAATTGTTCAAATCGCAATACACTTGTTATTTATGCACATTAATATTTTTGCGCGATTTCTATGATAATTAAAGGGTTGAGGACTTTGCTATCAAGCCAGCCAGTTTACCTTTCCATTTCCTATTGAGATGTATGCCATTCCTAGAGAAGTTCCACTTACCAGTAGCATCAACAGGAACCAAATCCATGTCTGATCCAGCAACAATCCTGAGCAGCTAATTCCATATTGATCCTCCTTACAGAGCTGTTCAACTAGGGCTGATCATTCTGCATGAACGCAATCACAAGCCCAGTGTCTGATTCGTTGCAGGAGCTGTTTTTAATCAAGTCACTTTCAAGTGGTTGAGCTGAAGGGAGTTAACTGCGGGGTCAACAGTCCCTTCAATTACAAACTACTTATGAACTACCTTATCCTAAAGACGACACAAACATCCATTCCCGAGAGGGGATTCGAGCCCCCCACCGTAGCGGCCGTGCAGACTGTGACTGGCGCGCCGCAGACCGCTCGGTCACTGCGGCCGGCAAGTCACTTTCAATATTGCAACTGTTATCCCTATCAATACTGTTTTCATGTCCACCCACTATCACAATATGATCTGTTTCATACAGCCCTTGCAGAATCTTATATCCTCTAGTACCTTGTTGGTACAGCACTTGGCTTGGAATAGTTTGAGTTTCAGTATCTGACGCCTAATTATTCTTACCAAATCTGGCGTACACCTCTTCTGGGACTACACCTGGCAACAGAACTTTCCTGAATAAAATACTTTACCATATGTAGGTTGTTTATGATATCGCATCTGATGTCCTACTTGTTTTAAGAAGTATAGTATTGGTGAATGTTAACTGATTATTCCATCGGTTCTTGGTACAACAAATTCATTTTTTGCGTTTATTCCACGGGTTTGTTTATTTTGTGAATAGATTTTCGGCTTATTAGGCCATCATCAGACATTTACTGAAGTTTAGTCAAAGAACTTGCAGTGTTAACAAACCAGGCTTAATAATAAATGATCAAAGAGTCATCAATACATCACTACTTCTGAACCCATCCTAATCCTCAGAATGTCCAATACAACTCACCAAGCCTGATTCAATTTACTCCTCCACTTCTTGTATCTTCTTATTTTACCTGTCTCTGTTTTTTAATCAGCATATGTTTGTAATAGGTTTCAGTGCTTTTGTCTAACAATTACTATACTGAATATGAGGTTGTAAATCTAATTTAAATTTGGTACAACCACTGTTTATCAACTTTCTCTGTTAATACCAGTCTAGCTTTCCAATGTATAACACCTGTTTTTTTTTGTTAGAACTAATATTCCAATTATTTTGCAGTCTGTCCTTACATTAATTCCTTATGTAATTGTGTTCACTATAATTACATATGTTTATTTTCATCGTTTATCAGTTCGAGTGCATACCTCCGATTTTTTAAGCTTCAAAATTCTTCAATGAATCTTACTTATACCCTCCTATCCCACCCCTTTATTTTTGTCTATTTGTTTATTTAGTTATAAAAGTTTCACTGGTTTCTAATATTTATTCTATATTTCCAAAAATGTTCAAATGTTTGTAACGCTAATGGGATTTAACTGCGGAGTCTTCAGTCCCTAAACTGATAAACTACTTATAAACTACCTTGTACTAAAGACGGCACAAACATCCATGCCCGAGGGGGAGGGGGATTCGAACCCCTGATGGGGAACGGCCTACCACATCACAGCATAGCGCCTCAATACGCTCGACCACTCTGTCGGGGCTATTCTATATTTCTTAGGTTTTGTCTCACCTCGTGTTTTTAATATCTTAAGAATAAATAGATTGTGATTTATATATGATTCATGTAAAGCACCTGGCACACCAGGATTACTGCAACTATCCATAAGAGGAGTATTACAATACACTCTAGTTTATACAACAATTTTTGGAAATGACTACAAGCGAACCTTAGTTAGATGAGTGTACTCCAACAATTTTGTAAGTACGAGATGATTTGTAAATATAAACTTGCTTTATTCAGTATATGTGATGGCCCAATAGGGCAAAGACTGTGTTTTATTATGGGATCAGCTGCATATATGCAATATCTCTATATCTGTATGCATCAGTCTTTGTGTACCTTACACTTGGTGACTCTTGTGCAGCCGTTGTGAAAGTGTCTATAGTAAATCTAATGATGTACACACTTTACCATCAATGCTTGTATTTCACATCTGTATAAATGCATAAGACTGTACCAAGAAATTTTTAATGAGAGGATGTAGCTAAGACCTTTATGAGATGTGACACTGAAAGGTACAGGAGGAATGTACGCATAGGATTTTTTGGTAAGTAGAGAAAACTTGTTTGTCATTTTGTTTGGTAAATAAGTTCTCTTCTAGGAACTTCATGTTAGTGTATCAGTATATCAGAGGATGACGTCTAAGATAAGTCGCAACCGGTCATCGCAAAAAATAAAACGCGATCTTGGGTGGAAACCTGTATAAATTGATTTAGATCACCCCCAAGAAACCCTTAGTTCCAGATTGAACTTAATACCCGTACTGTACTCCTGTATAGTAACTAATATGGAAGGATATATGTTAAGCTTCATACTTTTCTGTATTGTATATGGTAAGAGCAAATGTACAAGTGCTCAAATCAATAAGTGTGAAAAAAACTTTGACTACGTCTATATTTAGGGATATATTCTCTAATAGCTCTATGGCTCTAGAAATAAATAAATGGTGATAAGGAGGCTCTACACTTTTTTGGAATTATCCTATGAATTCTGTCACAGTGTGTCCTTGTCAGTTTGTGGTTTGGGAGTTGATATTGTGTGAGGATATCCTGATTAACTCATTTAATTAAGAAAACAACTTGGTGAATAAATGTGTTTCTTATTTGTACTATGAATACACATAGAAGGGCGGATTCACAAACAGTGTGCTGGATGGACGATGCAAGAGTACGAGATCAGGCGACGGTGCGAAAGGACGGTGTCGTGCATACTGGTGCAGTGCAGGGCCCAGACCCAGACCCCGGTCTAGGCGGAGGTCGGCAGGCGCTGCGCGTGAGGGGGGGATAGGACGACCGGTCGGCCCTGGAAGTAGGGCGTCACCGTGCCTCTGACGACGGGGCGCCGCGTCGCGGGCGCGGGCGTCGAGGCGGGCGTCGTCGGCGGCTGACGAGGCGGCTGGCGACGAGGCTGACGAGTCGGCGGCTGCGGGCTCTGCAACACGACAACGCGCGACCTCAGCGCCCGGCCATCTGCAGCGAGCAAACGCGGCAGCAAAGGGGAAATCGCCGAGTGCCGTGACACGGGCTGGCAACACTGTAGTCTATTCACCGAGAGCTGGGACGAAACATAAACAGTGTCACGTGCAGTGTTGCCAGCCGTAGGGAATTTTCCCTACATGTAGGTACTTTTAAGCATTAAAATCATGTAGGGAATTTTCATCCAAAAGTTCACAATGCGTAGGTACTTTGGTAAAATTTTACAGTAGCCGACACAAGCCTAGCGCGTAATGTTGGCAACAGTACAGTTGTCAGCATGTGGGAATGAAGCCGACCAATTGTGGCAAAGTTTGAAGTAACCAATGATATTTTAGACGGCATAGTTATTTCTGTTCATAGTAAACAATATTAATTTGAAAACTTAGTTTCAGACACATTAAAATTGATGCGAAATATGATGATTTCAATGCAGATCAGTGGAATAGAGTCGGTTTGGAAATAGTGTTAGAAAATGTCAGCACAAGGAAAATTCATTGTTTCCATGAACGAAAAACGTTTTATTACCTTGACTACACTAATATTTTTTTTTACGTCAGGACGAAATCCTAGTTAGTTCTTGTAAATGAGAAGATGCTGACAAGAAAACGCAAGAAAACATTTGCTACTGCCAACGTTATAATGAACAAAGCGCTCTAGATATTCGTTGTCAACATAGCATTACTCTTTGAAAATCGAATCATGTAGAGTGACTGACATCCTTTTTTGTGCTGACTGTGAACTAAATAATTACTGCTGTTCCTATGCTATGCTTGATAGTGTCTCGATGTATCCTTGTGCGGTCAATAAATCAGTAATCCTCTTGTAACATAGCACTTGGAATTCGCGGAATAATCTACACTTCACTCCATCAATTAGTAACGATCAGTCACTGGAAAAACATATCTATCAGGTGAAGTATGATGCCAAGTATTTATTTTAAAGTTTTTCAAAATTGTAACACGTCACATTAATCAACTGGTTTGACCTCTCCTGGCCGGACTCCTGGATTCAGCCCCTCCCAGACCCAAATGCTGGCTGCGACCCTGATGTAGGGACATTAATGAGGTGCTAGGGAGAAAGTAGGGAAAACGTAGGTACATTTTTGTGAGACTGTAGGTATTTTCTCTCTCTGCCATCTGTCAACACTGGTCACGTGAGCGACTACACTCGTTTTAAGCGAAAGCATTCGGTGTTCACAAGTAGGGGTGTGCAAAATCCTTGGCGCACGCTTCGCAGCTGGTGGCGTTGGCTGGCTGCTGAGCTGACGTCACAGCGGACCCTGAGAAACCTGGGCAACAATATAAGGAAACAAAGTGAAAAAACCCAAACGGCATTGAAGATTCAATGTCAGTTACAATAATATTAAAAGCACGAACGAAACAAGGTTCACTCCGTCGAATTTGAACTGTTTTCATTGAGGTTTATAACAAACCGCTCCTCTCTCTCCTCTATAATGCAGTCTAGTTTTTACATTTGAATTTCAACTTTTTCTACCATAATGGTACGCGCGTTATCAAGAACAATAAATACATTTTCCTGAAGCCGGGGAAGAACACCTTGAAACCACTTCGCCGGCCGCGGTGGCCAAGGTGACTGAGGCGCTCCAGTCACGGTCAGCACGGCCACTACGGTCGGGGGTTCGAATCCCCCCTCGGGCATGGATATTTGTGCCGTCCTAGTTCGTAAGTAGTTCATAAGTAGTTTGTAAGTTTAGGGACTGATGACCCCGTAGTTAAGTCCCATAAGCTTAACAAACATTTGAACATTTTTGAAACCACTTCTCGAAGGTTTCGGCGCATGTCTCCTCATGATAACGTCCACTTTTCTTGGATTCGAAAGTCCACAAACATCCTTCAACAAACGCTGCTTTGCTGCCAATTTGTGCGATAATCAGACATTTCCCTTTACCTGATAGGCCCTTGCTTCCGATGGATTATGCGGACAGAAACGCTATTTTTGAGGACTTTATGGTGTCATCTTCCCAGACGGCATGAACTTACGAAATCCCGCTGTACAACGCGCACTAACGAGCTCACACCTGCGACGGAGACGGCCACGCTAACACCGGGCCCCCTGCCTTGTACACCCCTCTACGGCAGCGCTGTGGTCACGCGCCTTGCCTTGTTTTCAGTACCTCTCTCGTTTCGGTGAATGGAGTAGAGAGAGCCTACACAGGGAGAGAGTGACCAACCGGTCGGTGCCATGTTTTTACCAGACTGCGCGCGGGAGGTGCGTTTATGTACCGACCCAGGCAGAAGTGCTGCCACTTGACGATTGAAATTAGGTATCAGTTCCACCCATGACACCAAACCACGTCTTCTAGCTTACTAATCAGTACATGGTTAAAAAAAGTCATTAATCTATGTTCATACAGGCCTAATAATTTGTAAGCAAATAAATCTCGTGAAACAGTTTCTATGACTGTCGAGTATTAATACCATATTTTACGATGTTGGCAGGTGATTAATAAGAAAGAGAGATATTTCATGTTATGTTGTTGCTGTGGTTTTCAGACTGGAGACTGGTTTGATGCAGCTCTCCACAATACCCTATCCCGAGCAAGACACTTCTCACTCCACATAAGAACGGCAAACTACATCTCTCTGAGTCTGCTTACTGTATCCATTTCTTGGTCTTCCTCTGCGGTTTTTACCCCACACACTTCCCTCCAACGCTAAATACAAAATTCCTTGATGTCTAAGAATGTGTCCTGCCAATCGATCTTTCTTTTACTCAAGGTATGCCAGAAATTCCTTTTCTCCCCAATTCTGTTCAGTACCTCCTCATCAGTTACGCGATCTACCCACCTAATCTTTAGCATTCTTCTCTAGCACCACATTTCAAAAGCCTCTATTCTCTTCCTGTCCGCACTGTTTATCGTTTATATTTCACTCCCATACTAGGCAACACTCCACACAAGTGCCTTCAGAAAGGACTTCCTTAGGCTTAAATCAATATTCCGTGTTAACAAATTTCTATTTTTCAAGAACGCTTTTCTACCCATTGCCATTCTGCATTTTATATCCTCTGTACTGCGACCATCATTCGTTATTTTACTGCCCAAGTAACAAAACTCATCTACCTCCTTTATTGTTTCGTTACCTAATCTCATTCTTTCATCATGACGTGATTTTGTTAGACTGCACTCGATCACCCTAGTTTTGATCTTGTTAATGTTTATCTTATATTCACCTTTCAGCGCACTGTCCATTCCGTCCAACTGCTCTTCCAGGTCCTTTTCTGTTTCTGACAGAATTACTATGTCGTCGGCAAAACGCGATTTTTTTTCTTTTTAATTCGTCATCCTGAACTTTAATTCCTTCTCCAAATTTATCCTTGCTTTCCTTTATAGCTTGCTCAATGTACAAATTGAATAACATTGGAGAAAGGCTACACCCCTGTCTTACTCCCTTCCTAACCACTGCACCACTTTTATGTTACGTATCTCAACTAAAATAATGCTATTTCAGAATTTTCTGTCTGCATATCCATAGCTGATATTTGTCAGTATTATCGCTTTCCAACCCGATATAATGTATTTTAAGTTTGGTGTCGATCTTATAACATTTTCCTACACTGAGAAATACCAAAAACGTCATTCTGTAGATACTTTTAGGGGCACTGAATCACAGAAAATCGGAAAAATACCGATACTATCTCTACTGAAACAGGAGAAACAGACTCAAAATAGGTAACTGGATATCTGCAACGGGTGAATAGTGCCGTCCCTTCCATTTTTTCATGTCACATCCCGTAACCAATTATAGGATTGTGAACAGCCAATAATACACAGCCAAGGGGGAGGTGCCATTGCCATGTTAAAACTTACCTTGTAGCAGGACATGTGAAAAACCAGAATCATGAAGTAACAAAAAAACTAGAAAATGCTGTTAAAAATTTGGGCCGGGAGGGGGGGCATCAGAAAAAATATACTTCACACAGACAGGAATAATTCGTTGGTTTCCTTTACGGTTCCCACTTTCTCGGTTAACTTTCACCACCCACTGTTCCCGTATTTACTCATTCCTTACGAACATCATGGAGCATCATATAACAATCTGCACTTGGGTTTCTACAGTCAACCTTCCTGCTGCCACCCCATGCCCCCCAGGAGGAAATGTGTACCCCAAATGTCTGCGTTTAGTATTATAAATGTGAAAGTGTATAGTGTTACGAAATTTTTGCGAATCGTTTAACTGAGGCGGGACTTGGGGACCAGCCCGGTATTCACCAAGGGGGATGTGCCAGGCTGGCCGGCACTCCGACCCCCTTCGTTAATCCGCCGGGCGGATTCTAACCGGGGTCGGTACACCTCCCCGTCTCGGAAAGCGGTGCGTTAGACCGCACGACTAACCGGGTGGATCAGGAAAATATATGTTCTAACATTCTGCTGTAAACCGACATCAATGATGTAGACCTGTCATGTTGCCTTTCTTGAATATTGGGCACGCAAAGTATGCTAAACGAGCGGTTGTATATGATAGGAATGGGGCTATTGCATCAGCCGTTCTTATGAGGAGATGAAGAGGCTTGCTCTATCGCTTGTTTGCTGTACTACGCAATCCATACTTCAAGCACAACCTACATCTAAAACAATTTCCCTGATTCTACTTTTATGAAACGAATTTCCTCCATGCAAATCCGCGAAATAGTTTAGGAGATTAGGTATTTCTAATAGACGAACAGACAGTTACTGAAAACTCTTAAGATTGCGATGTCGGACCCATAATGGCAGTGACTCGGAACTGCGCCCTCACGAATGAGTGTGAAGCCGCGGTGGAGTAGCCGAGCGGTCTCAGGCGGCTCGCTGCGGAGCGTGCAGTTGCTCACCGTCGGAGGTTCGAGTCCTCCCTGGGGCTTGAGTGTTTGTGTTGTCTTTGGGTTAGTTTACCTCCGTTTAAGTCGTTTGTAAGGTACGGACTGATGACCACGCAGTTTGGTCCGATAGATTTACCAACATTTGAATATTTTGATGAGTGTGAAGCGGCCTTTACGCTACTAGCTCAGATTGTGCGGAGTTGTTGTGTTTATCTTGCGGCAGTGTGTCGCGCTGTGGGAGGCGCGGCTTGTGCTCGCTGGAGGAGGGGTCGAGCCCCCAGTCAGTAGAGTTCCGCGTAGCGCCAGCGGCAGACAGCTAGCTGGTGACGTCACACACACGGGGGGGGGCCCGACGCGCTCCGTAGCTCAGCGAAAGTCACGATAAGCGCCAAGGACGGCGCCTCGGCGCTGTTTGTACACAGCCCGACTGCGGCGCGAGGAGCGACCAGCCACGTTCTGTGGCCGAACGGGACTCAAACCACAGTCCGACCGGAACTTCGTCTGCGGCCCAAACCGAATCCGTAACCGAATATTTGGCTCCTCTTCTCGGTGCGGCCGAAAACGAAACCTAAACCTAACCTTTCGATATTGAGTTCCAATTTCGATAAATTTATGTTATACCATAAATGACCAGTTTTTTCCACATTTTCGGAGATACCCTCAAGCCATCTTGAGTGTGTGTAGCCTAACCAGGAGTCCGTAGAATACATCTACATTTACATATTTACAGTGGCGGATCCAGGGGGAGGGTCATTGGGGTCACGATCCCCCCCCCTCCCCAAAAATAAACTATTTTTCTTTTCTAGACATATTTTTCACTTTTGCATGTTTATGTTTTGAAATAGTTTTATTTTTATTGGTCACCTCAACCACTTCAGGCATCCCCATTGTATATTGTTCACTTATAACCAATCCTTTTCTAACACCCGTCCCCCTGCACATAGGCGATTCAAATAATCAGTTTTTCTTCCATTAACACACTCTTATAGCCACAATCCGCATATAAAATTCGAGTCGTAGTGCAAAGTGAAACACTGAATACACACTTCAATTTCACACTGTGCAAATCATGACGTTGTCGAGGATCCTATTATAGTTCGTAAATTAAGTACGTGACAGATGTAGTTGGCAAAGATTTGCAGACATATTTAAAAGAAAAAAAACAGTGTTTTACGTAACTGCAATTTCTTCATTATTACGCTGAAGAACTGTGGTATTTTTGTCGACGGGACGTGCTATTTACTCGTGTAAACAAATTATTAGTTATTATTACTATTATTATAATTACACTAAAATGTACCCCATAAGAATTCGACGCCGCGATGGAGTAGCCGAGCGATCTAAAGCGTCTCGCTGCGGAGCGCGCGGTTGCTCGCCGTGGAGGTTCGAGTGTTCCCTGGGGCATGGGTGTGTGTGTTTGTCCTTAGGTTAGTTTACCTAGGTTTAAGTAGTTTGTAAACTACGGACTGATGACCACGCAGTTTGGTCCGATAGATTTACATACATTTGAACATTTATGATTTTGTACGGCCGGTATTTTATCGGTGGAGCTCTGCTTGCAGACGGCAGCGGTGGCCGAGGGGACAGAGGCGCTTCAGTCACGGTCTGCATGGCCACTGCGGTCGGGGGTTCGAATCCCCCCTCGGGCATGGATATTTGTGCCGTCCTTAGTCTTAGTTAGTTCATAAGTAGTTTGTAAGTTTAGGGACTGATGACCCCGTAGTTAAGTCCCATAGACTTTACAAACATTAGAACATTAGAGCATTCGCTGCTTGTACAGACGCCGGCATTTTACTGGTCAAACGAGCAGTGGCTCAGCTCTCGTAGTAGAGAGATGTTGATTCAAAACAGAAATTAATTAATCGTAAACGATTTTGCACAATTTGTATGACATATGTTGCGAATATATCACGTACAAGTGTAGTATAGTAGGATTGCGTAAGAGGAAAATACCATCAGGAAAGAGAAAAACCTTCGTAGTCAATAACAGTCCTTAATGAGAGAAAAAAATTCACTAAAATGTCATATATGTTATGAACAACATAAATAATTATATTTGCACTATATATATATATATATATATATATATATATATATATATATATATATATGTTATTAACCCTCAAGCGGCAGCGCTGGTGCAAATATGCTACCACTTTTCTTTAAATACTCACTGTTGTCACTTAATGGAGATACCGTATTTCCGCTTTAGCTATTCCTCAATTAAGCCTTGACAATGATTTCAGTGAAGGTTCTGAGTTTTTAGTGCACAGCTGTGTCCATCCAAATAAACGTTTTCTTAGGGAGTGCATCACTGGTAGCAGATTTACACCGCGCTGCCTGTCATGTAAGTAGATTTGAAATGTTTTGTGTTACGTCTAGTTTTCCTTGCAAATGGATTTGTGGCAGTTTCTAGTAAATATTTATTGTATAAATTTTACCCTACATATTAGAATGCTCACTAATTTAAATTTATTTCGTAAATAGAAGTTTAACTATCGATAAATTGTCCTCTAGTTTCTCCCGATTAGCCATGCTGCAGTTTCCGTCATTTTCATTTTTAAATTCTTTTCAAGCATTACACATTGCGAAAATGAGTATCAATCTACTACATAATTTAATCTTCAGGTCTCGTAGACGTGGTATGGGTCTAACAGATGAGCAAATAGATTTCTTTCGACAAGTAATAAAAATCTTAGTGATTTTTGTCTAGATTCCTCATCATACTATGAACAGGATACTATTATTCAAATGTAAATCCTAGTTCCGATCCGGAATAAGATTTCAGACGCAATGAATCTAATATTTAAGACGGTACCACTCTGTGGAGTAAAACGTCATACAAGCAGCACTCCAAAACACTGAAAAAGAATATCATAACAATCTTACTTGGTTCAAACGGGAACGCAAGGGGCGTGAGGTCACAGACGCAAGCTCTCTCATTCATGATAGATGATAACATGATTGATGAGGTAATTATGCGTACTGTTTCATGTTGTTGTTGTTGTTGTGGTCTTCAGTAGACTGGTTTGATGCAGCTCTCCACCCTACTCTATCCTGAGCAAGCCTCTTTATCTCCACATAAGAATGGCAGCCTACATCTGTCTGAATCTGCTTACTGTATCCATCTCTTGGTCTTCCTCTGCGGTTTTCACACTACACACTCCCCTCCAACGCTAAATTCACAATTCTTTGACGTCTACCAATCTATCCCTTCTTTCAGTCAACGTATGCCAAAAATTCCTTTTCTCGCCAATTCTGTTCAGTACCTCCTCATTAGTTATGCGATCCACCCACCTAATCTTCAGCATTCTTCTGTAGCACCACATTTCAAAAGCCTCAATCCTATTCCTGTCCGCACTGTTTATCGTCCATGTTTCACTCTCATAGAAGGCAACACTCCATACAAATGCCTTCAGAAAGGACTTCCTTAGGCTTAAATCAATATTCGATGTTAACAAATTTCTCTTTTTCAAGAACGCCTTTCTACCCATTGCAATTCTGCATTTTATATCCTCTGTACTGCGACTATCATTTGTTATTTTACTGCCCAAGTAACAAAACTCATCTACCTCCTTTATTGCTTCGTTACCTAATCTAATTCCTTCAGCATCGCCTGATTTTCTTATACTGCACTCCATTACCCTAGTTTTGCTCTTGTTAATGTTCATCTTATATGCACCTTTCAGCACACTGTCCATTCCGTTCAATTGCTCTTCCAGGTCCTTTGCTGTATCTGACAGAATTACAATGTCGTCGGCAAAACGCAATGTTTTTAATTCTTCCCCCTGAACTTTTATTCCTTTTCCAAATTTCTCCTTGCTTTCCTTTATAGCTTGCTCAATGTACAAATTGAATAACAATGGAGAAAGACTACAACCCTGTCTTACTCCTTTTCCAACCACTGCAACCCTTTCATGCCCTTCAACTCTGACAACCGCTGTCTAGTTTTTGTACAAGTTGTAAATAACCTTACGCTCCCTATATTTTACTCCTGCTTGCTTCAGAACTTGAAAGAGTTTATTCCAATCAACATTGTCAAAAGCCTTCTCCAAGTCTGCAAAAGCTAGAAATGTAGGTTTGCCTTATCTTAATCTATCTTCTAGGATAAGCCGTAAAGTGAGTATTGCCTCCCGTGTTCCTACATTTCTCCTGAACCCAAACTGATCTTCCCCGAGTTCGGCTTCTACCAGCTTTTCCATCCTTCTGTATATAATTTGTGTTAATATTTTGCAGCCATGACTTATTAAACTGATGGTTCTGTAGTTTTCACACCTGTCTGCACCTGCTTTCTTTAGAATGGGGACTATAACATTTTTCTTAAAGTCTGAGGGTACTTCACCTGTCTCATACAACTTACACACCAGGTGAAACAATTTTGTCATGGCTGGTTCTCCTAGAGACTTCAGTAGCTCTGAGGGAATATCATTTACTCCAGGGGCCTTGTTTCGACTTAGGTCTTTCGGGGCTCTGTCAAATTCATCTCTCAGTACAGTCTCTCCTATTTCATCTTCATCTATATCCCCTTCCTACAATATTGTCTCAAAGTTCATTTCCTTTGTAGAGCCCCTCTATATACTCTTTCCACCTTTCAGCTTTCCCTTCTTTGCTGAGAACTGGTGTTCCATCACTGCCCTTGATATTCATAGAGCTGTTTTTCTTATCGCCAAAAGTTTCTCTTATTTTCCGATAGGCTGTATCTATTTTTCCCCTATTTATACATTCTTCTACATCCTTGCATTTGCCTTCTAGCCACTCCTGCTTAGCCATTTTGCACTTCCTGACAATCTCATTTCTTAGTCGTCTGTATTCCATTTTGTCTGTTTCATTTACTGCATTTTTAAATTTTCTCCTTTCATCGATTAAATTTAGTATCTCTTGCGATATCCAAGGATTTTTTGTAGGTCTTGCCTTCCTACCTATTTTGTCCTCTGCTGCCTTCACTATTTCATCTCTCAATTTTACCCAGTCCTCCTCTACTGTTTTATTTTCCCCTGTTTCTGTTAATTGTTGCCTAAAGCTCCCTCTGAAATTCTTAAGAACTTCACGTTCCTTCAATTTATCCAGGTCCCATCTCCTTATTTTCCTACCTTTTTGTAGTTTCTTCAGTTTCAGCCTACAGTTCATAACCAACAAATTATGGTCAGAGTCTATATCTGCCCCTGGGTATGTTTTACACTTTAAAACCTGATTCCGAAATCTATGTCTTACCATTATAAAATCTATCTGGTATCTCCCGGTGTCTCGTGGTCTCTTCCACGTATACAACCTTCTTTTGTGATTCTTAAACCAGGTGTTTGTTATAACTAAATAACGTTCTGTGCAAAATGCTACCAGGCGGCTTCCTCTTTCATTCCTTTTGCCCAGACCATATTCACCTACTATCTTTCCTTCCCTTCCTTGTCCCACTACCGAATTCCAGTCTCCCATAACAATTAAGATTTTCCTCTCCCTTAATTGTCTGAATAATTTCCTTTAGCTCCTCATATATTTCTTCGATTTCCTCTTCATCGGCAGAGCTAGTTGGCATATAAACCTGTACTACTGTTGTCGGTGTTGTCTTCGTATCTATCTTGACAATGATAAAGCGATCACTGTATTGCTCATAGTAGTTTACCCGCATTCCTATTTTCTTATTCATTATCAATCCTACCCCTGTGATAGCCCCAATTGATTTTGTATTTATAATCCTGTACTCACCTGACCAGAAATCCTGTTCATCCTGCCACCGAACTTCACTAATCCCCACTACATCTAACTTCAACCTGTTTCATAGAACACAGAAAAAAGCTGACACTAATTACTCAAGAGACAGAAAATGTTCATATGTTTGTAGAGTTTATGGGACTTAACTACGGGGTCAGCAGTGCCTAAACTTACAAACTACTTAGGAACTAGCTAATACTAAGGACGGCAGAAATATCCATGCCCGAGGGGGGATTCGAACCCCCGACCATAGTGGCCGTGCAGACCGTGACTGGCGCGCCGCAGTCCTCTCGGCCACCGCGGCCAGCAGAGACAGAAACTACAGGGAAGTAGCGAAATAGAAAATGATATTACTTCTGGGTCTATTATATATGATTATTGTTCGCTTTCAGAATAATGTTGCATGTGTTATATTTATACACGTAAGGTAATTGAAATACTAATTCAGATATTAACAAATGTGATATTTCTACCAGTACATTTAACTGTTTTTGTCACTGCGATCACTTAGTAGCTATATCCTAGGTCTGTAACTAGGAATACACAGTGGTAGGAAATCTGCACCGCGCTGCTGCTAAAGTCATAATAAATGGCGCTGCCACCCGAGGGTTAAAATAGCACACATATATACCTTGAAAGGGGGTGTGATACCAAGGTATATTTTTCTGGAAGGAAAGGGGGCGGGGCCGACACCCCCTACAAAATTGAACCCTCGAACCGCCGCTGCGTACTTTGCCGCAATCAACGCAAACGTGCGTGGCGGAGGTTACTCAATACCACTACTGTTTACTTGTTTTACTGTTCCACTCCCACCCATATAGAGCGAGGAAAAAACGAATACTTGTATGCATTTAGAATGAAACTTTCACTCTGCAGGGGAGTGTGCGCTGATATGAAATTTCCTGGCAGATTAAAATTGTGTGCCGGAACCGGGACTCGAACCTGGGACCTTTGCCTTTCGCTTGCCCGCGAAGTTTGGAAAGTGGGAGGCGAGGTACTGGCGGAAGTAAAGTTGTGAGGCGGCATCGTGAGTCGTGTCGGGATAGCGCAGTCCGTAGTGCGCTTGCCCGCGAAAGGAAAAGGTCCAAGGTTCGAGTCCCGGTTCCGGCACACAATTTTAATTTTGTATGCATTTGATTATTTTTGGAAGGAACGGCTGGGGAGACCCCGAAGGGCAGGTTCAACCGCGTAATTGGAGAGGTTTTCCCTGTCCTCCGCGCCCGCAGCCACCTTTCCTTCCTGAAGTGTGAAAACTGTGTGCTGAATTGTACATATTAAGTGTAGGTGACTGTAATGCGTACATGTGTTGGAGATGATGCGAGAAGGAAGAGGGTGGACCCCGTTGCTGGCACACACCCTACTCCTCTCCAAAAGCACGGAGAGAGCCGCAGAGCGAAACGTCCCCATCCGACGGACGAACCACCACTGTTGCCAACTTAGTGGATTTTCCACTAAAACCGGTGGTTTTCAACCTCCCTTTAGTGGCGAAATATGGCTTCCAGTGGCTGGTGAATTTTATAGTGGTTTAAAAGAATTCAGTTTCACTTACTGAAAACGCGATATCAAACCACTACGCTATATATGTGTTTCGAAATATTTTACTTTTACTCGGAAGACAAGAGTGATGCATTACAATGTGACATCAAACGAACCATCACAGGCCACAGATTACATACGGGATTCCCTGTAAAATGAACAGTATTTAGTAGCAGGTTCAGGGGATGCAGCAACCAGTTTCAAACAGTGGGTGCTGACTTATGTCATTGTCGTTCCGAATAACCTTCTCGGCTCACGCAGGGTGCGTCACGTTACATGTGCAGAAAGAGTTCAAAGTGCTGAAATGTTTGTAGAGCTTATGGGACTTAACTACGGGGTCATCAGGCCCTAAACTTACAAACTACTTATGAACTAGCTAATACTAAGGACGCCACAAATATCCATGCCCGAGGGGGGATTCGAACCCCTGACCGTAGTGGCCGTGCAGGCTGTGACTGACGCGCCGCAGTACGCTCGGCCACAGCGGCCGGCGCAGAAAAAGTACTCGACTGTCGTCGTTCGTGGTGTGCACTGTACATTATTGTGATTCTCCGTGTATGGTATTATTTCACTTCATACGTGTATAATAACTATGCCGAAACCACAATATGTGCAAAAGTTTCGGGATTCTTGGCTTCAAGACCTCATTTAGAAGAGTGGCTCATTCCAATGCCGAGGTTGAGACGTTATTTAGCAGTATGAATGTATTAAAAAAGAAGCTAAGGAATAGAATAAAGCTACATCTTTTAACTGCTAAATTAAGAATACGCTGTGGTTTGTGGTTGACAGAAAAATGTTGCAATGATTATGATATTCCAATAAAAGTTGTAAATCGAATCGGTACCAAGGAATCGTGCCTATCACAAATCGACAATGATGGTGATTCTTCTTCAGAAGACGGATCATTTAAATAACTAACTGTTCTATAAAAACTTTTTGTATGTTCTTAACCTTGAATTGCTGGTTTATTGTACATTTAATGACTGTGAATATTTTATTACTTAAGAATAAATGAAACTAATTTCTAATATACTTAATGTTTTCTTTCATAATAACTTAAAACACATAGTGGAAATTTTTGCGATTATGAGAGTAGGGCCATTTATGTTATTAGTTTTGCTCTTGAAACTGGTGGGCAGCTAACTTTAATTGTTGGCAACCTTGCGGACCACCATCAAAACGGGTCCCATGCCTTCACTGTATGAGGCACTTCGGAGAATTTTGGAATTTAAATGCAGGACATCGGTGCAAAGACTGGCTGTCAAGGACTTCGCACCACCACCTGTCCCCTATGCCGTAAGGCGAGGAAAAATTATCAACCCGTCTCAACGGGGTCTTAACCGGAGATAACGGCCATCTCTTGCTGACGTTACCCCTTGGATGACGTTTTAACGGTTCCTGGTTGAAATCGTGTCCAGTTCGTGGAAATTACAGTTTAGGACACTCCAGTATCTGCAGCCACCTCTGTGTCTGCCCCGCTTCCAACGTTCCTGTGGCTTCGGGCAAGTCACGTTGCTGTTTGCACTGCACTACCTGCTCACTACACTGCCTGAACCCGACTGCTGGGATAATTTGTTTGGTGAACACAAGTCAACAACAACCATGTCTGCAACAGATTTCTGTTCTTACCACTATCTCGGTGGCCGTAATGTTGTGGTCTCCGCTCCGTAGAACCGACAGAAAGATGAACCATTTTAGTTCCGTAAGCGAATGATAATACTTGAGAACATAGATGTGTCAACTGATCGCCTGATTGGTTTGAACAGTATACTATACTCCAAGTGGCTTCTGTTGTCATCGCGTGAGAATAGACATTGTCTTTCCTTGCCTACTGATTTCGGCAGACTGCCGCACAGTCAGTGTTACCACCACCACCTAGAGAGAAGGCCGCGGCGCTCTCGTGTGACGTCAGGCGGTGTATAGGGCGCCTGTATATAGACGAGCATGCGCATCAGTTTCTGCTATAGCGGCATTTTGGTTCCAGGCGGTGATAGCGTGAGCATGTGAAAGGCGAGTTTTTCTGCTGTTAGTGCTTTCAAACGTCGCTTGTTTCATTTCTAATGCACATACCAAAAAGAAAATATATATTTGTATCAAACATTAATCTCGTCGTAATAAGTTATTGTAATATGGTTTGACAAATCGTATATTTTTTTGTATTTGTCCACCTGGGTGTGTATTGTGAGCAACTCTTTCGCATTCGACAGCTCACTTTCATGGGATACCACATGCACTATCAAAGCTGCGTTAACATGCAAGAAATCTCCGTTTCGAATGCCATAAATTTGCTCCAGAATAGGCTTACATTCAAGTTGCTACTTTTTTACGACGTATTTTTCAGAATTCATATAAAATACTTTGTCAATGCACAAAATGTATCACCATGATAAACTAAGATACAGTAAAAGATTTATATTTACGAGATGTTTTAATTTCTCATTTAACAATTTACTTTCTCATTGGTCAATTTTACTTACAGCCTCGGCGGCGTAGTGTACTGATGTTGAAACGACCTTTGAATGCTCTTTGAAAACTCGAACAGATAGAATGAGAGAAAACAATTTTTCATGTTTACCATCTTCTTGTATGTACACTTGTCCGGTCAGTAAATTAATTATCCTCCTAAAGCGATCATTCTCATGCCAACATTAGCAAATTACGCCGCCGATGCTGTAACTAAAATTAACATCGCAGTAGCTTCAAACATCGTTACGAGGCGTATGAGCTATTATAACTAGTAAAAAACAGTGTGCATCATTTAAAAGTAATTACTATTGTTATTGTCTAAATGTTGCTACTGTATTAGTGCGTAGCGTCGAATCCTTCGCTGAAAAAAAAAATAAAATTAAATAAAAAAGTGTCGAAACTTGTGTTTACAACATTTAGAAATTTTGCATAACTACAAATAATTCAACCCACCTCACATAGTTTTGAACACCTTGTTGGTATCCATTTGTCGCGACGAAAATTTATTAACCATATTTTACGCCCTTCAGTATTCATTGGAAACAAAAAAGAAAACCAAAACCATTTTCTGGACGATTAGAACAATTCGGAGCCGCACAGCCCTCCATGCTGAAAGCGTATTGACTGCCCTATTCTACAATCGCGCGTCGAAGTGAAGGAACAAAAATGGCGGACGCGCATGCCCGTCTATATTCAGGTGCCCTATAGAGTAGGCTGCGCGCGCGTAGCTGACTGGCTCGCTGCTTCGGCATAGTGGGCCGTGCCCCAGCGGCTACCCAGTCAGCTACGCGCGCGCAACCTACTCTGCCTGACGTCACACGAGAGCGCCGCGGCCTTCTCTCTAGGTGGTGGTGGTGTGACGCGTTACGCAGCGATTCGGGCGACCGCCCTGCTGAGTCGGCGTCTACGTCCGCGTCTGCGGAGCGCACGTGGCGAGTTGCGTATGACGTCAGAGCCTCGCGTTGTCTCCGCGGTCTCCCAGCGAGCACCCACACAGCTGTGCAAACTGCCTCCTAGTGCTACAGGAGGGAGTACTGCGAGAAACTGGACAAACTACACGGGTAGTTACCATCGCCGGCGCATCTTATGTGTTCATAAAATGAAAAAAGAGTATATATTTCAACTAATATTCTTCGTTTCATCCTCGCAACAGATCATGTTATCTACATTTTAAAAGGTGAGGTCGAGTCAAAAGTCAGAGTACACCGTTTAACAAAGGGTGTTCAAATGAAAAGGTACGAAACGACACTGTGGGTGTAGTTGAATCTTTGATCCAGCACAAAGTACCAAGAGATGGAAAAAGGTACAGGTATTTCTCGTCTATAAGAAAGGCAATAGAACGCACCCACGAAATTACAGACCTATATCATTGACACCAGTTTTATGTACAATTCTTGAACATATTCTCAGCTCTAATATAATAAATTTCCTTGAGACGGAAAAGCTTCTGTCCATGCATCAGCATGGCTTTAGGAAGCATCGATCGTCCGAAACCCAGCTGCCCTTTACTCTCACGATATCTTGCGTGCTATGGATGAAGGGAAACAGACTGATTGCATATTTCTGGATTTTCGAAAGTCTTTTGACACGGTACCCCACTACAGGTTGCTAATGAAAGTACGAGCTTGTGGAATAGGTAGCCAAATATATGATTGGCTTGAAGTTTACTTATCTCCCACGGGCCTCACAGTTCATTCGTGGGTACGTGTCTGGCGGGCTCGGGGCCCCGAGCTAATGCAGTCTTTCTTCCTTCTTTCCTCCCTGGACTGCATTTTCTTTCCTTCCAGTCCTTTTCTATCGACACTCCTTCTCCCTATCGGGGGACCGATAACCTGAACAGTTTCGTTCCCCTATCCCAACCAACCAACCAACTTAAATAATAAGTACTTGATGGCGAGTGTTCATAAGAGACTAGGGTATCGTCAGGGATGTCCCAGGGGTGTGATAGGACCGCTATTATTTTTATCTATATAAATGATCTGACGAACAGGGTGATTTGCAGTCTGCGTCTGTTTACTGTTGATGTGGTGTACTTCCATGGCGAGTTATTCACTTGTAAATGTAATCATTTCCTGTACTCCATATTCAGTTTGAGCAAATATATTTTAGGGGAATCGCAAGCCCTTATAAAGATGTTTTACAAAGAGTACTCGTCGGTATTGGCCCCTTACTTCGCTTGCATTTAGCGCAAATCTTTGATCTAGCGCAAAGTACCAAGATATTGGAAAAAGGCACAGGTAACTCCCTTGTATAAGGAAAACAACAGAACAAACTCACGAAATTACAGACCTATATCATTAACAATACTTTTCTGTTGAAGCTCTTCAACATATCCTCAGTTCTAATATAGTAAACTTCCTTGAGACGAAAAGCATTCACCAGCACAGTTTTAGGAAGGATCGATTGTGTGAAACCCAAATTTCCCTTTTTCTCTCATGACATCTTGCGTGATATGGATGAAGGGCACCATGGAGACTGCATATTTCTCTATTTTCGAAAGGCGTTTGACACGGTACCGCACTATAGACACCTAACGAAGGTACGAGCTTATGGAATATGTCAGTGGCTCGAAGATTACGTAAGTGATAGAACCCGGTACGTTGTCCTCGATGGCGAGTGTTCATCGGAGACTACGGTATCGTCAGGGGTGCCCCAGAGAAGTGTGATAGGACCGCTATTATTTTCTATCTATATAAATGACCCGACGGGCAAAGTAAGTTACAACCTGCGGCTCTTTGCTGATGATGCTGTGATGTACAGGAAGGTGTCGTCATTGAATGACTGTAGTAGGATTCAGGATGACTTGGACCAAATGGCAGCTAGCTCTCAATGTAGGAAAATGTAAGGTTATGCAGATGAGTAGTAGAAAGAATCCCGTAATGAACCAGCCATGGCAAAACTGTTTCACCTGGTGTGTAAGATCTATGAGACAGGCGAAGTACCCTCAGATTTTAAGAAAAATGTAATAATCCCCATTCCAAAGAAAGCAGGCGCAGACAGGTGTGAAAACTACATAACCATCAGTGTAATAAGTCACGACTGCAGAATATTAACACGAATTATTTACAGAAGGATGAAAAGCTGGTAGAAGCCGACCTCGGGGAAGATCAGTTTGGGTTCAGGAGAAATGTAGGAACACGGGAAGCAATACTCACTTTACGGCTTATCTTAGAAGATAGATTCAGAAAAGGCAAACCTACATTTCTAGCTTTTGTAGATTTGGAGAAGGCTTTTGACAGTGTTGATTACAATAAACTCTTTCAAGATCTGAAGCAAGCAGGAGTAAAATATAGGAAACGTAAGGTTATTTACAACTTGTACAAAAACCAGACGGCAGTTGTCAGAGTTGAAGGGCATGAAAGAGATGCAGAGGTTGGGAAGGGAGTAAGACAGGGTTGTAGCCTTTCTCCAATGTTATTCAACTTGTACATTGAGCAAGCTATAAAGGAAAGCAAGGAGAAATTTGGAGAAGGAATTAAAGTTCAGGGTAAAAAAAGAAAAAAAAATCGCGTTTTGCCGACGACATAGTAATTCTGTCAGAGACAGCAAAGGACCTGGAAGAGCAGTTGAACGGAATGGACAGTGTGCTGAAAGGTGTAGACCTATATAAGATGAAAATTAACAAGAGCAAAACTAGGGTAATGCAGTGCAGTCTAAGAAAATCAGGTGATGCTGAGGGAATGAGATTAGGTAACGAAACAATAATGGAAGTGGATGAGTTTTGTTACTTGGGCAGTAAAATAACCAATGATGGTCGCAGTACAGAGAATATAAAATGCACAATGGCAATGGGTAGAAAAGCGTTCTTGTGAAAGAGAAATTTGTTAACATCGAATATTGATTTAAGCCTAAGGAAGTCCTTTCTGAAGGCTTTTGTGTGGAGTGTTGCTTTGTATGGGAGTGAAACATGGACGATTAACAGTGCGGACAGAAAGAGGATAGAGGCTTTTGAAATGTGGTGCTACAGAAGAATGCTGAACATTAAGTGTGAGGATCGCGTAACCAATGAGGACGTACTGAACAGAATTGGGAAGAAAAGTAATTTCTGGCATACCTTGACCAAAAGAAGGGATCGATTGGTAGGACACATTCTTAGACATCAAAGAATTGTGAATTTAGCACTGGAGGGAAGTGTGTGAAGTAAAAACCGCAGAGGAAGACCAAGAGTTGGATACAGTATGGAGATTAAGACAGATTTGGGTTGCCGTCTTGCTCAGGATAGGGTATTGTGGAGACCTGCATCAAACCAGTCTCCGGACTGAAGACCAGAACAACAACAACAACAACAACAACAACAACAACAACGTTCAAATATAGCATTAGTAGTTAGCTGCTTCACTGGGTTGCGTCAACATAGCCATAAAACTACACGGAGCTATGAAATGGAACATATAAGAACAGTCACGGGAAAGGCGGATGATAGACTTCAGTTATTAGGGAGAACATGTGAGTTGTCTGTGAAGGAGGCCGCATATAAAATACGCCCCTGTCGTGGGTATTGTTCAAGTGTTTGAGATCCCCACCGGATCGTTTTAAAGGACGACATAGGGACAGTTCAGAGGCTGGCAGCGAGGTATGTAACTGCGCGAGTATTACCGAAATGCTTCGGGAACTCAACTGGGAGACTATGGAGAGGTTAAGACGTTGTTTTAGAGAAGCACTGTTGAAGAAATTCAGAGGACCGGAATTTGAGGCGGACTGCTGGACGATTGTGCTGCCGCCTACCTACATTTCGCGTAAAGACCACAAGATTAGAGATATTGGGGCCCATACGGATGCATACAAATATTCGTTTTTCCCCCGTTCTGTATGGGAGTGGAACAGGAAAGCAAGTAACCAGTAGTTGTACTGAGTAGCCTCCAGCACACGTGTTTGGGTGGATTGCGGAGTGTAGAAGTAGAAGTCTTTATTGAAAATTTATCAGCAGAGACCTCAGCGCAACTACCCCACTGTTTAATGAACCGAAGGATTCCCTGTTCCCTTATTTGCTGTGGCTGTTAATAGATCCGATCCTCTATTGTGTCCTTCAGTTTGTCGTAAGAGTTGAAGTGCTTTCCTTTGATTATTTTTTCCGGGGACCAAACCGATGTAAGTCACAGGGCGACATGTCCGAGCTGTAGGGCGAATGCTCGAGCTTTTCCCACTTGGCCAATACACTTTGTGTGACCCTGAAGACGTGTGGGCAGCGCCGTCTTACATTTCTTTTATTTAATACTTACATAAGAATACAGAAACATTTTCAGACACTAAATTCAAGTTTCTGGCTCTTAAATCGGCAACTTTTTTTATCATATCTGTTTTGAAATATGCTTTTGATTCTATAAATATGATGGCCAAATTTGTTAGTCTATCTTGGGTCTTGCTTGATCGTAAATAGTTTTTTATTATTTTCTGTTTGGAAAATGACATTTCGCCTTCTGCTACTGTCACAGGAAGTGTTACATCTATGAGCAAAGTTTTTGAAACATTTGGGAACACAGACATTAAATTATTCGAATAAATAAAATTTAACATATCATGTGGAGTTGTGTTTTTCTTTACAAAAAATAAAGAAAGCAATTACAGCTCAATTACAGCTCTTTCTGATCAATATCCGAGCTATTTTCATGCGTTAACTTTTGTTCAAGGTCGAGACATTATTTTTCTTTGCTCTCTGTCCAGTTACCTCCAGATTTCAATGTTTTGCAAAAATGAAAACCTGTTGTTGTGTTCTGTCAAAAAATGAAATCTTTCATTTATTTCTAAGATCGCCATGTCAAGTACAGAAAATAAAAATTTACTTTTTTTTATTGGGATGGTCATGTCTCACTACGTAGGTGGGTGCTAAAAAAATATTTTCACATTAAGAAGTAAAAGTCGGTGATTATCGCAAACAGATACAATATTGTAGGAAGGGAAGAGGATGTAGATGAAGAAATAGGAGATACTGTACTGAGAGAAGAATTTGACAGAGCCCTGATAGACCCAAGTCGAAACAAGGCCCCTGGAGTAAATGATATTCCCTCAGAGCTACTGAAGTCTCTGGGAGAACCAGCCATGACAAACCTGTTTCACCTGGTGTGTAAGATGTATGAGACTGGCGAAGTACCCTCAGACTTTAAGAAAAATGTTATAATCCCCATTCCAAAGAAAGCAGGTGCAGACAGGTGTGAAAACTACAGAACCATCAGTTTAATAAGTCATGGCTGCAAAATATTAACACGAATTATATACAGAAGGATGGAAAAGCTGGTAGAAGCTGACCTCGGGGAAGATCAGTTTGGGTTCAGGAGAAATGTAGGAACACGGGAGGCAATACTCACTTTACGGCTTATCCTAGAAGATAGATTAAGATAAGGCAAACCTACATATCTAGCTTTTGTAGATTTGGAGAAGGCGTTTGACAATGTTGATTGGAATAAACTCTTTCAAGTTCTGAAGCAAGCAGGAGTAAAATATAGGGAGCGTAACGTTATTTACAACTTGTACAAAAACCAGACAGCGGTTGTCAGAGTTGAAGGACATGAAAGGGTTGCAGTGGTTGGAAAAGGAGTAAGACAGGGTTGTAGCCTTTCTCCGATGTTATTCAATTTGTACATTGAGCAAGCTATAAAGGAAAGCAAGGAGAAATTTGGAGAAGGAATTAAAGTTCAGGATGAAGAATTAAAAATATTGCGTTTTGCTGATGACATAGTAATTCTGTCAGATACAGCAAAGGACCTAGAAGAGCAATTGAACGGAATGGACAGTGTGCTGAAAGGTGCAGAATAAAATGAACATTAACAAGAGCAAAACTAGGGTAATGGAGTGCAGTGTAAGAAAATCAGGTGATGCTGAAGGAATTAGATTGGGAAACGAAGCAATAAAGGAGGTAGATGAGTTTTGTTACTTGGGCAGTAAAATAACAAATAATGGTCGCAGTACAGAGGATATAAAATGCAGAATGGCAATGGGTAGAAAAGCGTTCTTGAAAAAGCGAAATTTGTTAACATCGAATATTGATTTAAGCCTAAGGAAGTCCTTTCTTAAGGCATTTGTATGGAGTGTTGCCTTGTATGGGTTTGAGACATGGACAATAAACAGTGCGGACAGGAAGAGGATTGAGGCTTTTGAAATATGGTGCTACAGAAGAATGCTGAAGATTAGGTGGGTGGATCGCGTAACTAATGAGGAGGTACTGAACAGAATTGGGGAGAAAAGAAATTTCTGGCATACCTTGACTAAAAGAAGGGATAGATTGGTAGGACACATTCTTAGACATCAAGGAATTGTGAATTTAGCTTTTGAGGGAAGTGTGTGGGGTAAAAATCGCAGAGGAAGACCTAGAGGTGGATACAGTAAGCAGATTCAGACAGATGTAGGTTGCCGTTCTTATGTGGAGATGAAGAGGCTTGCTCAGGATAGGGTATTGTGGAGAGCTGCATCAAACCAGTCTCCGGACTGAAGACCACAACAACAACAACAACAGATCTCGCCGTAACGAATAACGTCGTTCTTTTAATGATTTCCGTCTCAAATCGTGTTACATTTCCGTGACGCTTTCCCCCCCTGTAACGTGATAAAACAAAACGAGCTGCCCATCTCTGAACCTTCCCAATGTCTTCCGTCAGTCCCACCTTGTGAGCTGTTGCATCTTCGAAGCGTTCTGCCAATGAAACGGACCTTTGTTTCCTCTTCCCCACAATATTTTCTGTATTTTCTCTCCAGTCTAAGTTGTTCGTAATTGTAACTCCTAGGTATCTGGCAGAATTTACGACCTTAAGGTTTGACTGATTTATCGTGTAACTGAAGTTCAGCGGATTTCTTTTAGTGGTCATGTGCATTACTTCACACTTTTCATTATTTAGTATTAAGTGCCAATTTTCGCACCATGTAGAAATTTTGTCTAAATTGCTTTGCGGTTGCTTTTGATCCTCTGTTGACTTCACTAACCGATAAACGATAGCAAGATCCGCGAACAGTCTAAGGGAGCTATTCAGATTGTCTCCTAAATCGTTTATAACCACAAGGAAGGTTCCCTTGGGAACTCCAGACATGGCCATTGACATGCCTACCAGTTTACTTACATCCCATTGTATCTTTTAGAAATAAAACTTAAGTACAATCAAGTTATTTTCTGAAACACGAGAGTTTATAAGGAGAAAAATTCCTGCACCACAAGTATGTTTCTGTATAACATGTTGATATGAATTATTATTTTGCTATCTTGATGTTCTTGTTGTTGTTGTATTGAGTCCGGAGACTGATTTGATGCAGCTCTCCACCCTACTGCATCCTGAGCAAGCCTCTTCATCTCCTCTTAAGAATGGCAACCCACATCTATCTGAATCTGCTTATTTATATTCGTCTCTTGGTCTCCCTTTGCGACTTTTACTCCACACACTTCCCTCCTGTGCTAAATTTACGATTCCTTGATGTTTCAGAAGTTCTGTTTCTTTTAGTCAAGATATGCAAAAATTCCTTTTCTCCCCAGTTCTGTTCAGTACTCTTCATTACTTATGCGATCTACCCACCTAATCTTCAGCATTCTTCTGTAGCATCACATTTCAAAAGCCTCTATCCTCTTCCTGTCTGAATTATTTATCGACCAGGTTTCACTTCAGTACGAGGCAACACTCCACACAAATGTCTTCAGAAAAGATTTCCTTACGCTTAAATTAATATTCAATGCTAACGAATTTATCTTTTTCAAAAAACTCTTATCTTCGAATTGCCATTCTGAATTTTATATCCTCTGACTGCCAACATCACATATTACTTTATTGTCCAAGTAACAAAACTCATCTACCATCTTTATTGATTCGTTGCCTGATCTAATCCCTAGAGCAACGACTGATTTTCTAAGCTTCCTTCCATTACCCTTGTTTTGCTGTTTTTAATGTTCATCTTATACGCTCATTTCGACACACTGTCCATTCCTTTCAATTGTTCTTCCAGGACCTTTGCTGTCTGTGACAGAATTAGCAAAGCACAATGTTTTTATTTCTTCACCCCAAACTCTAATACCTTCTCCAAATTTCTCTTTACTTTCCTTCACAGCTTTCTCAATGTACATATTGAATAACGTTGTAGAAAGATTACAACCCTGTCTTACTCCCTTCCAAATCAATGATTCCCTTTCATTTCCTTCGACTCTAATAACTGCAGTCTGGCTTTTGCACAAGTTGTATTTTACCTCTTCTGACTTCAGAACTTGAAAGAGTTATTCCATTCAACATTGTCAAAAGCTTTCTCTAAATCTACAAATGATAGAAATGTAGGTTTGCCTTTCCTTAATCTATCTTCTAAGACAAGTCGTAAGGTTCGTATTGCTTCCCGTGTTCCTACATTTCTCCTGAATTAGAACTGATCTTCCCTGAGGTCAGCTCTATCAACCTTTCCATCCTTCTGTAAATAATTTGTGATAAAATTTTTTTTAACCATGGCTTGTGGTTCTGTAATTTTCACACCTGTTTGCACCTGCTTTCTTTGGAATGGGGATTACCAGATTTTTCTTTAAGTCTGAGGGTATTTCGCCTGTCTCATACATCTTACTCACCATGTGAAATAGATTTGTCATGGCTGGTTCTCCCAGAGACTTCGGTAGCTCTGTGGGAATGTCATCTACTTCAGGGGCCTTGTTATGACTTAGCTATTTCAGTGCTCTGTCAAATTCATCTCTCAGTATAGTGTTTCCTATTTCATCTCTATCTACTTCCTCTTACCCTTCCTAAAATATTGTTTCTAAGTTCATTTCCTTTGTAGAGCTCCATGATATACACTTTCCACCTTTCAGCTTTCCCTACTTTATTCAGAACTCGTTTTCCATCTCAGTTCTTGATATCCATACAGCTATTTTTTGTCTCCAAATGTCTCTTTTATTTTCTTGAAGGCGGGATCTACTTTTCCCCTAGTTATACATATTTTCATTTGCCTTCTAGCCACTCCTGCTTAGCCATTTTGAACTTCCTGTCAATTTCGTTTCTTAGTTGTCTGTACTCCAATTTACCTGTTTCATTTACTGCATATTATTGTCACTAGTTACTGAATGTCTTTGAAGTTATTTGGTGCTTCAGTGTTTCTTTTATTGTATTTATTCAATTTCTTCTTCAGTTATTCAACTACCTATTCATTGAAGACTGTCCTTGATTTCTTCATAGCCAATGTCGCATTTTTTATTTCCAAATATATCAATTCAAAAGGAATAAAACAGTTTTATAAGTTTTAAATGATTTTACATTGACTGAGACTCCATCAATGGAAATGTTGAAAATTCGGTTTTTACTCTCTTACATATGATACATCGGTTTTAGGTATATACCACAAAAAAATGTTACATCCCAAAAAGAAAAAAAAGTAAATAAAAAGAAAAATTAAACATCATCCTTCTTGAAGTAGTGGTATAATCATATTTAAAACAATCATATTAAAAACTAGGAGTGACAGTTTCAAACTGTTAGCAATATTATTAATTGTACCTTATGTTAATGATATCTTTAGGGAAATATTAGAATGGAAAGATGTAGATAAATCTTTGGAATATTCGAAAATAAAAAAATATGAATACCAAATTAACATAACATTTTATTTAACTATGTTACTAATCATTCCAATAATGAATTACAATCTCCTGTCTGCAAAAACATATTCCAAATTGGATGTTAATATGGTGGATTGAAGAGATGAATATATTTTCAACTGATATTGCCTGGAAAATTGTGGTATCGATGTTTGAAAAGTGTATGAGTTATCATTATGTAATAAAGCTTTGTTAAAAAGGTCAAATCAAATACAAAGTCCTGCAAAAATTACAAGTTCATGTTATATATGTGATATTGTAGTAAATTTGTAATATAGTATGTGAGATTATGTTTCATTTGGTGCTTTGGTCTCTGTAAACATATATACCTAATATAGGTACAGATATATTTCACATGTATATCTATATCAATCTATTCTTTCGTATTTTCCACTTTTGTTCCCTATAAAAGTGTTTTAAGTTAAAATTTGAGATTTTTTGTATTGAAGACTGAAAAATCTGGCAAGGTTCTGTGTCCGCATTCATGGAGACTTTCAGTGCTAAAGAATCACGACTTGATATCATCAACAGTCAGCCCTACTACTTAGAGAGAGAGAGAGAGAGAGAGAGAGAGAGAGAGAGAGAGAGAGAGAGAGGAAGAAAATTAAATTGGTATCACACTTAACAAATATGTTTGGTTGTATTTATTATTACTTAAATTTCTACAATATGTGAGTATGCAAACATTACAATTTTTGAACAAAATACTCATGTGTGGCTACTATTATAAGGCAATTAGAAAACAAATGTCATTATACCATAAACATTAAAATGTGCATAATATTAATGTTGTTGTAGTTTACAAATACAGAGAGAGAATAAGCATTTTGTGCCCATCAAAATTAAATTGAACTTATTCGAGCAGTATAATTATCATAGTATCACAAAAATTATAAAATTTACATGCAGCTGTGCAGAAGCAAAACATGCACATGCACATGAAAGACACGAGAATAACCCACATTCACATGCAGATGCAATTGTGTTTAGATTGATAGTCATGTGAGAAGCTGAACCGAAGCTGAAGTGCAAAGATATTTCAATTATTAGGTTCCACAATTTCCATGAATCGAAAGAGCAACATTTTGTAGATATCAAAACAGGCTCTTAATAAAACAGCTCATCAGACAACACAGATTCTTATTATGTTATAACGCTAGCCCCTCTGTTCAAGGTCACATTGGCAGCTTAGGTGTTACAAGTCGAAAGTTATTTTTGTGTTTACATACAGCTGTTGTTAGACTTTCCTGTTTATTCCCACATTGATGAACGACAGGCATATTCAAGGACTGGTGGCACAATGGTTTTGTAAGAGCTCTTTTTGCTATGTTAACTAGACTTCCGTAAAATCATTCCCATAAACGTGTCTCATCGGAGCACAACATATTTAAATTTACACCACATCACCAAAAGTATCCAGAAAGCTATTAGTCTATATGAATGTCAAGTGTGTCCACCCTCTACCTTTAATACGACTTTAATGGGAACGATTTTCATGGGATGGGTAAATGTCGTAAAGGAATGGCAGTCCATTATTCATTGGGAGCTAAATCTGCAGAATGTACTGATGTTGAATACGTATAGTGGTCGACATTCTAATAGATTCCAGAGGTGTTCTGTTGGGTTCAGATCAGACTCATGGCAAGCCAGTAAAGGTTCTGTTTAATGTCAGGGTGAAACTGATGAAACAATCATAATTTTTCCTTACTACGTAGGCAGGTTTTGGGCACCTTTGCAACATTTTTCTAATTTCTTAATTTCAGTGGGAGACAGTCATGAAGGTATCGAAAACGTGTTACTTTAATTGTTGCACGTTGTAGTAACACACTGATCTCATATGTAAATAAAGTGATCAGAATGAGATACCGGTTGATATGATTGTAATAAATCTAATAAGCACATACACAGGAAGTGTCTTAACTGAACAACCCTGCTAGGATGAGTATCGGAGTCAATGCATACTTTTGATTGAGTTATTCAGGATGATGCAGAAGTAATGTCACATATTTTGTGAGGTGATATTGAATGTATATCGTCCTATGAACATGTGTCCCATTTTCGATCATAACAGAACTGGGCTAAGGCTACACACATCCATGAATAAATATGATGGTCAGTGCGAATATTTGTCACAGAAATGGTGTGCAGGCGCTGTTTAGGACTGAGTAATGACGGGAGAAATGACTGATCTATCATGAAAGAAGTTTGGAGTTCTCCAACAGAAGAGCTGCAACCATATGCAGTGTACAATTGTGAGTTTGGTCAGAAAGCAGTCCTCAGGCCTTGTAGGATAGACAGTCTTCCCCCTTAATTATCATGTCCAACACAGAGCGTACACACAATTTCTGAAAGTAATATTGAGCACTTTTCTTCATAGTCATCATGGATCTGATACTCTAGAGTATCCTTGTAGTGGTTTTACAACTGTGAGGTGGTGGTGGTGATGATGATGATCGTGTGGCACGTAAGGCTGATAGACCCCAATTGGGGTCCTGTTCAGCTGGCCTGGTGCAAGACTTTTCAGCTGATGCCACTTCAGTGACTAGCGTGTAAATGGTGATGATAACGACACAACCAGTCCCCGAGTGGAGAATCAAACCCGAGTCCCCTGCGTGGTGGTCCACCACGCTGTCCACTAGTATATGGAGGCAGACAACTCTGACGTGAGAGAAAGCACAGACAAATATATACAGATGGGAAACCTCCGTAAGGGTCCGGTCCTACGCTCGGGGGTGCGGGGAGGGAGGGTTTCCAGCAGTAAGATGTCCCACGATGGTGCTGCGGTCAGAAGCAGCCCTTTAAACTGGCCAGGGCAAGTGGCAGGTAGCGGCTGTCCCCACCACCACCTCCCCTCAAATGCCGGCACGCTGTACACAGCAGTGGCCTCGTGACAGGCGACACGGGGGGAGCGTAGGACAGTGGTTTAGGGGGGGGGCTTCTCCTCTGTATATGTTACTCTGCGTTGAAACTTGGGGTAAAGGTAGACTGAAGTATTCAGTGATCCGAGAGGAATTGGACGTTGGATTCCAAGTGCTGGCCTTACCACTAGTGCTACAGCAGGCAGTGTGCGGTTAGTGCGGTGGGGGAAGCGCATGCGGTTAGCTGCCGGCACCTTGCCCCCGGCGGCGTGGCACCGCCGGCCGCCGCCCCCGCGCGCCCGCGCTCGCGCCCGCCCCCGCCTCCACCCCCGCCGCCTCCGGCGCCGCCAGCGCAGCCGCGCCCTGACCTTGCGCACCGCGCTATCCGGCTGCCGGCCGCCACCTCTGGAACATGTGCACTCCACTTCACCACCAGGAGGCGGCTCCGCTGCGGGCTGCCACGTGCCGCACCAGTCCTCCCTGGACACACGACACACTCTCAGCAACGGGATACAACTCGTAAAAGAACCACTTCCAACACCTCTGCATGTCTACAGTGTCCGCAAATTTATTTCCAACTAGCTTAACGCCCGCTGCTTCGCATGCGTAGGTTGGTTGGTCTGTACCAGTTGTTTCTCCCTCTTAATATAAATTTTCATAGATGTAGTTTAAGTACTATCTTAACGAAATGTTGTGAAACTACTTGTAGCCGAGGTAGAATGGCCGTGCGTATTGAGGCGCCATGCTGCAGTGCTCCCTGCTGTTCGCCGTCGGGGTTTCGATTCGCCCCTCGGGCATGGGTGTTTGTGTTGTCCTTCGCATACGATAGTTTAAGTTAGTTTCATTACTTAGTAAGCCTTAGGGACATGATCCCGTAGTTATCTCTCTTAAGATTTACAAACATTTGAGCATATGATTTTACTACTTGCAACCCCCGATGGCACTCCTTAATAGTTGAATTTCGATAAATACCCCAACATGTGTCTTTTAAATTGCAACCAAATATGCAAATATCATTTTTTGAAATTCGGGGTTCAAAATTGGCTTAGCAGCGACGTATTTTCAAAAAATGTTTCATCCCCTATTTCACCCCCTACACGATTAATTTTCTGAAAATACCGAAACACGTGTCTTTTTAATGGTATTTATCTTCCAAAGAATAACGCTGCAGTTGAAGAACTTGAAATCACAGAAGGCGTTTGGGGACAGATATCTCTAAGAAATGTTTCAAATACAGTCTATATTCAATTAAAGGACACAAATTAGACTGGTTCACATATTTTGAGTATTTGCTCTTACATCGCAAAATGATTTAGCTGTGCCGTCCGCGGTGGCCGAGGAGACTGAGGCGCTCCAGTCACGATCTGCACGGCCACTACGGTCGGGGGTTCGAATCTCCCTTCGGGCATGGATATTTGTGCCGTCTTTAGTATAAGGTAGTTGATAAGTAGTTTGTAAGTTTAGGGACTGATAACCCCGTAGTTAAATCCCATAAGCTTAACAAACATTTGAACATTTGATTTAGCTGTAATCTAAATACAATATATCTAAGAAATGTGTAAGGGACTGCAGTACACTAAAAATGATTTCTTATTTCTGTCACCATCAAACTGAACTATTTTTTCTCCAAACTCCCTTTCAGAAACGACGTGTAATTGAAAATAATTTAAAAATTAAGTATTAAACATGCAAATACGAGTAAATATTCAATAATCGTTAGTTACATGGGTAAAACAATTACCACTCTTATTAAACAGCTAGGAGAAGACATAGGCCTACTTTTGAGAAAAGAATTAAGATATAGTGGCCTAAAATAGGCTATCTGTGTTATGTTTATAAGAAAATTTACGAGAAACAGTTAGTTCTTTTAGAATATTTCTTCAACCACCATTATGACGTACTGATCATTTTACTTCATCAAATTGGATTAATACATATGTGGTTTCGAGAGAACGTTAGTATACTGGTGTTTTCAAACGTTTATTCGTGTAACATAAGTCAAATGAGCTACTGATTTAATTCGTGATGAGATTTTAACCTTGAGAAGGGTCCACATCGAACGCTAACGAAAGTCGATAACAGTTTCTGTGACCTTCAATACTAAGCACGATATTGCGTGTGATGTCAAAATGACTTCATGTTTGACAAAAGCCTTGTCTAAATGACATTACCTCCACAAAACATCGTACTGTGCAAATCTCTGGTGTGATGTTCCCTCCTTGTAACTCCATAGGTCTTATAAAAATAATAAAAACAATAAAAAACACAATTTTCTGTATTTTTTTACAGCTTTATTTATTATGTGAATCAATTTTCGACTTCTTAAGGCATCATCTGTCACTTATTGAAGTTTAGTCAAACAACTTACGTTGTCAACAAACCAGAAGAGATGTTACACGTAGAGAAATAAATTAGTTTTCATGCAGCAGTTACAATGTAAATAAATATGTAAATGATATCTGTAAATTAATAGTACTGCAAGAAGGAAATATTAGCACTGTATCTCGATAAACAGTGCTTACATAAAAATTTCATGACTACAATGACTGCAATGAATAAAATAAAACAAGAACATAAAGCTCGAAGGGTTGTTAGAAACACAAGGTGACACAAAGCTAAGAAATATGGAATAAATATTAAAACCTGGAACACTATTATAACTAAATAAACAAATAGACAAAACCCACCCTGATCATCAGAATTTCCATTACAACTCACCAGCCCTGTTCCATTTTATACCTCCAATTCTTGATCTAATTTTTACTTTACTCTGCTTTTGAGTCAGCATCTGTTTGTAATAGATTTCAGTACTTTGGTCACAGAATTGCTTTACTGGTATGATGATGTAAATGTAATTTAAATTTCATATAGCCATTATTTATCTACTTTATGTATTAATACCAGTACAGGTTTTCTATGTTCACACCTGTTTTGTATCATCTTTTGTTAGTGGTAATGTTCCAAATTATTCTGTACTCTGACCTTACTTGAATTCTTTATTTAATTGTGATCACTATAATTGAATATGTTTATTATCTCCGTTTTCGGTTCAAAAACATATCTCCGATTTGTTAAGCCTCATAATTCTCCAATATATCCTACATATATCCTCCCATCCCACCCATTTTGTTCAATTTATTTAGTTATAATAGTGTTCCAGGTTTTAATATTTATTCCATACTAGAAACCCAGCAACGCTTCACACTAGCTTCTCCCTATGTCTATCCCTTCCTTCCCCCTCCTTTGTCCATCTCCTCCCCCCCCCCCTACCTTCACACCACTCCCTCTTACCCCACACCATATCCATCTCCTCCCCTTCCTCTCTGCATCTATATCATCTCCCCTTTTTAAATCCGTTTCATTCCCCCATACTCTGTCTCCTCCTTCCCAGCTCTCTGATCTTATTTATTGTTATTGCAATCGGGAATTTGATTGGGGTTAGAAGTCAAAATGGACAGGTAAATCAATTGGAAACGGGTTATTAGAGAAACGTTCCGAGCTGCTGTATCTGTGAGGTTCAGAGCTTCAATGGCCGCATGTTTAATGGTTGCATTGTGCAAACAGGTATGATTATAAGTGTAGGCATAAAAATAACTTTCCTGTTTTATGTTTAAAATGACTGGGAAGCAAAATACAAAACCGCACATGTTTACAGCACAGCTTAGAATTTTTTCTCGCAGCTTGCAGTATAGAAATGATTCTTATAACACATGTATATCCTCTTGAGAGTTTTTGGGTTAGATACATAGTAATTGTAGCATGATCATACTTAAATGACAGAAATTCCATATGAAACAAAACAATCAATTGAAATAAAATACGTGGGATGGCAATACAGCGCTTCGAAAGTCTTTGTGTTGCGTTCATTTCTTCTTATTACGGATCTAATTGAAACACGATAAACAACATTGCTACATACCGGTAAAATTTTACAATCCGCGACACATGCGTGGTGCAGCTATGTTGGCAACAGCTATTGGATCTTGGAATGAAGCTGACCAATCGTGGCAAAGCTTGAGATAACCAATGAAATTTTAGATGGCGACAGTTTGTTGCGTAATCGACTGCTGGATTGTATCTGTACCCCAAACGTTCAATTATAATTGCCACGCGTGGCCGTCTGTTTTGTCGATGACCCAAATTATTTCGTGCCTAAACTGCAACAGGAAGTCCAACTTGACTGTACCCTTTGTTTCAGAGTCATAACGGATCGCACTTGAGAATTCCTTTTCCATTTACCTCCAAGCGCTGTGTACGATCTTCGTCGGTCTCATTGACTACGATCACTTAATAAGATTGCGTTGCACGTGCGCCGACCGATAATACGCCGACACAATGGAGGCATTGTTCTAAAAATAAACCACGATCTGTACTTAATTTGTTTGTAACACTCAAAATTACCAAGAAATAACATCCATTCTATCTTTGAATGCTCCAAAGATATAATCACCACCGATAACATCATGGAGGTAAAAATAATACGGAGGGGCTTGTAAAGAAATAACGTTTCATGTTAAATCTGCCAGTTTTAACCTTGTGTGCATAATGCCATCTCCCTTCATTTTAACCTTCTTGGCGTATTTGTTCGTTCTGTTACAGTGTATTTGATCGCTAGGCGAGTAGCGAATGAATAATCTGATTATTATTATTATTATTGTGGTATTGAACATGTCAATCAAAGTCATACTCCATACTACGGGACCCAGATAACGAAAATAATCTGATTGTTGGAGAATCGAGAAAATGATCCCAATTGCCAGCGTACTTTCCGTTTTTCTCAAATTATGATATAATACGCGGTTAAACAGGACAAAAAGTATCCTATGTCCGCCTCCTGCTTCTAAGCTACCTCCCCACCAATTTTGAGCCAAATCGGTTCAAACGTACTTTTCTTAGCTTTTTGTCAGTGTGTGTTTAGAAGAACCCTTCGAAATTTATATTCTTGTTTAATTTTTATTTTATTCCTTATAGTTATTGTTGCTATGAAATTGTTATGTATGCACTGTTTCTCTTCCTTCTTGCACGACTATTAATTTACAAATTTCATTCAAATTTTTATTTACGTTATAACTGCTCCATCAAAGATAATAATTTATTTCTCTGCATATAACATCTCTTCCGGTTGTTGACAACGCAAGTTCTACATCTACATCTACATACATACTCCACAATTCACCGTAAGGTGCGTGGCGGAGGGTACACTGTACCACTACTAGGCATTTCCTTTCCTATTTCACTCCCAAATTGAACGAGGAAAAAAAAAGAGTGCCTATATGCCTCCGTACGAGCCCTAATTTCTCTTATCTTTGTGATCTTTACGCGAAATGTAAGTAGGCGGCAGCAAGACCGTACTACACTCAGCTTCCAATTCCGGCCCTCTAAATTTACTCAACAGAAATTCACGAAAAGAACGTCGTCTTTCTTCCAGCGATTCCCAGTTGAGTTGCCGGAGCATTTCCGTGACACTCGCGCATTGGTCGAACCTACCAGTAACAAACCTAGCTGCTCGCCTCTGAACTGCCTCTATGTCTTCCTTTAAACTGTTCTGCTGCGGGTCGCAAACACTTTAGCAATACTCAAGACTTAGTAGTACAAGCGTTTTATACGCGGTCTCCTTTACAGGTGAAGTACATCGCCTGACGATACACTCGTCTTTGATGAACACTCGCCGTCGAGAACAACATACTGCGTTCTATTACTTAGGAAGTCTTCCAGCCAGTCACAAATCTGTGAACCTATTCCATAAGCTCGTATCTTCGTTAGCAGTCTGCAGTGTGACACCGCGTCGAACGCCTTTTTGAAGTCGATAAAAACACAATCCGTTTGTTGCCCTTCATCCATGGCTCGCAAGATGTCATGTGAGAAAAGGGCAAGCTGAGTGGCACATGAACGATGTTTCCTAAACCCGTGCTGATTCATGGAAAGAAGTTTTTCCGTTTCAAGGGAATTTACTATATTCGAACTGAGAATATACTCTAAAATTCTACATGAAACTGATGTCAACGATATTCCCCTGTAATTATATGGGATAGTTTCCTTTCCTTTCTTATAAACGGGAGTCACCTGCGCTTTTTTCCAATCACTAGGAACTTTGCATGGAATTAAAGATTCGCGATAAATGCAAGCTAAGTAGGGGGCCAATGCCGCAGAATAGTCTTTCTCGTATTTAGCTCTCTCAGCTGCTTCTCTACTCCGGAAATACCTATTGCTAGTCCCCCATTTCGGAATTAGTACGTTGATCAAATGATGGTACATTTGTGCGGTCCTCCTGCGTGAAAGATTTCTTAAAGGTTAAATTTAGAACTTCAGCTTTCCGTTTGCTTTCTTCTGTTACTGCCCCGGAATGATCAACGAGTGACTGGACAGTGGGCTTTGACCCGCTTATCGATTTTACATAGGACCAGAATTTTTTCGGGTTCTCGGAAAGATCTTTAGCTAAGGTTTGGCTGTGATAATTATTGTATGCTTCGCGCATCGATCTTTTTATAGACGCACGAATCTCTACTAACTTTTGTCTTCATCATTTGCGTGTTCTTTTTTTAATCGAGAGTGCAACAGCCTTTGCTTTCTCAGAAGCTTTTTAACATTGTTCTTTGATTAAATCCTATGAATGTCTGATGGTGACCTAAGAAGCCGAAAACCGATTCACAAAATAAACAAATCTGTAGAACAATCACAATTTTTTGTTTTATTTTTCGTAACGTTCTACCGACGGAAGTATCGGTTTCCATAGGTCCTCCTCTCTACGCGCTATTCTGCGGCGGCGCACCTGTGCAGCGGCGGCAGGCTGAACAGCTCGTCTCCGTCCTCGTCGTCGTCGCTGCACGCCTCGGTGGGGCGCGGCGTCGGCGGCTGCGGCTTCAGCACGTTGTCGGACTTGCAGTAGCTGAGCAGCGTCTGCCGCGAGCAGCCTTTCCGGCAGCAGTCGCGGGCGACGCCGCCTTGGCTCGCTGACCCTGCGGGCAGCAATCACAGAGGTCTCCATGTTAGACTAGTATTAAACCAAGTTTGCAGCTTCGAAATCCCTTAGCTTAACTTTTAAGAGCCAAAAAACCTCGAAATTTTCGGACTTATTTCTGGTTATTGCTTATAACTCGTGAAGGGTGGTTTTTTGACGAAAAGTCGCTCACAACTCTATTAATGTAGATGAAATATTCTAAAATTTAAGCCCAACCGCGGCTCTGCAAGTCCAATAGTTCCCGAGATATTGGACATCAAAAAGTTACTTATTTCTCCGAAAAGTTCAAATTTTCGATTTTAGTCATCTTTCCGCTAGAATATTGGCAATAATGATCATCCCACGGGGAAAGTCATACAAAAACGTTATAGAGCAGTTATTTAACTTTAATCTAAGTACTGAATGCAGGCAATAGGCCCAATAGATTTCTAGTTATCGTTAAAAAACGAAAGTTTGGAAAGATCGGAGTATTCAACCCAGACGAATTGCAGTCCTCTTATCCTATATATGTAAAAGAAAAAGGAAGAATTACTCATTGACGATGATTATTAACACATTGTATATAAATAGGATTTTTTCAACACTGGTTTCAGCAAATATTGAACAGAGAAGTTCCTTGAGTCCACTTCCTGCCATTTTGGCACCAACGTATCCCATGAATGACATGAGGTGGTGAAAACCTTCAAGCCTCACCACTACGTTGACAAGCTGAGGATGCTGGTGGTTCTCCACAATGTCTCGGGCTTTCAAGTACAGTGGTTGATAGTAGGTCACAAAACATGCTTCCTGACCGTAAATTCTTGTTCTTTAACTGGCTTCCAAATGTGATGTTAAAACAGTTTCGTATTCGGTTGGGTGAGCATGGATAAAAGGGAGATATACAACCTTTGAACGTTTGTAAGGAAGATCTTCTATCACTTGCTCCATGAATCCATTCCATCCTGGAACCCCTGGCATCTTACTTGCTTTTCCAAACAACCACAGCACGTCTGGGGATTTTGGCAAATTTCTTCAGCAATTTTCACTTCGTTAATTGAAATAGCTGACAAGCCAGATTTCTTTCTCATAGAAGAATGTTTAATATGTGTGGCAGTGTGTGAACCTGATAGACTCTGCAGAAACAGATTTGCTCATGTCTGGGTGAACGGATGAGTGATGGGTCGTGATCATTATACCACCCATTTCATGGAACGTATTTTCTCCATCAATTGTGTTAACGTTCACATCTCCATTGTCGATCACAAAATGCATAAAAGCTCCTTTGTCAACTAGTTTGGTTACTTCTCCACGGAAGATAGGGGACTTACAAAATGTATAGCCTACGAATATGTACAAGAGTTCCCATACTGTGACAAAGTTCATCAAGGTTCTTTGATGCAAATTTTCTATACAAATAGGTTCCAAAGCTTATTTAAATTGAGGATATGGAACATTTGGGCCTCGTTGCAGCCATAATTGCATGGGAAAATCCTATCCACTTCTTTTTTCCACTGCTCAAGAGAAGGACCTTTGGTTTTCAGGACAATCTGTTCAAGCAATAGTTGCAGAGAATCAGCTATGTTTAGTAACTCTGCTTTAGTAGCGCTGTCATCGGCAGGATCGCCATTACTATCACATAGAGAGGGTATTGCCCCTAGTATATTTAACATATGACCAAAATCTCTTTGGGTTTTGAGCCAAATTTCGAGAAGACATACACGTAAGTGAATGTTAAGATCCATTTTGTAATACTAGCTGAAAACCCAGCGTTTCCCGGGTATTTATTTATTCTTGCCATTTTTCAGGTATATATTCATTTGTATAAGGGCTGTATGTCTGTAAAATCTCTTGGGAATAAAATTAGTAGTAAAGAAGTAATAGATTAAAACTTGGTGTGTGATGGGGCGTTTTTCCATGAAAACTGTATGTTTCATATATCATGAACTACGTGTTGTACTGTGATGCAATTTAAAAGGTACACTCAACTATGTGCGTGTCTACAGTCTGTAAAATTTCCTGCGACTACAATTTGTAGTGTAGAAATTATAAATTGTAACGTCATACAGAATGCCGTAGTTTTAGTCCATAAACAGCCGAACGTTACTGTTTATGTGCTCATATCTCATGAACTATGTGTCGTACTGTGATACAATTTAGAAGACACATTCAACTATATGTGTGTATACTGTCTGTAAAATTTCCTGCGGCTACAATTTGTAGTGTACAAATTATAAATTGTAACATAATACTGAATGCCTTAGTTTTACTCCATAAAGAGCGGAAAAGTAGTAGCCGAGAAAGTTTTATCCTATCACCATTTTGCTATGGTTGTCATCGAGATAAAGTTTAATAAAGGTTTGAAATTATGTTTAAAGGTTGTTGCAAGTCGCTAAGTACTCTTATTCTCATATAGCTTATTTATAAATTCTCACCGCATTATGTGGCAGTTTTTTTGGCGATTCCTTCTGTTTATGACGTCATACCTTCTGAACCATGTGTCGTATGTGATTCTTAACCCTGCAGCAATTGTTATCTCTTGTGTAAGGAATGTGTGTACCAAATTTGGTTGAAATCGGTCCAGTGATTTAGGAGAAAATGAGCAGCATTGTCGCTAAATGAAGCTATTTTTTCGCGCATCTCATTGTTGTTGATGTCATATCTCGTGAATAATGAGTTGTACCTGATTCTTACACTTACGGCGAACGCCCTCATGGATTGAAGCTTACGTGTACAAAATTTCATAAGGATTGGAACAAAACTGTAGCTTTGTATTGTGACGATACTGCTGGCCCTCTCATCTCAATGTTATCGTACGATACAGTCTGCGTCGGACTCGGAATTGTGTGGTCTAATAGTGATGTATGTAGCGTGTGAAGTTAGTTACAAACGAAATAGCCAGCCTAGGAATCAGTATAGGACAGTGTCTCGGTGATACTGTGATTATAGTCTGATTTAAACTAGTTGTTACTTGACAGGCAGCGGGCCGCACGGCTCCCGCCAGCCATAAACCAATGGGTGGCCGGCGCGGTCGGCGGTCGGTCCCACTGTGTTGCCAGTTCCGTTCCGCTGCGCGCTTCCCAAGGCATGTGGCAGCCAGTCCTCAGTGAGCCGCTGTAGACGTGCGACTGACAGGTTTCTGTGAATTTAGCTTCGCATGCTTTACGATGTGCGACGAAAGTAGTCGAAACAGAGGAAGACCGAGGCTGCACTCATCTCGGAAACTTCCAAAAAGTGGCGGACATGGCGTCGTTATACGGAGTCAGGCGCGTGAATACGTGTGTTCTCTGAGGGAGTATTTTGAGAGAGAGAGGGATGCAGGAGGGCCTCTTGCTCCTTTGGATAAAGTGGTGGAGCGAACTGCAGCTGCTCTGCAAATCAGCGAACGATCAGTGATAAGGATCTGCAAGGAGAAATTCGCAAAAGAAGACGCAGGTGAATCATCTAAGTTGGCGACACCTGGGAAGAAGAGGCGGCTCGAGAACAGAGAAACAAAACTCGACTCTTTTCAGGAAGATGCGATTCGACGACAGATATACGCATTTTATTCGAGGAAGGAGTATCCGACACTCAAAAAACTACATGCTACTCTTGTAGCAGCGGACCTGTTTGAAGGCAGTAAATCGTCCTTGTTAGGAATCGTGAAAATGTTATGTTTTCGCTATAAATCTATTTCTGGAAGAAAGTTCTTAATAGAACGGCAAGATATTGCAGCTTGGCGATGCCGCTTTCTTAGAGAATTAGTAGGGACTAATTTTGACGATATCGTTTGGCTTGATGAGACATGAGTGAATGCAGGACACACTTTAAAAAAAGGTTGGACGGACGATACCATCAACGGTAGTATGGCAGCCCCGATAGGCAGAGGAAAGAGAATAATTGTAGCGCATGCCGGAAACTCAAAAGGTTTCATCCCGAATTGTCTGCTTTTATTCAGTTCAAAGAAGACCTCCGACTACCACGAAGAGATGAACCACAATACTTTCGTCAAATGGTTTGAAGACTCTGTGCTTCAAAACTTAACGAAGACATCTATAATTATTATGGATAACGCTCCATACCATTCAGTTATCCAGGACAAGGCACCCACAAAGGCAACGAAGAAAAACGAAATTGTTTGTTGGCTACTGAAACGTAAGATACAGTTCGACGGCAATTTGACAAGGGCAGAATTATTAGAACTTGTATCACAACACAAACCAAAGAATCCCATTTACATTGTGGATGAAGTAGCCAAAGCATAAAGTGCTCAGATTGCCTCCTTGGCATTGTCACTTTAACGCAATAGAACTGATTTGGGCACAGGTTAAACAGCAAATTGCTGTAGAAAATAGAAAATTCACATTAACTGAAGTGGAACGCCTGTTGAAAGAGGCAGTTGAAACAGTGACACCAGAAGACTGGCGAAAGGCAGTGCATCATGTGAAAGGAGTGATTCAGGAAGCCTGGAAGAATGAAGGTGTCTTACAACAATGCGTCGAAGACTTAATAATATCCGTCAATACCAGCAGCGACACAGATAGCTCCAGTGACTCTGTTTTAAGCGGTATTTTCCCGTTGTCCCGTGTATAGTGTACGTACTGTCAGCAAATAATGTGTTTGTGAGTTTATTTAGTTTAACATCTCATTCTTGTTGTGAGACTAAAAATTACTGTTCAGCCAGCTCCCGTCACCTCCTTATGGTAAGTTACACTGCATTTGAATTAAAATTTATTTTTGTAGACACTAAGATGTTATTCAATGTGTGTAATAAATAGTTTTCGTGATCTGCAATGAAAAGAAGGAAAATTTTTCGGACGCCAAAATCTCGTACTTCAATAGCCCATGTAAACTGGCGCTAAGTAAAATAAAGAAAATATTTCTTTGTGCTTAGAAATATCACTGAGATTGGTACTGTATGTAAATTTCAAAATTTTTACGTAAAGTTTGTAGGAAATAGAGGTTTTAAACATCATACTTGTTACGAGTTCAATATTGACATAGATGCAAAAAACGTTGTTTTCAGAAATTTATATACCGGAAACGCAATGCACTACGAAAACTTTTAAAGATTCGTTGCAAAGCGTGTTACTTTAGCAATGAATGGAAAAAAATTATTCTTTTGAGACCAATAGTTTTTAAGATATGAAGTGATAAGTTTGAAGCTGTTAGCGAACTAGAAAAATTTTAATAGTTTCAAACAAATTAACGTAGCTCTTGCCCTAATTAAAATCAAGGATAGATTTTTGACATACTGTGAGACTTTATAGATACGTACATCGTGTGTGAATTTGAAATTTTTTACTCGATTCTTGTAGAAGATAGAGGCTTTAAAGCGATTTTCTATCGCCGCGTGGAGTGATGCGCTGTGGCGGCTGCCGCCAGCCAGTACTTGACGTGACAACGCTTCAGCTTTGGCCCGCAAACGTCAAGTGACAACTAATTTAAATCAGACTATAGTTAACAAGTGATAGATTTCATTAATTAAAAGATTCGTATATGTGCTTTCTAGACAGTTCTATAAACAATAGTTTCGTCGTTGTACGTTATTTCAAGAACTAGACAGACGAATTGTAGAAACTTTATGTAAATCCAAAAGACATGAAAATAAATAGCATTGTATATATGTTAGGCTCATAAACAAGTTGTGTTGACCAGCTAATTGTGTTAATTAATGTAATATTCGAGATTTCAATATTGTGATTCTTTGTATATATTGAGTGCCTTGAGATTTTGAGTCTATTTTGAGAATTTCCAAGATATTTGATAGTTCAATATATGTTAGGAACATGTATGATGTACTCATTAACTAATTAATTGCCATTTAACATTGCGCTTTGTTGTCAAACAAAAAGGACCGAGATTAAGACTTAAAATATATGCTCCATCTAAAATTATTGTATATATAGTTTTCATTTTATATTGTGATCATTTTGGTGTACACGAATTGTTTTACTTGTGTGTTCGTTAATTGTAAATTAGCATATTCAATTGTTATGAACAATACATAATGTAATGTCATTATTGTCAGTGTTATATATTTGCCTCACTGCCTTGCGTGCGGTAGTTCGAGTTTTGGCGTTTGTGAAGTGCTCTGGAATCTATGTTAGTCTGTGTTTTAAAATGGAAGTACTATCAGTTACGTTCTGGTGAATTGTGTACGCAAGTTATCAAGTTGTAATGTTTTGCTGGAATAAGAAGTAGTTTGATTGCAGATTAAATAATAAATGAAAAATTGTACCTACGAGTATTTATTTCTAGCACCAGGTGAATAATTTTGCAGAAAGCAGAACCCCCATACATCATAATGTTGAAAAGCTGAGTATGGTATTTGATATGTTTGAAATTGGTAGAATGACTGAACTGTAATTACTTACTAACCTAGTAACTATTAGTATGCAATAGGTAGACACAAACATACGGACAATTTATATATTCTATTATATTAGAATGTAATAATTTGTTCAACCTAAATGCCACCCACTGTAAAGGCATTTTCAGCCCAAAAGGGGCTCTCATGTTAAAATAAATAATATTACAAAGCAGTGAACTGGTTAAATACTGTTATTCCGTTTTTTTTTTTTTTTTTTTTTTTTTTTTTTTTTTTTTTTTTTTTTTAAATTTTTGTTTCCCGTCCTAGACATTTGGTACGCGGTGCGTGCTAGTGTGTATCGCTGTACTCACGCGGGCGGGTCTGCGGCGGCTCGTTGAAGCCCCCGCGGTGCCGGCACAGCTCCCACAGCTTCTCGGCCAGGTATTTGCCGCAGTAACGCCTCTCCTCGTCCGCCGCTGCGGGCAGCCACACGGCGCATGCGCAGAAGACGGTCACCGCCAGCAGCACGCGCATGCGGACGGCGCGCGCCTAGCGGTGACTCGCGAAGGCTGCCAACTGCTGCAACACAGCGCCACTGCTTCACCAGCAAGCCACAACCCGAGGACGCTGTCGTCCAGTTTCAAGTTTATCACCACATGCGGTAAGACATTTATCCTACTGGAAGTTCAGTCCTTGCTCATCTACATCTACGTAAATACCCTGAAAGCCACACTGAAGTGAATGGCAGAATGTAACGCAACACAGTGACCAACGCCACTGTCTGCGTGTGTAAACACGATCAGCATAAATAACAGCGTATAATATCAGAAATATGCAGGGTGTTTCACTACGTGTGTTTGCCTCTGTAACTTATAAAATAATAGGTGACGGGAAATTTTAATGCGGTAGGTCGACACTGTTAAAGTTTTGTGTTTTTCTATACGATTCTATTTAATAACTTGACTTTAACTCTCTGACACCAGAGATGTGTTGTTCTATAATCTTTGCTGTAAACAAAACAGTATTGCGTTGCTAGGCACCAGCCTGTGTTGATGTGCAATCTTGTGTGTCTTAATGTTATGCTTAAAAACGAATCAATGTTTCTTTTTAATGGTGAAAACCGTGTTATTTGTGATAAAATTTAACATGTTATGGGCCCAGGCACACTATTGTGGAATTAAAGGCATTTGAAGACACACAGTTTGCGTATTTTTTTCATATGTGAATAAAGTGAAAACTTCGAAAGTAACGTACTGTGACTTTCATATATGAGATTACGTGTGGATTCAGTTTGTGAATTTCGAATATGGATTCGACAAGAGTGATCAGCATTGGTTTACTTGAAGGGCAATCAAACTGGAAGACATGGAAGTATAAAGCAAATGTGTGTTTACTTGGTATTCCTGGAGCACTTGATGTCATTGAAGGTAGGTTGGTTAAACCTGCAGAACCTGCAGCTCAAGAAAAAGAAACATATAAGAGTGCATTATATAATTATCTTAAGGCTGACCGCAATGCTTTAATTGTGTTGACTACTAATATGACAGAAGAAACATTGCAGAAAATAATGCGTCTTAATACTTCTCGTGAAGTGTGGGCAGAACTGCATAAATTATTTGATGGTGTTTCTGAAGATAAAGTTTATGATCTTTGTTTACGATTTTTTGGATTTTGAAACATTCAGATGATGATGTAGCAACTCATATATCAAAGCTGAAAAATCTGTGGAATGATTTGAAGCAAGAAATGGCTAAAGATGTAGGAAATAATCCAGAATTACCAGATTTATTTTTAATTTGCAAGATTTTAGGCACTCTACCAGATGAGTATTTTTCATTTAAATCAAGTTGGATGCTTATGTCAAAAACTGACAGGACTGTTGACAACTTGACTACTCAACTCTGTGCATATGAGAAAGCCTTGTCAAGTAAAGGAGGAGATTCTACATCTCAAGAGGCACTTACAAGTAACACATCTAAACAAATTTCTAAGCAACCGCAGGGGAAAAAGAAAATTGTTTGTCATTACTGTAAGAAGCCAAATCATGTAATCAAGAAATGTTGGAAATGGATTGCAGATGGTCGACCACAAAAGCCACAAAAAGGTTGTGTGTCTGAAGCTGAAACTCCACATAAACCTAACTCAACGAATATGATTCTCTTTGCTGAAACATCTGTTGTTATGTCATCTGAGTGTGATACTGGTAGCTGGTTTGTGGACAATGGTGCAACAAGTCATATTACCAATACAAACAATTTCTTCAAGACGTTTGAACCATTTTTTACATCACATACAGTTACATCAGCAGATGGTGATACTGCCGAGGCTGTTGGCAAGGGTACCATAGAAATGGAAGCAGCAGTAAATAGAAAGTGGCACAAAATCACTTTGAGTGATGTGTGGCATGTACCGAAAATTAAAAAGAATCTGTTTTCTGTCTTATCAGCACAAGATAAAAATCCAAAAAGTACATTTTTATCCACAGCAGAAAGGTGTTATTTTAAAATTGGCAAGGTCACTAAACTAATTGGCATTCGTTATCGTTATGGAGGACTATTTAAATTAATGATAAGAAATCTTAAACCTCCTATTCCTGTCCTAGCGAGGTGGCGCAGTGGTAACGCACTGGACTCGCATTCGGGAGGATGGTGGTTCAAATCCACCTCCGGCCATCCAGATTTAGGTTTTCCGTGATTTCCCTAAACCACTCCAGGCATATGCCGGGATGGTTCCTTTCAAAGGGCACGGCCGATTTCCTTCCTCATCCTAACCCAAAAACTCCGAGCGTTAGCTCCGTCTCTAATGACCAAGCTGTCGACGGGACGTTAAACCCTAAGCATCCATCCATCCTATTCCTGCTGAAGTAAATGAAATCAACCAAGAAAACGTACTGCAGTTGTATCATGAAAGATTTGGACACCAAAATAAGCGGCATGTCAAGATGCTGATCTCTAAGATGTTAGGCATAAATGTGGGACTGGATTCTGAACTCTGTGAAGGATGTGTTTATGGCAAAGCACATCGACTTCCATTTGGTACTCGGAAGAGAGCGTCTGAAACATGAGAGCTTATTCATACAGATGTCTGCGGCCCCTTTCAGAAGTCCATGTCTGGGTATCGCTATTTTGTCTTGTTCAAAGACGACTACAGTAAATTTCGTACTGTTTACTTTGTCAAGGAAAAATCAGAAGTTCCTAATAAATTAAGACAATTTATAAATGAAACAAAGACTGTTGGGAATACAATTAAAAACCTCTTAACTGATAACGGAGGAGAATTCAACAATGAACAGACAAGGGAGATTCTACAGAAGGAGGGCATAATTCAACGTTTTACTATGCGATACACTTCGCAGCAAAATGGATGCAGCGAAAGGGAAAATCGTACTCTTGTTGAAACTGCCAGGGCTATGATGCATGCTCATGAAAACATTCCTCAGTCATTTTGGGCTGAAATGATAAATTCTGCAGCATACATTCTTAATCTAATGGGGCCTTCTAGTATTGAAGGGATGTCTCCATATGAACTATGGTATGGAAAGAAGCCTGGTTTGAAGCATCTGCGTGTAATAGGATCTAAATGTTATGTTCATGTTCCAAAACAGCTAAGGGTGAAAATGGATCGAAAAGCAGTAAAAGGGATTCTGATTGGCTATGACTATGATGATGGGTATCGAATCTGGTGTGAAGAAAAACGTCAGCTGATGAGATCACGTGATGTTATTTTTGAAGAGAAAATTATGCAAAATAAAACTCCAGTAGTTCCTGTGGACCTTGATTTTTCTCAGCAGAAGTCTCAAGAATCTTTACAAGAAAGTGAGAACAAAATGGAATCAAGTTTTCCAAGAGAAAATGATTTCTGCAGTTATGATGATTTACACAATGAAATTGAAGATGTATTACAACAATCTGACACGGAATTAATTAGGCCACAGCTGCGTGACCATTCAACTTTAAAATTTCCTAAAAGGTTTCAAGACTATGCAATGCAGTTAATGACCTCAGAGGAACCAGAATCATATTTTGAAGCTATGAATTCAAGTCAACAAAATGAATGGAAATCAGCCATGGATCAAGAAATGGCAGCACATCAAGAGAATGGAACTTGGACTTTAGTAGATTTACCTTCTGGAAAGAGAACAATTCCTTGTAAATGGGTTTACAAGTTGAAGACAAATGCTGATGGGTCAGTTGTGAGATTTAAAGCTAGACTGGTTTTCAAGGGATTTTCTCAAAAGAAAGGGATTGATTGTGAACAAACTTTCAGCCCTGTGGCAAAGATGTCTACTATTCGAACGTTTCTCAGTGTTGCAGCCCAGGAGAAAATGAATATTGCACAAATAGATGTGACTAATGCTTTTCTTTATGGAGACCTGAAGGAAACAATATTTATGACACAGCCTGAAGGTTATAATGATGGTTCTGGAAAAGTAAGTCAGTTAATGAAAAGTCTGTATGGTCTAAAACAGGCACCCCGTTGCTGGAATGAGAGATTCACTAATTACATTTTGAAATTAGGATTTAAGAGAAGTGAAGCTGATCCCTGTCTTGAGAAAAAGGTTCTTCCAAAATTTTCATTGTACTCTCTGTTGATGATGGCTTAATTGCAGCAAACAGTGATAGTGAACTAAAGATCTTGAGAGAGAATTCAAGATTAAATCAAGCCCTGCATCATATTTCTTGGGGCTGGAAATTGAGAGAAAAGTAGATGGTTTTATTCAAGTTAGTTAGACTCACTATGTCAAGAAGGTTTCGGAACGTTTTGGCATGAGTGACTGCAGAGCTGTTACAACTCCAATTACTAAGGATGACAATGTGGAAGGGAGTCCTGTCAACACTGAATATCCTTACCGGCAAGCAGTTGGATCCTTGATGTACTTGATGTGTGGGACAAGACCAGACATAGCATATGCTGTTGGAGTAGCATCTAGAAGTCTTGAAAGTCCAGCTGAGCAGGATGTAATACGTGTGAAAAGAATATTTCGCTATTTAAGAGGCACGTACGACTATGGACTTATTTACAAAAGTGGCAAAGACAAATGCATTCTCGAATGCTTCAGTGATGCTGATCATGGAGGTGATTTAAAGACTGGGCGATCTACCTTGGTGTTCTTTGTTTGTACACTGGTGCACCTGTCAGTTGGTTGAGTCAGCGACAAACTTCAGTTGCATTTTCTACTACAGAAGCTGAAGTTGTAGCAGCAAGTGAAGCGGCACGAGAAATTGTTTGGGTCAAGAGACTTTTAATTGAACTCGGTCAGCTAAAGCAGTCAAAACCTTATCTACGAGTGGACAATGAAGCAGCTGTTCGACTGGCACTCAATCCTGAATTTCATCGACGGACAAAACATATCTGTCTCAGACACTTCTTTGTTCGAGAGCTAGTTGCAGATGGTGAAATAATAATTTCAAGGGTAAACACAGCTGATCAGCTTGCAGATATATTAACAAAGCCATTATTTGCTGTCCGATTACGACAGTTGTGCAATGATATGAGACTGTGTAAGTTATTAAATAAGGAGGCTGTTAAAGTTTTGTGTTTTTCTATACAATTCTATTTAATAACTTGACTTTAACTCTCTGACACCAGAGATGTGTTGTTCTATAATCTTTGCTGTAAACAAAACAGTATTGTGTTGCTAGGCACCAGCCTGTGTTGTTGTGCAATCTTGTGTGTCTTAATGTTATGCTTAAAAATAAATCAATGTTTCTTTTTAATGGTGGAAATCGTGTTATTTGTGATAAAATTTAACAAACACAAGAAATGTTACACTTTCTGCAGAGCTATGAACATAGTTTATTGTATCATTTTACAAAGAGTTACAGCACAAACATATGATTTTTAAAATTAATAGCTTTTCTATCATGCATTGGATTCGTTGAAACCAGCTGCGCCCAAATCAATTTAAACTACATTCAACATAGTGAAACACCCTATATATATATATATATATATTCCTAGCAGGAAAAATTAAATATAAAAAATAGACGAAGATTACTCACCAGGCGAAGGAGCACAGGTGTGACAGAATCACAAATAAATAAATGAATACACATACACACACACACACAAACGCAAGCTTTCGCAACCCAGTTGCTTCTTCAGGCAGAAGGGAAGGAGAGGGAAAAGGAAATGATGAGGGTTTTAAGGAAGGGGGTAAGGAGGTAAGGAGCCATTCCAATCCTGGGAGAGGAAAGACTTACCTTGGGGGAAAAAATGGAGGGTAAACAAATGCACACACACCCGCACATTCACACAGACACAAGTACACCTAGGCAGACATACTGTAGAAAGCAAAAAAGTTAAGTATATATATATATATATATATATATATATATATATATATATATATATATATATATATATATATATATATATATATATATATAAGTGCCTCACAGAGGGTTCATTAACGACTTTGTAACGTTTCTGCTATGTTGCGCACTCCCTGCAGATCCATTGCCAACATTACAAACATGAACTATTGGACACCTAAATAAAAGTTTACCTCCGGACATGTAAAACATCACATTATCCCGTTCAGTTTAACATACTACTAACACTATTAGTAGACTATGTTTAAGTAGTAGTATATTGATTTAAACATAAGTTTGGCTGTCCTTTTTTACGTAATTTTCAATGTTTAGACTTTCGTAAATAATAACTACAAACACTAAAAATACATTACACTTAGTTACGGAATATGCGGAGCCTATAAAGATACTTGTTTGTATGAAAACAACACTACTACATGTTACAACTATTGCACAACGTTATTACATATTTACCTTCCGTTTAAATAAATTAAGGCAGACCAAGTTTTATATATCACTGGATTCTAAATTAAATACTGATCATTTTTCACACACTAAAATCAATAATACGTTTGTTACTAAGAACACAAAGTAACTAAATTGAGTTAATTCAACTAGTTAAAACACGACTTTTAATTTGCGTACCACATTAAATACAAATTTCATGAAGCAAGTACTAAAACTAAACTAAATAGTAGTAATGTAAATGTAATATTTCAAGCTAAACATTTTGACGTATTTCAAACACTCCTGTATTACTTATTTAATAACTGCAGAGTATTGTTATTCATCTTATTATGTAGTTCCGTTGTAGAGAAGCCATGTTTTGTCACTCTGTTCGTAGTTAAAAGACTGTAAGCAGCTCTGTTACCTGATGCTGGATATTTTGAACATTATAATGTTGCACAACAAAATAAATTTGTTTCCATCACAATGGAACTATTATCAAGAATGTCTGTTATTATTTAAATGGCAAATGAAGATCCTGAAATATATTTCACTATTTAGTTGAATGCTGAGCATCAACAACGCAAATGTCCGTTTTCAAGAACAAAGCCAAGTAAAATATTTATGTTTGATCTTCTCTGTCTAAAGTGAAGTGGATTGTTTTTAAATCTGGCTGTTAAAATGAACTAATTCTTCGTAAATCAGAAGACTTCATATAAGTAACTGAATCCTCTTAGAAAAGAGGTGGTGGTCGTTATAACTTTCATATCCTTTCTCTCCCGTTCCATTCTGTAATAGCGCGAGTGAAGAAAAAACACTTAAATCGTTCCGTTTTCCATCTCATTTCTCTTATTTTATGTTGGCGAGTGCTAGAAAAATATTTTCGCATTCAGAAGTAAAAGTCAGTGATTGAAATTTCACAAACAGATCTCGCCGCAACGAATAACGTCGTTCTTTTAATGATTTCCACTTGAAATCGTGAAACAATTCCGTGACGCTTTCCCCACTGTAACATGATAAAACAAAACGAGCTGCCCTTCTCTGAACCTTCTCAATGCCTTCCGTCAGTCCCACCTGGTGAGGGTCCCACACTGGGCAACAGTGCTCCAGGAGAGGACGCACAAGTGTGATGTAAGCAGTCTCTGGTGGAGCTGTTGTATCTTTGAAGCATTCTGCTAATGAAGCGCAATCTTTGGTTCGCCTTCCCCACAATATTTTCTTTTTTTTCTCTCCAGCCTAAGTTGTAATTGTAACTCCTAGGTATTTAGTAGAATTTACGACCTTAAGGTTTGACTGATATAACGTGTAATTGAAGTTCACCGGATTTCTTTTAGTGGTCATGTGTATTACTTCACACTTTTCATTATTTAGTGTTAATTGTCAATTTTCGCACCATGTAGAAATTTTGTCTAAATCGTTTTGCAATTGCTTTTGATTGTTGACTTCACTAACCGATAAACGACAGTATCATCCGCGAACAGTCTAAGGCAGCTATTCAGATTGTCTCCTAAATCCTTTATGAACACAATGAAGAGTAGGGGACCTATAACGCTTTCCTGGGGAAAGCCAGATATCACTTCTGTTTTACTCGATGACTTACCGTCAATTACAACGAACTGTGTTCTTTCTGATAGAAAATCGTGAATCCAATCACACAGTTGGGGAGATATTCCATAAGCATGCAATTTCATTAGAAGCCACTTGTGGGGTAGAGTGTCAAAAGGGAATTAACTGCGAGGTCATCAGTCCCTAAAGTTACAAACTAGTAACAAAAGACGACACAAACATCCATGCCCGAGGAGGGATTCGAACCCCCGACAGTAGCGATCGTGCAGACTGTGACTGGCGCGCCGCAGACTGCTCGGCCACTGCGGCCGACTGTACTGAATCAATTTCTTCTTCGCTCCCAAGGGGCTCAGGGTTTTTTCGCGAGTACATGCGTGGCGAGCACGGGGTCCTGAGCTAATGCAGTCTTCCTTCCTTCTTTACTTCCTGGACTGCATTTTCTTTCCCCCTCCCCTCCTTTCCTATCCTCACTCCTTCCCCTCCCCACTTGAGGACTGATAACCTCAGTAGTTTAGTCTCCTTATCCCAAACAAACAACCCAACCCAACCCCAATTTCTTCTTCAGGCTTAGTAAAGTTGCTACGCAAAACGAGATGTTTTCAAAAAAGCTTTCGCGATCAACAAAATTACACTTGAAACTTCCTGCCAGATTAGAATTGTGTGCTAGAAACCTTTGCCTTTCGCGGGCAAGCGCTCTACCATATTAGCTATTCCGGCACGCTTCAAGCTCCGTCCACACAACTTTACTTCTGCCAGTACCTTGCCTCCTACTTTCCAAACTTCACAGACGTTCTCCTGTGAACCTTTCAGGACTAGCACTCCTCATTCTGGAAATATCCCTTAGGCTGTGGCTAAGCCACGTCTCCACCATATACTTTCTCCCTGGAGTTCTATCCCTGTATTCTGCAAGGTTTGCCGAACTTCTGTGAAGTTTGGAAAGTAGGAGGCGAGGACTGGCAGAAGTAAAGTAGTGAGGACTGACTGTGAAACGTCCCGGTATAGCTCAAACGGGTGCCGGGCGCCGTGGCTCAGCACGCCTGGTCAGGGGGTTAACTGAAAAATCGAAACGTGTACTTTCAAATAAAACTGTTTATAATCAGTGCCAAGGAAAAAAATTAAGAGAGATGAACTATTTACCGAAAACACCTGAACACTCTAGCCTGAATGCAGCCCTTGAAATTTATAGTTCTTTTCTTTATTTACGCATGAGTAAAACATACACAATAATTCATTATCTTACAAGCAATCATGAAACAATAAACTTTATTTCTTTTATCGTAAATTACTGAGAAAAAAGAGCAAGAAGTTACTTATTCTAATGCTTAGATTCTTTCCCTCCCTCACTCTCTCTCTCTTTCTCTCTCTCCCTTCTCTCTATTTTTTCCTTCGCACTCTCTCAGTTTTCGTCGGGCCGTCTGGGGATGGGAGGGAGGGGGCCCTGTGACCCTCCCCTGAATCCGCCCTTGTAATCATTGAACAGTAGGAAGTAGTGAATATTAATTTCGTACTGTTGTTGTTATGGTCTTCAGTCCGGAGACTGGTTTGATGCAGCTCTCCACCCTACTCTATACTGAGCAAGCCTTTTCATCTCCTCATAAGAACGGCAACCCACATCCACTTGAATCTGCTTACTATATGCGTCTCTTGGTCTCCCTCTGCGATTTTTACCCCACACACTTCCCTCCAATGCTAAATTTACGATTCCTCGATGTCTAAGAATGTGTCCTACCAAGCGATCTCTTCTTTTGGTCAGGGTATGCCAAAAATTCCTTTTCTCACCAATTCTGTTCAGTATCTCATCATTAGTTATGCGATCTACCCACCTAATCTTCAGCATTCTTCTGTAGCACCACATTTCAAAAGCCTCTATTCTCTTCCTGTCCGCACTGCCTATCGTCCATGTTTCACTCCTGCACAAGGCAACACTCCACACAAATGCCTTCAGAAAAGACTTCCTTATACTTAAATTAATATTAGATGTTAGCAAATTTCTCTTTTTTAAAAACGCTTTTCTTCCCATTGCCATTCTGCATTTAATATACTCTATACTGGGACCATCATTTGTTATTTTACTACCTAAGTAACAAAACTCATCTACCACCTTCATTGTTTCGTTACCTAATCTAATTCCTTCAGCATCGCCTGATTTTCTAAGACCACATTCCATTATTTTTGTTTTGCTCTTGTTAATGTTCATTTTATACGTTCTCTTCAACACACTGTCCATTCCATTCAACTGCTTTTCCAGGTCCTTTGCTGTCTCCGACAGAATTACAATGTCATCAGCAAAACGCAATGTTTGTATTTCTTCCCCCTGAACTTTAATCCCTATTCCAAATTTTTCCTTGCTTTCCTTCACCACCTACTCGATGTACAAATTGAATAACATCAGAGAAAGGCTACAACCCTGTCTTACTCCCTTCCCAACTGATGCTTCCCTTTCATGCCCTTCGAGTCTAATAACTGCGGTCTGTCTTTTGTACAAGTTGTAAATAACTCTCCTTTCCCTGTATTTTACCCCTGCTGACTTCAGAATTTGAAAAAGTGTATTCCAGTCAACATTGTCAAACGCTTTCTCCAAATCTACAAAAGCTAAAAATGTAGGTTTGCCTTTCCTTAATCTATCTTCTAAGATAAGACGTAAAGTGAGTATTGTCTCCCGGGTTCCTACGTTCCTCCTGAACCCAAACTGATCTTCCCCGAGGTCAGCTTCTACCAGATTTTCCATTCTCCTGTAGATAATTCGTGTTAAAATTTTGCAACCATGACTTATCAAACTGATGGTTCTGAAATTTTCACACCTGTCTGCACCTGATTTCTTTGGAATGGGGATTATTACATTTTTCTTAAAGTCTGAGGGTATTTCACCTGTCTCATACATTCTACACACCAGTTGAAATAGTTTTGTCATGGCTGGCTCTCCCAGAGACTTTAGTAGCTCTGAGGGTATGTCATCTACTCCTGGGGCCTTGTTCCGACCTAGGTCTTTCTCCTATTTCATCTTGATCTTCTTCCTCTTCCCTTCCTACAACATCGTCTCTAAGTTCATTTCCTTTGTAGAGCTGCTCTATGTACTCTTTCCACCTTTCAGCTTTCCTTTCTTTACTGAGAACTGGTTTTCCATCAGTGTCCTTAATATTCATAGAGCTGTTTTTCTTGTCCCCAAATGTCTCTTTTATTTTCCTGTTGGCTCTATCTACTTTTCCCCTTCTTATACATTCTTCTACAGATTTGCATTTGGCGTCTAGCCACTCCTGCTTAGCCATTTTGCACTTCCTGTCAATCTCATTTTTTAGTCGTCTGTACTCCATTTTGCCTGTTTCATTTACTGCATTTTTATATTTTCTCCTTTCATCGATTAAATTTAGTATCTCCCGTGATATCCAAGGATTTTTTGTAGGTCTTGCGTTTCTACCTATTTTTTCCTCTGCTGGCTTCAGTATTTCATCTCTCAATGCTACCCATTCCTCTTATACTGTTTTATTTCCCCCTGTTTCTGTCAGTTCTTGCCTAAATATCCCTCTGAAATTCTCCAGAACTTCACGTTCCTTCAATTTATCTAGGTCCCATCTCCTTATTTTCCTACCTTTCTGCAGTTTTTTCAGTTTCAGCCTACAGTTCATGAGTAACAAGTTATGGTCAGAGTCTATATCTGCCCCTGGGTATGTCTTGCAATTTATAACTTGATTCCGGAATCTATGTTTTACCATTATAAAATCTATCTGATACCTTCCAGTGTCTCCTGGTCTCTTCCAAGTATACAACCTTCTTTTGTGATTCTTAAACCACGTGTTTGTTACGATTAAATCCTGTTCCGTGCAAAATTCTACCAGGCGGCTTCCTCTTTCATTCCTTTTGCCTAGTCCATATTCACCTACTCTCTTTCCTTTTCTTCCTTCTCCTGCTACGGAATTCCAGTCTCCCATCACAATTAAGTTTTCCTCTCCCTTAACTGTCTGAATAATTTCCTTTAGCTCCTCATATATTTCTTCTATATCCTCATCATCGGCAGAGCTAGTTGGCATATAAACCTGTACTACTGTTGTTGGTGTTGGCTTCGTATCTATCTTGACAATGATAATGCGATCACTGTGCTGCTCATAGTAGTTTACCCGCATTCCTATTTTCTTATTCATTATCAGTCCTACTCCTGTGATACCCCCAACTGATTTTGTACTTATAATCCTGTACTCCCCTGACCAGAAATCCTGTTCATCCTGCCACCGAACTTCACTAATTCCCACTATATCTAACTTCAATCTCTCCATTTCCCTTTTTAAATTTTCAAATTTTCCTACCCGATTAAGGGATCTAACATTCCACGCTCCGATCCGTAGAATGCCAGTATTGTCTTTCCTGATGACAACATCCTCCTGAGTAGTCCCCGCCCGGAGATCCGAATGGGGAACTATTTTACCTCCGGAATATTTTACCCGAGAGGATGCCATCATCATATTTTCATACAGTAGAGCTGCATGTCCTCGGGAGAAATAACGGCTGTAGTTTCCCCTCGCTTTCAGCCGTTCGCAGTAACTGTGTGGCAAAGCCACATTAGCTGATGTTACAAGGCCAGCTCAGTCAATCATCCAGACTGTTGCCCCTGTAACTACTGAAAAGGCTGCTGCCCCTCTTCAGGAACCACACGTTTGTCTGGCCTCTCCACAGATACCCCTCCGCTGTGGTTGCACCTACGGTACGGCTATCTGCATCGTTGAGGCACGCAAGCCATCCCACCTCGGCAATGTCTGTGGTTCACGGGGGTGGTTTCGTACTAGGTATGTTAAATATACGAAGGACAAAACACAAACAATACCCTCACTACGTGATGGCGATCCTGCCGATGACAGCGCTACTAAAGCAGATTTACGAAACATAGCTTTTAGAAACTCGTTCACCCTAGACGACGAAACTAATATTTCAGATCTCGAATTACGAACAGAGGCCGTACTTAGAAACGAAGAAGTAGATACCATCGGAGTAGTGAAGCAACAAAAATCACTCAACAAGAACAAGTCTTCTGGTCCGGACTGTATACCCATTAGATTATGCTGAAGCGATAGCTCCTTACTTAACAGCTATATACAACCGTTCTCTCAAAGAAGGATCTGTTCCAAAAGATTGCAAAGTTTTGCAGGTCACACCTATACTTAAGAAAGGCAGTTGTAGTGACCCAATAAACTACAGGCCTATTTCATTGACGTCAATTTGCAGCAGGGTTTTGGAACATATCCTGTATTCAAATATTATGAATTATCTCGAACAGAATGAGCTATTGACCTAATGTCAACATGGATTTAGAAAATATCGTTAATGCGAAACACAACTAGTTCTTTACTCACACGAAGTGATTGGTGCTATCGACAGAGGTTCGCAAATCGAATCCGTATTTCTTAATTTCCAGAAGGCTTTTGACACCGTACTTCAGAAACGGCTTTTAATCAAATTGCGTGGTTATGGTATATCGCCCCAAATTTGCGACTGGGTAGGGGATTTCCTGTGAGAGAGGGCACAGGTCGTAGTAATCGATGGTAAGGCATCGACTAAAACAGAGGTGATATCGGGCTCCACAGGGTAGTGTTATTGGTCCTCTGTTGTTCCTTATTTACATAAAATATTTAGGGGAAAATCTAAGTAGCTCTTAGGTTGTCTGTAGATGTTGCCGTTGTTTTCCGTCTAGTTCAAACGTTTGTATAGCTTATGGAACTTAACTACGGGGTCATCAGTCCCTAAACTTACACACTACTTATGAACTAGCTAACACTAAGGACGGCACAAATATCCATGCCCGAGGAGAGATTCGAACCCCATCCGTAGTGACCGTGCAGACCGTGACTGACGCGCCTCAGTCGCCTCGGCCACCGCGGCCGGCTTACCGTCTAGTAAAATCATCTGAAGGTAAAAACCAACTGCAGAACGATCTGAATATGATATCACTGTGTTGTAAAAATTGGCAATTGGCTCTAAATAATGAGAAGTGTGAAGTAGTCCACATGAGTACGAAAAGAAATCCGTTAAACTTTGTTTACAAGATAAATCAATCAAACGCGGAGGCCGTAAACTCCACAAAATACCTAGGAATTACTATTACTTCAGACTTAAACTGGAAAGAACACGTAGATAATGTCGTGGGAAAGGCGAACCAAAGACTGCGTTTTATTGGCAGAACCCCTAAAAGATGCAATAGAACTACTAAAGAGACTGCGTACACTACGCTTGACCGTCCTTTTTTGGAGTATTGCTGCCCAGTGTGGAATTCTTATCAGGTGGGTTTGACGGAGGACATCGAAAGAGTCCAAAGAAGGGCAGCTCGTTTCGTATTGTCACGATATAGAGGAGACACCGTTACGGAAATGATACACGGGAATCATTACAACAACGCCATGGGCTACTTCTGAAACTCCAATCGCCAACAATCTCCTCCGAATAAAAAATATATTGTTGACTCAAATTTACATAGGTAAAAATGATCATCAGAATAAAACACGAGAAATCAGAGCTCGAACGGAGAGATTCAGGTTTTCTATCTTCCTGCGCCCTATTCGAGAATGGAATGTGAGATAAATAGTATGAAGGTGGTTCGATGAACCCTCTGCCATGCACTTAAATTTGATTTGCAGAGTATCCCAAGTAGATGTAGATGTAGATTCAATTTACGTGTACTAAAAAAACACACTGCAACACTTGGTTAAAGAATTAAAGTGAACGATTCAATCATACTGCAAAAAATGTTTGGTGGCAGATAAGTTGTTGATATTAAATGGAAAAATAGTAAACATCACAAATTTACTTCACAGAAATAGTCTTTTATTCAGTTTGTTAAAGATAAGATAATTTCATAATTTCTTAGTTAATAATTCACATAATCAATCAGTTAGCCTTTGTAGGCACAATCCAACCATAACATTTTTTTACTATTGTCAATCAAGGTACAAAATAAAGTGGCTTGGATGCATTTTTTCTTTCATGTTCATTAGAGAAATTTTTGTCAATTATTTCCATTGCATAAGTAACCTGAATTTACTGATATTGTATTGCTCTGTGTTTCCTGATGCTGTGGTGTGTACGCTTAGTCTGCATTCTGCGACCGGTGATTAATCAATCGGTGATTATTGCTATTACACAGTATATTTTTTGAAATAAATTCGTTGCTCGTACATCGAGTTGGCGACCGTGTCTATTTACCTATTCAAAATTATTCACTCGTTACAGTTTTGTCCCGGACTTATTAAAATTAAAATAATTAGTCAATATTTCTCTCACCTAACGATCGATATTGAGAATTAGATCGCGAAGTATCGTTGTGTGTGTTAAGCACACGGATTTACTCGCGATTGTCGGTAGCTTAGGCCGGTAAGGTTACAAGTTCACCGAACCGCTTTCATGATATTTCTCTACTGTTCCTTTCTCTAACAGCACTCCGAGAAAAAGGAACACCTAAATCTTTCAGTTTTCGATCTGATTACTCTTATTTTAATCATATTTCCCTATGTAGGTGGGTGTTAACAAAATATGTCTCATTCGGAAGAGAAACTTGGTGACAGAAATTAAGCAAATAGATCTCGCCGCAAGGAATAACGCCTTTCTTTTAATGATTCCACCCCACCTCGTGCATAATTTCCGTGGCACTGTCTCCCCTATATCGCGATAATACAAAACAACCTTCTCTATATCATCCGTCATTCCGACTTGCTGTGAAACCCACAGTGGGCAGAAATACTTTGAAATAGGACGCACTTGCAATTTAGGCGGTTTATTTACTAGTACTGTTGCATCTTCTTCGTGTTCTGCCAAAGAGACGTATTCTTTGGTTCGCCTTCCCTACAATATTTTCTATTTAAACACATCACTGGCATCCTTTCGTAAAGGCTACATCCCTGAAGACGGTTTCTGGCCGATTGTGTTGATTTTGCGCCTTCTGTTGCTGCTTGGGGGGTGTATTACAGCTGACTTGCATTCAGCTTCCAGTCTGGATAGGCTGTTAATCGGAGATAAAGGCCATCTCTTGCTGATGTTGTGCTGTTTTAACGGCTCCTTTAGTGTGAAATAGCGTCCAGATCGTGGAAATTACACTCTGCGACAGTCCAATAGATGCAGCCACCTTCCACCTTCCTGAAATATTATGGATAAAACACGCAGAAATCAAAATAAATAACGAAATTAATGATCTTGCACAGGCAAGCTGCAGCATCCAAACTGATGCTGACACCTCCAAATTTTACCCACTGAAGAGTAATGTACAAAAAAAAAAAAAAAAAAAAAAAAACCCCGAAACGCGTTTTGGGGAAATAAATTCGTTGTTTAAAAAAGTTTGCTGGTTGTTGTTATTTAATGACTTAGAATAAATCGGTAACTGATGTCTCCAACAGTTAGGTTCATTTGCAGATACCATCAGCAGGAAAGATTTCAGTGCAATTACCAGTCATTAGCAGTTTAATTCAATTGTGCACTGCTTTCGCAGAGCCGATTAAAAAAAAATTCATATTAAATTTCAGGTAGATAAATTTTAACGGTAAATGCAACGAAACCACTGACTTGGAATACATGCCCCTGTTTGGATTTTGCGCCTATTTCATCTGCAGTCAATTTAATTTTTTCACTTTTACGCAACTTTTTTGTTAGAATTTTAATTTATCGCGGAGCAAATATTTTCAGGTGCACTTAAATTCAGAACACCGATTACATTTTGTTATTGTTTGAATACTTGCGAAAGATTGTTACAAAATTTAATCATTTGCAAATTTTCAAATCAACAACAATTATTATTTTAGGGAGATTTCTTTCAAGGTGACTCAGGACACAGCACCGGACAAAGTCATATACTGCTGACTTTTATTGAACAAAATCATATACTGCTGTTTTGTTATTTAGACACTTTTAAATATAGCTGTTAAAAGCATGTTTGCAGATTACTTACCCCGACAGCAGGGGTAAAACGGTATGGTACGGCACGCAGTAGCGTCTCTTGTATTAGAAGTCTGTATTGCCAGGTGTCGTAACGTTTTGTCTTTGGTATGTGGGACTACTCTGACGCAGAGAAGAAATAACCAACACCCTAATAGTAAGCCTTTAATGCCAACTGTCGCAAATTCGCATCATACCGTTGTGGCTCTTATATTTGGAACAATAAAAGTTTTCAAGCGCCTTTACCTGTTGAAGCAAATTTACAATGCGTGTGCAATGTGCTGCCGTTTTTTGGGCGTTTACTGTAGGTGAACCACGACGTTCGTTTATCGTGTGCGTTTTGTCAACAAGTACCCGAGGTTGTGGCCATTCTTTCGTGAAGTACCGATACAGCTAAATACATAGGCACGTTTCAGTTTGAAAATTGTAGTTTGTTTTGATAATATGTATTGGGTATAGAAATATATATTTAGATCTGACATAGTCGATACAACTTTCAGTGAAGACGAAAATACTGTTTGTGAAAATATGCATCATCAGGCATTTAGCTACATTTATGAGCACGTGCAAGAAATGAAGTAAAATGGAGAAAGTACGGTAATTTCTATTCATCATTGGTGCTAACATGCTTATTGCTGACGTTTTTGCCTTTTTTATAAGCATAATCAATGGATTCATGTGGTCAACAAGTCTCAATACGATTTTGTTTGATTACACTTCACTGAACAATATTTATGGAACAAACCTCTACATAACGAGACATTTGGCTACCTTAATAGAAACGTTCCTGTTATCACATCTTTACCAAAATCGATACAGCAACAATTAACGTTGCTATTTTCATGCTGATATACCTGAAATTGTGTAAAGTAGCGTTGTGTGAACTGAAAGACAAACTAAAAATGCATGCTGAGTAATCTCAGGCGCCTCTGTAAGGTTGGCGATGAAGTAGTTTATGGGCATTTACAGTTCAAATTAGGTTAAAACTGAATCGGGGTGCTTTAAACGTTTAAAACTATCATAAATAATTTCGGCTAGGATTTCGGTACAAATACTCCATTGTGCGACGCCGGGTTTTCAGCTAATCTTCTAATATACAAAGCAGAGTGACCGTATGTTTGTACGTGTAGCATACAAATCTACAGTTTTGTTCCAATCTTTTTGAAATTTTGTACACGTAAGCTTCAAACAATGAGGACGGTCGCTGGAAGTGTAAGAATCACATACGATATATAGTTCACGAGATAAGACGTCATAAACAATGAGATGCGCAAAAAACTGCTGCATTTTGCGACAATGCTGCTCATTTTCTCCTAAACCATTGGACCGATTTCAACCAAATTCGGTACACGCATTCCTTACCGTGAGGTAACAATTGCCGCATGGTTAAGAATCACATACGGCACATGGCTCAAAACATATTACGTCACAACCAATAGAAATTGCAAAAAAATGCCATATAATGCCGCGAGACTTTCTAAATACACTATATGAGAATGACAGTACTTAGCGACTTGCAACAAACTTTAAACATAATTTCAAATCTTTATTAAGCTTTATCTCGCTGGCAACCATATAAAATGATTAAAGGAAAATAGATTCTCGTTTACTACTTTTCCGCTGTTTATGGAGTAAAACTACGGCTTTCGGTATGACGTTACAATTTGTAATTTCTATACTACAAATTGTAGCCGCAGAAAATTTTACAGACACTATACATGCATATAGTTGAGTGTACCTTCTAAATTGTATCACAGCTCGACACATAGTTCATGAGATATGAACACATAAACAGTAACGTTCATGGAAAACGACCCCCTCACGCTCCAAGTTTTAATCTATTACTTCTTTACTACTAATTGTATTCCCAAGAGATTTTACAGCCATCATCCCTTATACAAATTAATATAGACCTGAAAAATGGCAGGAATAAATAAATACCCGGCCAACGCCGGGTTTCCAGCTAGTTCAAATGTTTGTAAATTTATCGGACCAAACTGCGTGGTCATCAGTCCGTAGCTTACAAACTACTTAAACCTAGGTAAACTAACCTAAGGACTACACACACACCCATGCCCTAGGGAGGACTCGAACCTCCGACGGCGAGCAGCCGCGCGCTCCGCAGCGAGACGCTTTAGACCGCTCGGCTACTCCACCGCGGCTTCCAGCTAGTGGTACAATATTTTGGGGCAACTCTTCAGGTCAAGCAAAAACTTTCAGAGTCCGAAAGCGTGTAATCGGATTATGTATGGAGTAAATTGACGGAATACAGATGACAGGCCAGCCGATGAACCGGCCTTTTACACCGCTTGTACGCGACACTACAACCTGCATGTGTTGCTACCGTATGAAGCGTCAACTCAGTGTTTGATCCGATGAAGTTAGTCCAGCGGCCCTAGAAGTGGAAAGGAGGCGAGTCCATCGTCTGGGTCTCCTTTTACCCGCAGAAAAGTTGCCGTAACTCGATTTCATAGCAGGCTGAGTGAGTCTGAGGCCGTCCTGGAGGGACTGGGTCGAGCAAAAAGTCTCGCTGGATTCCGAAATCCGATTCGCCAGACAACCACGACAACTGACAGTAGCATAAAAAAGTTTCGAGAAAGAATGAAGTAAATTAACGTCTAGCATAAACAATAATCTTAGGTAAATTTTACTGAAAGAAAAGAAAGCGTATCCTTATGTGGAAGTGAAAATTGGACAGTAACTAATACAATGGCGATAGAGTAAAAAAGCATACGTAATGTGGAGTCAACAGAAGAATAATGATAACTGTGCACGTTCATTGATAAAGCACTGAGTACACGCTGAATCGAGTTGAGCAATAAAGGAAAACTGCATGGCGAATTTGTCTGAAAGAAGGACAAATTCTGAAGTATCACGAAATAGTTAATTTGAAAATTCAGGGGAGTATGCAGGGATTAAAGCTGTAAAGTCGCAACGGAGAGTGTGCTTAAAAGCTGGTACGGTCCATGTAATTTCGCATAAACTGTCCAACCTCTTCCATGTTGTGAGGTACAAGTTATAATCTTAATTACAGTTGAAACTACGATTACTCAAAGAGTCAAACCACTACGTATCAAACAGCTTCTAACGTCTGTTTACTCAACGAATGAGATAACGAAAAAAATGTTCAAATGTTTGTAGAACTTATGGGACTTAACTATGGGGTCATCAGTCCCTAAGCTTAAAAACTACTTATGAACTAGCTAAGACTAAGGACGGCACAAATATCCATGCCCGAGGGGGGATTCGAACCCCCGACCGTAGTGGCCGTGCAGACCGTGACTGGAGCGCCTCAGTCCCCTCGGCCACCGCGGTCGGCAATGAGATAACGACTCAAATGTTTTGTCTTAAGCATGTAGGCGACTATATTTTAAATGCGGTTTGAAATCATATTGAAAGTTTATTGGAAATCGCTGAATGAAACACTCAACAGTATAACTTGTACTACATTTTAAGCAAACGCTACTATCCTATGCATTTTAACGTTTGTGAGATTATATATTCTAAACTATGTGACGTATTATGATGTAACCTCGCAGGCACAGACAGTGGTACGTATGGATAGTGTTTCCAATTAGAGTTTTAGAATTAGAGTCAGTACTAAAATCGTAATAAATTAATATATTATGCCTTATGTTTTATTAAATGAATAAAGGAAATGTAGCGTTTTATGAATATATCTCACTCAGTAATTATTTTCTATGTGTCTGTGGGTGGAAAGGAGGGGGGGGGGATAACCGAGGGAAAACTGTCAGAAAGATTTTAAATTATACGTAGTTTGGAAGTCGCTATGTAAACTTCACTCTCAAAGACTGGGTGAATATAGTGTAGATAATTTATAGGCCCCGCGCGGGAGTAAATGGACACCTTATATTATTTCAACGGCAATATATAGCATGACAAATCACATTAACAATGGCGTTGATTTCATCGCAAGACGCGAATTACATTCTAGATAATGTGAAGGGAAGTTGACGCTTGAAATACGCGAACGCCGCGGCTAGCGCTCGTTCTAAAACTCACAGTCAGCGTGAGTCTCGTTTGAGTCTCGTGTTTCAAGCGTCAACTCCGCTTCGCATTATCTCTGGATGTAATCCGCGTGTTGTGATTCAATCAACGCCATTGTTTATATGATTTGTCATGCTATATATTGCTGATGAAATCATATAAGGTGTCCATTTTTAAAAACATATGCTTTCGTTTTAGAATGTTTAAAAATATTTACATTCATGAGTCCCCGCCTTACATTGAGACCGGTGAAAGTCGTTTTACAATAGCTGTTGTTGTTCCAGAGATAAGTTTGTATGAGCAAGATAACTGGGACACCCTGTACAATTTATGTAACATATTTCGTTTTTTTTATCTGTAATTATCTGCTTCTTTATTTATACTCAAACATATTTCGCTAAAATTGAATATCATGAGTGGGTCTTTTGTTCCTCGTTTTTACATGCTGCAGTAGTTACGTTTTCTTACATTTTCTGTGTAGTTCCTCGTTGAAAAGTGAAATACTACAGCATGTAATAACGAGGAATAAAAGACCCGCTGATGCTTGAAATGTAGAGAAACATGTTTGAGTATAAACAGAAAAGCTAGTGTTTTACTCAAGGCAGATCCTTAAAGAGAAAGAACGGAATATATGTTAAGGGGGGGGGGGGGGAAGTTGACGAAATTGAACGAAAATGACTATTTCCGATTTACTTTTTATTTCTTAGTACAACTCACGGACAATCAGTTCCCAAAATTTCAATGTTTAAGTCGCATCCGAAGTGCCTGAAAATTAATTAAAAGTGTGAGCTGCCTCTGTGCCACGGCCCACGTTTCGTAGCAGCACTTCAACACCAGCTCAGTGAACAACGATTCTGTGTATTACTTTCAACCAATCATGTGCGGGATACGTCTAGAAGACCGTGATACATACTCTTTGTTTCATAGATCATCTTTGACTCTGTTTCGTATCTTATAAACAATAACAAACTAGCTGTATCGTTTATGACGAAGCAGTTCAATTTTTTTTTTTTTTTTTTTTTTTTTTTTTTTTTTTTTTTTTTGCCTTGTGATACTGACGGAGATTTATACAAGTGTTCGATTTTTTCTCCATTGAGTTATGCCACGATCACAGAGAGTATATAAAAACTGGATAAACTGCGTTTGAATAAGTTAGTGAATAGAAGACGTGAGAAAGAACTGCAAACCAGCAACGAGGCTATGTCCGAAGTAAGAACATCTGCTGAAAACGTGATCTCCTAGAAGCTTCAAGGGAAAAATTACTGAGGTGAATGGTGCAAACTGCAGTGTTGAATCTTGATTTCTGGCCGACCCTGCACTCAAAAAGTGCATTCATGGAAAAACCCAGAATCCAAATGAGTCTCTAAATTCACTCATATGGAAACGATGCCCTAAAACCACATTTGCATCTGCTACAGTTGTCAGAATTGTAACTTATGATACAATTCTTGTATTTAATGGTTGGGGACGTCGAGAGGAAGAAGGTATTCGAAAGAATGGGCTTCTAGATAGGAAATTTTACTCCAGACATCCCGGGAAAAAAAGATTTACAGCGCGTCTCTGCAGCTGAAACGTCAGTTGAAGACCTGCTATAGGAATGAAGAAACAACAAGAAACCAGAAGAGAAGCCTTGAAGGGAAAGACGACCCTGAGTAAAAATATGGTGTCATCTGAGGAAGTGACTTAAGAAAGAAAGTTAGGTTGAACTTTAAATTCCGTTTCCTGGAAAATTTGTTTTTTAAAGCTTATGTACCTTTTCCTCAGATTCTATGAACGGTAGAATTATGAAATTTTGTAGACGAACTTCTGTGAACGTAATAAAAGTTGTCTCAAAAGCAAATTTTGAAATTCTGATTGCAAGCTGAGATATGGAGAAAAGTGTTTGGAATTTAGTATGAATTTAAAATTGTACTTTTGGTATTATAATTGAAAATTATTATGAAAATTCTCCTATTTGACCTATTCCAAAAACCTAGTGATAGAAGCTCAGAACATATACAGAATTGAAACAGAGAAATTTTTGTAGAAACCTCTTGAATACTTTCTGAGAAAAGGGAACATACATTTTTTAAAATTAAATAAAAAGTTGAATATATACAATCAAAGGACTTTATGTGTGAATGTGTTACTTTTATGTAAAGCGTGGTACAAAATTACATTGCCATATCTCCAAAACTGTGGATTTGGCGCATTTTTAAAACAGTGTGTGTTTTTCATCAACTTCTCCCCTTAAGCAAACACGGATGAAAAGAGCTTCAACATCAAGATGATTCTATAACATACCAGCTGAAAACCCGATGTTGCCCGATTATTTATTCATTCTATACTCTTGTCAGTCCCTCCTCTTTCCCCTCCTCTTTCTGCCTTTCTTTCGCTGTGTCCATCTCTTCCCATCCACTGCTTCTTTTTATCTATTTCTTCCCCTGTCTCTGCTCAACTCTTCCCACCGCCCTTGTCCATCCCATGCCTCCAATGCGCCTCCTCAATTGTCCGCCTCCTCTCTACTTGCGCCTATCCAGCTTGCACAGAATCGGTGTTATTGACTATGCAGTTGGCAGGGTTAATATTAACGTGTGCTCGGATGCCCTTTTGATCCATGTACTGAGGACACTTTCCCAGAGAGGGAATGTGTTGACACTTGCCCGGAGCCCCGGACATTGCAGAAAGTGAACAGGGTGTTCCATAAGTGGGGTTCACTGGCCTGTTCGCCGCAGGTACCTTTGGACTCGCTAGTGGTTTGACAAGGGGAACCCACGACGTTTGGAACGCGGATTTACTTCAAACTTCGTACACTTGTAGTACTCCATGGGGACCACAAAATGTGTAAGCAGTAGCGCGTACTTCTCAAGCGTCATTGAGAAAGTTGCAAGATAATTTCGGTTGGTTGTCAAATATGTACCTGTGCGTGACCATATTTGTTAGGGAGCGGCGGCAGCCGAGTGGTAACCGTCCGAGCCCCGTAATCATTGGTCGTTGGAATGAGTCCCGTTCGTCACCTTATTGGCCCACTTTAGGGTACGATAGTAACACTAAAAGTGGGCCTTTGCTATCGTGTTTTGACAGCTCGAAATGCAAATGAAAAAAACGGCTTAACCGTTCATCTGACACGAAAATTGAATAACCTAATTTGTAGAGGAGAAAATTCTCTACAACTTTCTTCTCTTATGTTTTTTTCATATCTCGTATCGTTTCAGAGATATGTGCAAAAATATCGGCTATTTTGGGATGTCTGTCTGTCCGTCTGTCTGTCTGTCCGTAACGTGTTCCCACTTTTTAAGCCGAACCGTTCAACCGATCGGCACCAGATTTTACAGACATAATTGTAGGCCGACAGAGACCAGAACCTCCCTTATTCAAATTTTTCGGACAAAAAATACGTTAGTTACACACAAAAAAGCCGTTTGTAATGTAATTGTAATTGCAATTGCAAACGAACCCTTCATCTGACATGAAAATTGAATAACCTAATTTGTAGAGAGGAAAATTCTCTACCACTTCGCTGTCATACGTTTTTTTTTTTTTTTTTTTTTTTTTTTTTTTTTCATATCTAGCATCGTTGCAGAGATATTTGCAAAAATAACGGCTATTTGACGATGTCTGTCTGTAACGTGTTCCTACTTTTAAAGTCGAACAGTTCAACCGATCGGCACCAAATTTTGCAGACCTAATTGTTGGTCACCAGAGACCAGAACCTCGCTTTTTCAAAAATTTCGGGCAAAAAAAAAACCGTTAGTATCTCCAAAAAAACAAAAAAAAAAAAAAAAAAAAAAACGTTTGTAATGTAATTTTAATTGCAATTCAACCGTTCATCTACCTCGAACACTGAATAATCGAATTTGTAGAGGAGAAAATTCTCCACAACTTTGCTCTCTTATGTTTTTTCATATCTCGTATCGTTTAAGAAATATTTGCAAAAATAACGGAGATTTGACACCCTCTATTGAATTAACGAAAACCAGTCGTCACGTGACGTTTCTCGCCCAGAACTCTGTCTGGCATACACCATCTTGCGTTGCGTATTTGATGATTTTCTTATTGTAACTTGTACGTTGTCATTTCTAAAGAATGGCGCACTGAAGAATTAACAAAAACGTGTCGTTCTTCGTAAGATAAATGATAATCTAGTGCCTAAAACTGCCATATAAGTATCAGTTAACTACCATTAATAGTATAAAAATGAAAGTAACATATCATCGCCGTGGCTCAGCGCGCCCGGTCAGATGGCTCAACGCCCTCTGTAATAAAAAAGCTGAGCCAACAACGCATCGAACAAGAACGAACAAAAACGATCAGCGTCCGCAATGAACAGAACCACCCATAGAGAAAAAAAAAAAAAAAAAAAAAAAAATAATTGTAATGCTTGTGTTCAGTGGTTCGAAACCCACCACTACCTAAAGATTTTTTTTATTTCTCCTTCTTCCTAAAAGGGTTTCGGGCATCCTTATTAATTAAATAGAGCTATGTTATTCGATGTTTAGAGTTGTGCATATGTAAAAATGCTCCCTCTAAATTGCGTGTTTCTGCTATTTCGTGAAGATCCCGTGAAATACGTAACAACGAACTGAACACTGGTCTTCTGAATCATATGTCCGTAAACTGTGAGGATACTGTAATAATGAACATTCTGAACAACGTGCTGATACAGGTAGTTTCGTAAATGTAAAGGAAGTTCTAGATTTCTGTGGCAAGTGTAGTTCCTTAATGAAACGAAAGGGGAGTGTATACTTTGCAACAAATTACCTTCTTTATTTCTGTTTCTAAGCGTTTATTCACTATTTATGGAATATATTGAAAGTCAGTATTTAGAATCATCGCATCTACTAAAATGTTTGACGTGGTTGCTATGGACGGTTTTAACGTAGATGTTATTATCTTTCCTGTAGTTCAGATATGACTTCGTTCATGTTACTCTGTAAAATAAATAGCATATATTCTATTTCAAACCGTGATTACGTTTTCTTTTACAGCTAAAATCAAAAACGGAATAAGTGTGGTAATACTGAATTCCACATAACTCTAGTACGTAACATATATACAAAGTTATTTGTTATATTTACAACAGTCATTTTAACAATATCTCCCCAGTTTATGTACATGTGATAAAGAAGTCTATGTTTACAATTCGTTGCTATGTATTTCATGGCATGTTCTCGAAACAGAACAAATGCACTTTTCAGAGAAAGCGCTGTTACCTTTGAACAACTCTGAATCTAGCATAATATAGTTGTGTTTAGTTAACAAGAGTGTGCGAAAACCTTTTAGGAAGCAACAGGAAATATACATATATATATGCGGTCGTTTGTTCATAATCGTTCTGGGTTGTTAGTTGAGAAATTTACTCAGTTTTGTATTACAGATGGCGTTGAACCAACACCGTCTGAAGAGAACGTGCCGGCCGCGGTGGCCGAGGGGACTGAGGCGCTCCAGTCACGGTCTGCACGGCCACTACGGTCGGGGGTTCGAATCCCCCCTCGGGCATGGATATTTGTGCCGTCCTTACGATTCGCTAGTTCATAAGTAGTTTGTAAGTTTAGGGATTGATGACCCCTTAGTTAAGTCCCATAGACTATACAAACATTTGAACATTTTGAAGAGAACGCCTGTGCACTGGCGTGCCACGTCACGTCTCGCAGAGTAGGTCGCGATCGCGTAGCTCACTGGCTGGCTGATGGGGCACAGCCCACCGCCTCACAGCGGCCAGCCAGTCAGCTACGTTCGTTCCAGGGTAAAGTCATTCGTAACCAGTAGAGGTAAAGAAAATAAACATTGAACTACCATGGCAAGACTGGCGACAATATTTTACCGGAAAAATATAACGAAAATGTGGGAGAGATATTCGAATGTTCAAATGTTTGTAGAGATTATGGGACTTAACTACGGGGTCATCAGTCCCTAAACTTACAAACTACTTATGAACTAGCTTATACTAAAGACGATACGAGCATCCATGCCCGAGGGGGGGATACAAAACCCCAACCGCAGCGGTCGTGCATACCGTGACTGGCACACCGCAGACCGCTCGGCCGCTGCGGCCGGCGGGAGAGCTATTAAAATGATAGTTCGAAGAGGTAAAAGTTTAAAAAAGAGTATGTTTGCCAAAGCTAAACTCAAATATCATAATTTTGGCTGTTTGTTGAAATACGGTCAGAAAGAATATTACATGTTGGGTGCATAGATATTACCACAATACTAGAGTCGTAATCATGTCACCATATTTTTCATTATTTAGATTATTATTTAGGTCCAAAATGATTGCAAAAACTTACAAAACTACAAATCTAAAGTGGGCCGTAAAACACGTCAGTGCAATTTTTTTCCAATATAGTCATATTCATCACTATTTATATTACAATTGATGTAACGGGAAAAATACGTGTAATCAGATGGACTTAAAAATGTTCAAATGTTTGTTAAGCTTATGGGACTTAGCTACGGGGTTATCAGCCCCTAAACTTACAAACTACTTATCAACTACCTTATACTAAAGACGGCACAAATATCCATGCCCGAGGGGGGATTCGAACCCCCGACCGTAGTGGCCGTGCAGACCGTGACTGGAGCGCCTCAGTCTCCTCGGCCACCGCGGCCGGCTCAGATGGATTTACGAAGTTTTATTATCAGAAATAATATAATATTCATAACTACCGACTAGTAAATGACCAAACGCATAATGTGCTACTGACGTGAAAATGTTTGCTTGTCCGTGATTTGAGAAATCCCTTATTCCTAAAAGGAGCCCGAAACTACTTGTTACCTGCAAGTTTCGACCGCCGCAGACGGCTTTCCAAAGATGTACAACTAATCGTCGCTTTCGACATTACAAGTTGCAGGATGGTATTTTTCGTAAAAACATGGAAAACATAAACGGCACCAGGTGCATTGAATAAATGCTATGTATCCGTATACGTAAGGTCTTTTGAGGTTTTCCTTGGAAAAACAAACCTCGTTAACTTTTCATCCGCTAATTTGGAAGCAAACCATGCATAAAGCAGCATTTACTTAAATATCGGCGCTGATCATTGGTCATGCAAAATAGAGTGTATTTTAATAGCGTCTCCACGAGAAGCAGTTTCTCTTTCTCTTTCGATTAAATACGAACAAATTTGAAGACGCTTAATGAAATGAAAGTGCACCTGATTACACGTAATTTTCCCGTTATATCAAGTGTAATGTAAATACTAATGAATATGACTTTGCTGAAAAAAAAAGTGACGAACGGGACTCGATCCAGCGACTAACGAGTACGGGGCTCGGACGGTAACTTTTTTTTCTGGGGGGGGGGGGGGGGGGCTCTTCGTGTAGATCTATGCTTCGCGGTCTTTGGTTGAGTTCGTTCTTTTATGAAGCTACTGGGTCTAAAATACATAGGAATTGAATTAATATGGTTTGTATTTAAAGGTAAATGATACGAAGTTCACCGGGTCAATCTAGTCATCTAGTCGACCTGGCAATGCTTCGCAATTGCTACTATGTATGTACTCTTGCTTTGAACGTCAAATGTGCAAAATTTTATCGCAATCGTACGAATGATATTGATATCCCAAAGAAAGGAGCTCTTTCAGTTTTCCATTTTCCTATTTTCTGGCCAACTATTCAAAACTTTGGCTTCACTCAAACATTCCTCTCACTTTGAACGTCGAATGCGCAAAATTGTATCGCAATCAGATGAATGGTATTGATATTCATAGAAAAATCTGTTTCTATTTTTTCTGAATTTTCCGGGACACTTTTCCAAACTTTTATTTCATAAGACCGTTACTCTTGCTTTGAACGTAAAATATGTAAAATCTTATCGCAATGAGAGGAATGATATTGATATCCCATTGAAAAAAGCTCTTTCAGTTTATGCGAATTTCCAAATTTTCCGGGTAACTTTCCCAAATTTTTAGTTCGTAAGAACGTTCATCTTTTGTTGAACGTCAAATGATCAAAATTTTATCGCAATCGGATTGAGTTTCGAGTACAGTTAGAAACGTATTGAAAAAGGAACTTGGTTCGAATTTTGCGACTTCCCTTTTCAACTGAAAACTTTTCCAAGACCACAATAAACAAAGCAAAAAAATAATTACCCTCTCAGTCGTGCGAATATTTAGTTATAGTGCTGAATTCAATCAACAACACACTGAGAAACGCACTTTCAGTTTTTCTCAAATTTACCAATTTTCCGGTAGAGTTTTCAAAAATTTATTTCATACAAACCTTGTCCTGTCAAGCCGTACTCAAGTGATGCTCTTACAACCATGTAGCAATTGATATTTATTCATAGAAAATAATCGCTTTCAGTTTTTCCTATATTTTCCTACTTTCCGGGCGACTTTCCCAAATTTTTATTTGATGCGAACCTTCTTGTTGCTTTCAACATGAAATGTAGAAAATTTTATCGCAATTGGACGAACGGTATTGATAGCTCACTGAAAAAAGCTGTTTCAGTTTTTCCCGATTTTCCTCTTTTCCGGACAACTTTTCCATTTTTTATCACCGTTTAAACCTTCCCTGGACTCACACGAATATTTCAAGACTAAAAGTAGCCAAATCGGTTCAGCCGTTCTCGAGTTTTAGCGAGACTAACGATATATATATATATATATGCTAGATGGATTTATGTGGCATGTCAGAATAAGTTAAACCAATATTGAAAAAATAATAGGATTTACACATAATATTTAATGTGAATTCTAATAAGATGTTGATAGCTCGTACACTTACTCTATGTGGCAGTTTTTCGTGCATCTAAATGTTTATGACGTCATACAAGCTGAGCTATGAGTCGTACAGTAATAATTATGAATGTATAATGAGGTGCATATGTGGATATTTTTTTCAAAATATGTTCCTAATACTTTTCGTATGAAAGCAGTAGTAAATTTAAATGCTATTTATAATGTGACAGTTATTATACGAATCTCAGTGTTCATGACGTCCTATCTCCTGAGAAAGAGTGTAAGCAACATGTTGACAAATTTTCAGTGGAATCGAATGAACGGTACGACAGCGCATAAAATACGAACAAACATACAAGCAAACGTTCATTTTTATACACTGGTGGAAAAATTAGAGTATCAATTGAGGTATCTAGGTTTAAAAATATTGTAAACGGCAGAATGAACTAAAATGGTTCGACAACTTTCTATCGGTACTACGTATAACAGACAACAACATTACGGTAACCAAGATAGTGGTAATAACAGAAAGTTGCTGCAGAGTGGTTGGTGTTGTGTTTACTCTACCCACAGAATTGCAGAAACACGTGGGTTCATATAGTGTAGTGAGGAGGTAGTGCAATGAAGCAACAATAACGACTTGCCAGAAGCTATGGCATGGAGAGTCACTGGAAGGTTGGAAGCGGTACAGACACCGGGGGAGGTGGCTGCAGCTATTGGAGCGTCCCAAACTGTAAGTTCCAGGACATGGACGAGATTTCAGAAAACAGGAACCGTTAAAAGAAGGCAAGGCCAAGATCGTCCACGGGTAACATCAGCAAGAATGTTTGTATAGCTTATGGGACTTAACTGCGGGGTCATCAGTCCCTAAACTTACAAACTATTTATGAACTAACTAACACTAAGGATGGCACAAATATCCATGCCCGGGGGATTCAAACCCCCGACCGTAGTGGCCGTGCAGACCGTGACTGGAGCGCCTCAGTCCTCTCGGCCACCGCGGCCGACAACATCAGCAAGAGATGACCGTTGTTGTTGTTTGGTGTTCAGTCCGGAGTCTGGTTTGATGCAGCTCTCCAGCTCTGCACCCTACTCTATCCTGAGCAAGCCTCTTCATCTCCTCATAAGAACGGCAACCCATGTGAATCTACTTACTACATGCGTTTCTTGGTCTCCCTCTGCGATTTTTATCCCATACACTTCCGACCAATTCTAAATTTACGATTCCTCGATGTCTAAGAATGTGTCCTACCAAGCGATCCCTTCTTTTAGTCAAGGTATGCCGAAAATTCCTTTTCTCACTCTATTCAGTACCTCTTCATTAGTTACGCGATCTACCCACCTAATCTTCAGCATTCTTCTGTAGCACCACATTTCAAAAGCCTCTATTCTCTTCTTGTCCGGGTTGTTTATCGTCCATGTTTCACTCCCGTACAAGGCATGCGACCGTCATATGTTATTTTACTACCCAAGTAACAAAACTCATCTACCACCATTATTGTTTAATTACAAACTTTAATTCCTTCAGCATCGTCTGATTTTCTGCACAAATATCCATGTCCGAGGGGGGATTCGAACCCCCGACCTTAGTGGCCGTGTGGACCGTGACTGGAGCGCCTCAGTCCCCTCGGCCACAGCGGCCGGCAAACTGATGGTTCTGTAATTTTCACACCTGTCTGCGCCTGCTTTCTTTGGAATGGGAAATATTACATTTTTCTTAGTGTCTGGGGGTATTTCGCCTGTCTCATACATCTTACACACCAGGTGAAACAGTTTTGTCATGGCTGACTCCCCCGGAGACTTTAGTAGCTCCGAGGGAATGCCATCTACTCCCGGGACCTCGTTCCACCCTAGGTCTTACAGGGCTCTATCAAATTCATCTCTCAGTATAGTATCTCCTATTTCATCTTCATCAACTTCCTTTTGCCTTCAGATGACAGTTATCTCCGGTTAACAGCCCATCGAGACACAACTCATGTGGCACGCACCCTGCAGGAAGCAACATGACACGCAGTATCGACACAATCAGTCTGACCTCTACGCACGACAGCGTCTAGCCCGTAGGAACTTGGTGGAGGAAAATTAGCGTTGGATTCGTAACTGTTGAGTGCAAGAGGGCGACGGATTGTGTTCACAGATGAGTCAAGATTCTATGTTCAGCCGGACAGTCGTCGTTCTCTCATCTGGAGAGAACGTGGAACGGAATAATCCTGATCACGTGAATTAAACATCACCATGTGATGGTCGTGGGTGAATGATGTGGGAAGGAATCAGTGTTGCCGGATGAATGGACCACTATGTCGTTCAGAATGGCGCTCAGAAGTATAGAGACGAGATTGTGATGATACATAATTGTTTTGAATTTTTTTTACTACTCATTTGTTTTGTAGTTAAAGGACGTAATATATTCCAACTCACCTTATTACTGTTACTGATGTATATTTCAGGCTGAATGTATCGTGGAATATAGTATAACATACCACTTAAGATAGGAGTGTATATTTCAGACTGAATGTATCATGGAATATAGCATAACATACCACTTAAGATAGGAGTTGGCCCATGTTGTATTTTGTTTACTATTACAGTCGATGTATTTCTAAGATTCTTTAAAAGAAATAGCAGTTGAAGATGATATGTTTGCCGATCGTCAACTTATAACGATATTAACAATTTTTCTTTTAATTAAGAGTAACTATAATTACAAAATATTTAGAATGACTTCATTTAACACAAATAATTATACATAGGTATCATATGAAGTGTAATATTCTAAAACCCTGAGATTTGTGTGTCACATGACGTGAAGTAATTACGACGTAAACTCTATTATATATACACTGGTACAGGGAACGCTGTCGGTCTGTGTCTGTGATGTGGAAGATGTATTTCGTCAGTATACGTGAGCTAAACTAGCAATGAAGATTTTACGTTAGTCGCCGGCCGCGGTGGCCGAGGGGATTGAGGCGCTTCAGTCACGGTCTGCACGGCCACTACGTTCGGGTTTCGAATCCCCCCTCGGGCATGGATATTTGTGCCGTACTTAGTCTTAGCTAGTTCATAAGTAGTTTGTAAGCTTAGGGACTGATGACCCCGTAGTTAAGTCCCATAAGTTCTACAAAAATTTGAACTTTTTTTTTTTTTTTTTTTTTTTTTTTTTTTTACGTTAGTCAAATGGGCGATTCGCCATTGCTGTGAGCGGTTATCTGATGTCAATATTCAACATGATAAATATTCTGGACTTTGTATGGAGGTAATATCGGCTTGAAAGGAAGTCAATGTGGACCAAACAAAGAAGATGATTTTTGATTTATGTACTGTACCATTGGTGTTGAAATAAAAGTTTTGTTTTCCGAAGAACATTTATGAGTGCAGTATGCATAGGAGAACCCGGTAGTTTTATCACGATTTATAAACTTTTTCTAACGGTTGACTTTTTGTGAGTGTTTACAGTTCTATTTGCATGAAGTGTTCAGCTTACACGCTGAGACATTTCAAGATCGTTCGGCCTTTTGTTGTGCCGTACGGTGGTGCCATAGCAGATGGGTTTCTTTTTTCGGACGATAAAGCTCGTTCCACAGAGCTGCACTGGTGGACAACATGTTTGAGGGAATTGAACGAATGGAGTGGCCAGCTTGTTCACCGAAGTTAAACTCCACTGAACATGTCTGGGATACACTTTTCAGACGCCATTACAACCAGGCCAGCACCTCCCACAACGGTTGCACTGCTGGATATTGCATATTGCAAATATCCTTCAAGAGCTGATTGGTAACGTCATACTGCCCATGACATGCAAGTGTGCAACTGTACTGGCAGTCCGAGGTGATAAAAACACAACATTAGAGGGCAACGAGTGTGACATCTTTCAGTATTACGCTCGCCCCATCGTGCCTCGCTCTAAATAAACGACATGTGAACTGAAGTAAATGGTTGGAACAGGGCAATATCATACTGTGACACACACAAGTTACAATTCTAACCAATATCTGAATAAAATACGTTACCATATGTATACTATGCATCGCATCTCACCTTATCCCATATTGTTTTGAGCCGTGTATATTATATACTAGCTGCAAGTACCCGGCTTTCCCCGGGTTTAAAATAAGATCCTACCACAGCCCCCCCTCTCCTGTCGCACCATACACATGTATGACCATCACTTTTGCTTAAAACCTCATCATCTCATCATCATCACAAAAACATTCAAAATCATACTCAATAACCAACTTTTGGAAGGGTGGGGAAGGTTCATTATCACGCGGCTTAGAACAGGCACATGGCCCGAGTGAGATTGGGATGGAACGAAACGCATTTAAGAACCTTCCCCACGTAATTCTGTGTACGTGTACCAAATTTCACGTTATTTGGTTGTCTGGATCTTGATTTATAAGGGGACAGACAAACAGACAACAAATGCGTATCATATGTATAGAGATTGCAATCAAAGTCTGTAAGTAAAGTACTCTACCCCATGCACCGAACGAAATTTTATGTAGACAGTAAACCTTCATCTTGTTTTCAAGGTCAAGTGTACAAAATTTCATAAAGATCGCAGCAAAACTAGATTTTGGCGAAATCCATAACTACCCTCCATCATGCACTGAACGAAATTTTATGTAGACAGTGCCTTTCCTCTTGTTTTGATGCCGGCCGCGGTGGCCGAGGGGACTGAGGCGCTTCAGTCACGGTCTGCACGACCACTATGGTCTGTAGTTCGGACCCCCCCTCGGGCATGGATATTTGTGCCGTCCTTAGTTGTAGGTCGTTCATAAGTAGTTTGTAAGTTTAGGGACTGATGACCCCGTAGTTAAGTCCCTTAAGCTTAACAAACATTTGAACATCTTGTTTTGAAGGTCAATTGTGCAAAATTTGATCCAGATCAGTGCGAAGATATAGATTTACACGGACACATTGATAAAAAAAAAAAAAAAAAAAAAAAAAAAAAAAAAAACACGAATCCTTTTTAAGAACCTTCCCCATGTAATTTTGTGTACGTGTACCAAATTTCAAGTTATTTGGTTGTCTGGATCTTGAGTTATATGAGAACAGAAATGCGTCTTGTAAGTATAGAGATTAAAGGATTAACTATATAGAAACCAACTTTTATCAGGATGAAAATCCGTGTCCAAATTATAATGCTATTTGTCAAGAACGACCGGTTTTGCTGAAACAAACATTTACAGTCTAATTGAGGTAGATTTGATCCAGATGATACTACTAACGTCAAAATTTTTAATACGTGGTTCAATAGAAAATATTTACTTAGCTCTCTAGAGTGATTCCGAGTCTACAGACAGACACAAGGCAACAGACCTGGTCCCGCCCGCTCGCCTCAGCTAGCTGCAGCAGCGCTGTCACTGACCCGCGCTGCGTCGCCTCGCCGTCTAGACGGGGTGCACGCGCCCTGACGTGCGGCCACTCTAGCCCCGCCCCCTCCCCCTCCCCACCCTAGCTGCCGCCATTCACCCTCCTCTTCACCTCACACACTCCCGCCCTCTCTGACGCTCTAAAGACCACTGCCACACGCCGACACCGCCAGCGTCACACCGTCACAACAATACCCGCTCCTCCACCCCGGTATAGAACGATTTACCGAAATGATTAATGAGTAAAGAAATGAGATTTTTCTGTCATCAGTTTGTCCGTCCGTCTGTTTATAATTTTCCGCTGAAAATTTAGAATGTGACAACAGGCGTCCTTTCTTAATAATTTCAACAAACAACTAGCGGAGAACTTGTTTGTCCTGTTTTTCCCCACAGTTGCTGTATTATATAATTATAGTGTAGATATTTAGGTTATCCGTCTATGCAACTGATTTACTAAATCATTTTATTGCCATATGCATTTCACCTTTATTTGGAAGGCATCACGCCGCGGTGGAGTAGCCGAGCGGTCTCAAGCACCTCGCTGAGGAGCGCGCGGTTGCTTGCCGTGGAGGTTCGAGTCCTCCCTGGGGCATGGGTGTGTGTGTTTGTCCTTCGGTTAGTTTACCTAGGTTTAAGTAGTTTGTAAGCTACGGACTGATGACCACGAAGTTTGGTCCGATAGATTTACAAACATTTGAACTTTTTTTTTTTTTTTTTTTTTTTTTTTTTTTTTTTTTTTTTTTTTTGAAGGCATCATCAGTGGCAATATTTCGTGGATATTGCTATACATCTAGTGCTCATTGGTGGCTTCCAGCTATTCTGCTTCAGTTATTCCGGCACTTTACAGCTAGCACCACTAGGCCATTTGTACAACGTGCATGTATTCCTAAACTCAGCACAACGTTACGTAAGACAGTTTGCTTGTGTTATGACTTCTCTTGACAGGCAGCGCACAAGCCGTGTATCTATGTAGCGTTCGCTGTATGCGCCCGCGCATTGTCGTGCATACTGAAGCTCTGACGCACTTTCGACTTTTCGCCGTGACCCATAATGACGCCATTCGTTAAATTGGGTTTCAGTTATGGCTCGTACGATGTGGCCCATGTCTTTCTTTCTCTTTCTTTTATTAAGATTAAGGGAGTTAACTGCAGGGTCATCAGTCCCTCAACTTACAAACGACTTATAAACTAACTACTGAGGACAACACAAACATCCATGCCCGAGGGAGGATTCGAACCTCCGACGCTCGACCACTCCGCCGTGGCGGCCCATGTCTCATCCAGTGTTACGATACGGCGTAAGAAAGCCTCTCCTTGTCGCTCATAGCGTTCCAAGTGCGTCTGAGCAGCGTCGTAACGCACCCATTTTTGCATTTCTGTTAATGCATGCGGAACTCGTCGTTATGCTGACGAGTCGTCTGGCATCGATCACTGTCCACTAAACGCAGCAACAGAATGAACTTCTTATTCAGAGGCGCTAGGACGACCTGCCCGATTCATGTCTGCCACATTTTGCTGACCGTTGATGGCTTTTACTCAACGTGCCACTGTTCTGTACGACAATGCCGATTTTCCGCACTCCTCTTAAACACCTTGATGACACTGACCTCTGGCACATTCGATCTTGATCCATCTCCGCTGTCCCTGTTTCGAAAACATAGTGACATCGTTACGTTAGACCGCTCGCTCACAAGTGACTGTTTTTCTCTCGATTATGCACACGCCCGTGACGTGGGACGGGCGAGTCCATTTGTTAGGAAGTAAGGCAGGTATGTCAACAACGTGTGATATCAGCGTCAATAGTAGATTCAATTGCATAGTCTCTCCACAGCAGTGTTAGCACTATTTTAAGTTCCAATCCTCGTATATGTAGTTTCCAGACCATCTCGTCTCACACATTCGTGATAAATTGGAAACGTGTTTCCGACGCGCAGCCGATTCGCTAAAAACGTTTATTGTGCCTTTTACAGTGACAATAGTGCTCCTAGTTCCCGGCACCGTGTTACCATCGCTTACCTTCCTGCTATTCTCACACAGCCTTTGATTTCAGTTTTCAGATAACACTTATTTTTCGACGTATTCACTGGTATCTCATCATGCTTCGTCCAACTTCCATCCAGGGGGCCTATAGTGGTTATTGAGCAAAATATACACATACGTTTCGAGATAATCCCTTCATTTGTATGTTGCATTCAAGGATGCGTTTTAAGTCTACGATAGAGCTTCCAAAGATCAGTAGGTTCTCCATGTGCCCGCCTCTCTCCATGAGAGGAATGAAAGTTAAAAAAAAAAAAAAAAAAAAATACAACCTCAAGGCGTGTGGCGAAGGGTATTTTGCGTGCTTCGTATTCCAGTCTCGTGTGATTCGCGGGAAAAATGACTGCCTCTATGGCTGTGCTATGGTCCCTTATCTCTCTGGTCTTATCCTTGTGGTCGCTTCGTGAGATACGTAGCAATATACTGGTAGACGTTTGGTCTTGGATCTTTCAGAAAAGCGCGAACCGCGATACAGAACGCCTTTCTCGCAGCGTCTGCCACTGTAGATTCCTGATCATCTCCGTGACGCTTCCACGCTTACCAACTGAGCCCGTAACGAAGTCTGCTGCTCTCGGTTGTATCTTCTCCAAGTCTTCTATTAACCCCACCTGGTAGTACGTATCCCACACTGATGAGCAATACTCAAGCAACAGTCGAACGAGAGTTTCTTTGTTCCTACTTCCTTTGTCGACGGACCACATATTCTGAGGCTTCTTCCAATGAATCTGTCTAGCATCTGCCTTACCTACGACTGATTTAATATGGTCGTTCAATTTTAGATCGCCCTTTATGTCTACTGCCAGAGGTCTTATGTTAGTAATTGCTTTCAGTATGTGTCCCGCTATTGCTACGTTGTACGCTACTGGCTACACCAATGCAGATGATAAACGGGTTTTCATTGGATAAATATATTATCGTAGAAATGACATGTCATTACATTTTCACGCAATTTGGGTGCATCGATCCTGAGAAATAAGTACTCATAACAGCCACCTCTAGCCGTAATAACGGCCTTGATATGCCTGGGCATTGAATCAAACAGAGGTTGGATGGCGGGTACAGGTACAGATGCCCATGGAGCTTAACACGATACCATAGTTCATCAAGAGTAGTGATGAGCCAGTTCCTCGGCCACCATTGACCAGACATTTTCAGTTGGTGAGAGATCTGGCGAATGTGCTGGCCAGGGCAGCATTTTCACAAGACGTCACCGAGGCGTGTAACCAATACACCCCATACCATCACGCCGGCTGATGCGCAAGTATGGCGATGTCGAAATAGACGCTTTCAATGTACGTTTACCGCACACACACACACACAACGCGAGCGGCCGTGCGATCCGTTACGTGACGTCCCATAATTGACGGCCATTTGCGCACGGCTACATGCACCTTGCTCCATATATGTAGCTGCATATTTCTAATAGTTAATTCAACTATTCGCTCTTCGCCTTTTATTTCTTCCCAGTTCCGTCGCATAATTATGAGTAGAGAAGCCGAACTAAACGTACAGATGACCAGATACTTCACCACGAACTACAAGTAGAAAGCAATAGCGTACTGTCAAGATTAGAAACTAGTCCTAAATGTGGCTAAATGTACAACTGCATATTTTACAAAGAATTAGAATGGTTTGGTATGAGATCGTCACATATACTCTGTTACGGACTTTGACTTGTTGATTTAAAAGCGGTAGTCTGAGTGCCAAACCCGTACAGTTTACTTTGTGCTCTCGAAGCAAATAACAGAAAAACGAAGCTGAGATTTAAGCGTCTCGTCGAAATCTTGGTCATTAGGATGGGAGCACACGCTAGTATCTTTTCGATCATGCATGGGGAAGAAGAAAATCGGCCGAGTCCTTTGAAAGGAACCATCCCGGCATTTCCCTGGAGTAATTTAGGGAAAACACTAAAAATATAAATCAGAATGGTCGCAGACGGGTTTGGACCACCGACCTGTAGAATGAGAGTAGAGCGCGATTCCACTGCGCCACATCGCTCGTTTTCCATAACAAGTGGCAACAGCAAGCAACATAAAGCAACGGGAGTTTATAGGGGAAATGGGGTAGAAGCTCACTCGTCGATAAGCGGCATAACATCTCGGAAAACCCCACTGCAGAGGCCACTTCAGGGCAGAAACTGTAATTCGTTACTCTTCAGCCTGTTACAGATCAACCTTGCAGTGACATTGAAGATAAAAATTGCTTACACAGTTCAGATAAACATTGTATCTACGCTCCGACAGTGAATGATGCAAAATTAGCTGATTTGTTCACTATAATCATAAATGACTTCAGTATCATGTTTGAAAACTATTTTCCTCTAAAAGTAACTCAAACATAAATCTATAATAAATCCATGATTATACAAGGAATAAATATTTTCTTTAAGAGAAAATGCTGATGATTTGGCTAAATACAACGAATAATGGCGAATATTAGGAAAAGAAATTCAGAAATCAAAACAAATGCATTATGAGAAGAAGATGGCAATCTGAGGCAACAAAATAAAACGGCATGGGATACAATGAAAGAGAAGACTGCTAGAACCAGAAGGGAACAGGAGCAAATAGCATTAAGATTAGATGATGGATTAGTAACTGATGGGTTTAGTGTGGCAAATCTATTTAACAGGTGCTTTATAGCTGTGACTGATAGTATCATATTGTCAGGGTCAGTAAATAATCCCCTTGAATATCTGAAACAAATCCTTTACAAATAGCTTCAGGCACATGAATATGTCACTCACTTCACCACAAGCAATAACCTACATAATAATATCTTAAAGAAAACCATGCTAGAGCTTACGATAAATATGGACAAAGTTAATTAAGGAGAGTTCTTGTGACTTTGGCAAAATTTTAATTTCTTTGTGTAAACAGTTTATTATCACTGGAGCATTTCCTGAATGGCTAAAATATGCGGCTATTAGACCTCTATTCAAGAAAAGGGATAAAGAATAAAGAGATAATACCATCAAACTACAGGCCGGTTTCACTTTTGGCAGCATTAGAAAAGGTAATGTACAAGCAGATTCTCAATTACCTGACCATAAATAACAAATTGTCCAGAAAAAAATGTTCAAATGTTTGTACAGTCTATGGGACTTAACTACGGGGTCATCAGTCCCTAAACTTACAAACTACTTATGAACTAGGACGGCACAAATAGCCATGCCCGAGGGGGGATTCGAACCCCTGACCGTAGTGGCCGTGCAGACCGTGAATGGAGCGCCTCAGTTTCCTCGGCCACCGCGGCCGGCCAAATTCTCCAGAAAATAGTCTTGATTATAGATAGGTTGCGATATCGATACGGCTATTTACGTCTACAGAGAGAATGTACTTGAACCATTAAATAATAAGTTACATCGGCAGGTATTTTCCGTGATATGTCAAAGACATTTGATTGTGTGAACCACAACATCCTTTAAATTAAATTAGAATTCTATCGTTACATGGGCAATGCTGCAAAATGGTTCTTTATACCTCGCTATCAGGAAACAAATCGTGTCACTGCATAGGACTAGCGAATTAGCCATCAATCATCATCAGATTGGGAAGAAACTAGCCGGCCGCGGTGGCCGAGGAGATGTTAAATAAATCTCATTTCAGTTTTTCTCACGAGCGCCGTGGCTTAGCGCGCCCGATCAGGGGGCTCAACGCCCTCTGTAATAAAAAAGCTGAGCCAAGAACAATTCGAACAAATACGATCAGCGTCCGCAACGAACTGAACTACCCATAGAGAGAGAGAGAGAGAGAGAGAGAGAGAGAGAGAGAGAGAGAGGAAAAAAAACTGAGGCGAGTCAGTCACGGTGTGCGCGGCCACTACGGTCGGGGGTTCGAATCCCCTATGGGCATGGATATTTTTGCCGTCCTTAGTATTGGCTAGTTCATAAGTAGTTTGTAAGTTTAGGGACTGATGACCTCGTAGTTAAGTCCCATAAGCTCTACAAACATTTGAACATTTGAAGAAATTACATGTGGTGTCCCTAAAGGACCCAGTAGTTACACTACCAGAAGTAGAGTTCGTTTTGTTTGCAAATGATACAAGTACTGCAATAAATAGCATGTCGAGCATAGTTCTAGAAAGTTCTGCCAATGATATTTTCATGAAGATTAATAAATTATTTAAAGGCATCTCAGTGATATTAAACTTTGAAAAAAAAACTCACTACATGCAGTTAAGAACATGTAAGAGGTTTCCATCCAGCATATGTATAAAGTATGAAGGAGAGGTTAACAGTATTAAATTCCTAGGGCTACAATTTGATAATAAATTCAGTTGGGAGGAGCACACCATAGAACAGCAGAAACGACTTAACAAATCTGTATTTGCAATTCGAATGTTAGGCGACATAAAAATGACTGCATACTTCTATTCCATAATGCCATATGGTTTAATATCTAACTCAATGATTCCCAAAGTAGTCTTTATAGACCCGGAGGGGTCTATTTCAACATGCAAGGGATCCACGTCGGCGGACAAATAAATTGGGGGGCTGTTTGTTGTAAATGGGGGCCCACCAGAGAGCTTCACATTTAGGAAGGTCGCAGCGAAACTTCAGAATTATTCTCACGATGCGGAAGCCATGATCCTTTGTTTGGCACTGGGCATTTTGGTAAAGCATTACAAGTAAATCTAAAGGTGCGCACGTATTTCAATAGAGATAATATTACATTTTATTAAATGCAAATTTCTGAACAGGCACTTGTGCATACTTTTTAATTACGATACCATAAGCAACGTTATTGATTGCCCTTCTCCGAGGATTGGGACGAGTATCTGACGCCCATGAAGGGTCAGAAAATGTATCGTCATTCATAAAGGGATATACTAACATATTGTGGACTGGGCGAATGTGAGCCCCTTGAATTTTTCTGCATTTTATGTAGCAGTTCCTACTCCACAGAATTTATTTATTACATTCGAAAGAGCGGTCAAAGAAACATAGTTGGATGATCTGTATTTATGCTATGGCTCCAGAGAGATCTACACGTTAGTTATCCTTTTTTATGGACTATCGCAAGACGGTTTTTGATAGTTTTCCCAACTTAATAAGTGGTGGAAACAGATTTCAGCACTATTGCCAATCTTCTTACAAAAAGAAGAAAAAGGCTGGAAATCACTGAAAGGGGAGATTTAAGGTTAAACGTCAAAAAATTGAAAGAAAATGTTGATAATTTTCTAAAAAAGCAACAGCCACATATCTGCCATTAAAAGCCTGTATGTATCAGTTTGTTTAATATACATTTGTGTCATTTAAATCAATAAATGTGTAATACTTAACATCCTTCTTTTCCAGTTTTCTTGTTGTTCACTCATGCTTTTACAGTTGAAGTTATCAAAGTTAATAGCAGCACATCAAACACAAAAAGCAGGGGGTCTAGACAGGGCAGAAAAAGTTGGCACAGGATCTACAGGACAAAAAAGTTTGAGAACTCCTGATCTAACTAAACGTCTATAATTACGAGGGAGTACAGTTTACTCACAGATCGAAGCTCCTGCGCAAACACCAGGACTGCAGACCAATTACTCTACACATTCCCCAACATGGTTCCAGGTGAATATCAGATACCTCGGTTTCTGGCTGGAGAGGGAGGTTACATTTGAGACCACATAGAACACATGGCCAACGGAGCAATCGCGAGGCTTAAACAACTCTACCCAATTTCCAACAGGCAAATCACATTGATTACATCTCTGTTGACGTATGTTACTCCTGTCTGGGCGTACGTTGCGTCAGCCCGTCTGAAATGACTTCAGAAGATAAAGGACGGGGTTTTACGCATCATTAGCAACAAACGTTTCACATAAACAGCGTGGATTGCCTCTTGGTAGTGTTCAAGAAACTCACAACACGACAGCCCAGGAAGTCAAGACACTCGAACAACTATTTACTATATCTAGGAAACTACAGTCACAAACTTAGGTTCCAACATAAGCGTCTAAAAACGCTAACCCTCAGCGGCAAACAACCTACTGTCAAGAGACACGTAACATGCAAATAGGGAAGACCGGGGCACCTTGGCCATAGGGGCGGAATGGCCCCGTTCAATTAGTTCATACAGTAGACGCTAGATCTTACGCGAAATCAATCAGCAGGTTGGTATCACTATCCCACTCCCTGCAGAGGACCTATATGACCGGCGGAGCCGTTTTGGACAAGCTGTAGTGATTAATTGTTTTTGTGCGTGTTACAGTAAAATTCTGCTCGTCGGTTAATGTGTGTTATTTATGTACTGTAGGCACAACAGGTCAGTACTATAATTAAATGTCGTAGTTATTTCTATATGGCATACAATCTCAATTGCTTTAGTGTGTTAATTATATTGCTGTGGCGTCTGTTCTTTCGGACACGTCCGAAATAACTAACATCACACCAATATAATAAGTATTTACACGTGAAGACGGCATCAGCTTCAATTACTTCACCGAAGATACGGTCATACGTTCCACCTCACACGGGAATCGGTAATGGCGAGTGTACGAGGGCATGGACGATAGGGGCGGTACAGCCATAGCGTGCGACTTACGGACAGGAGGAGAACACGGGTAGCCAAGTGCTTAAGGCGACCGCTGGCCCGAAGCGGAGAACACGGGTTCGAGTCCCGGCCCAGCTCACATGTTCACTTGTCGCCATTGTTTCATTTCAGTGCCTTAATGCAGCCACTGTTAATCCATCATTTCCTAATCCTTCTTCCTTCCCCTCCCTTATCAATAACTTGCAAATACTTTAGCGTGTTTTCTAACGAACAGAATTTATTATAAACATGGCGATGGGGCAGAGAGGACGCGTCACTATGGCGAACCGGGCCAACCTGCCCCACTTCACTCCTACAGAGCTTACACTTTGTTGAAAGTTGATGGAATGGAGAGCTAGAGACGAATACACTAAGCTGATACAAAAGAATGTAGGTTGCCGTTGTTACTATCAGATGAAGAGACTTGCACAGGACAGGGTAGTGTGGAGAGCTGCATCACACCAGTCTGCAGATTGAAGAACACAACAACACAATACGTTTCTTTATAAATATTATTATTATTTTGACTTTTATAATTATTATTATTATTTTGACTTCCTCAATTTATGTTAGTTTAACTTATCAAGAGATTACATGGGTCAACGTGCCCCAGCCTCTGGGCCAACTTACTCCAAGGTAGGGGCAGTTTGGTCTATTTGGCATAAATTCAGTAATTAATTTTTTCTACTATTTGTTTTCAAGCTTAATAATGGCCATCCAGATACAGTAAGACCTTTGTAAAATTTAACAATAATTTTATAAATTTTAATATGTAAAGTAGATTAATATAAAATAAAATATGGTCACCGTGCCCCGGTCTCCCACCAATGAAAATACACGTGACAGCAACAGCAACAACAGCAGAGTATACACTGCTGATCAACAGGCAGAGCAGGGAAGCCAGGTTCAAATGCAACAAACGGAAAAGAGACTCTGACAGCCCCGTACACGTAGTCAGTCCTATGACCGCACTGACTGAGGAGACGTCATAGGCGCTCGGTTGCCGCAGCACCTCGCGTCAGACTGGCCTGACTCTTAGAGGCGAACCTATCTATGACACTGGCAGTGAAAAATATCTACTAACAATACCTCACTTTTGCGTGGTCTATCGCAGATAGCAAGCAAATGTCTACTGTCGTAATTACCCGCTCGATACTGTCGTGGAGGTACAAAAAGTTCAAATGTTTGTAGAGCTTATGGGACATAACTACGGGGTCATCAGTCCCTAAACTACTTATGAACTAGCTAATACTAAGGACGGCACAAATATCCATGCCCGATGGGGGATTCGAACCACCGACCGTGGCAGACCGTGACTGGCGCGCCGCAGTCCCCTCGGTCACCGCGACCGACCGTGGAGGTTCTTTTCCTTTCACTCTTGCCTTGGCGGACATATATCCTCTGACCTTACATACCTACCGTTCGTATACCTTTCGAAGACTTCTATCTCCAGACGAGTTAGTATTACTGGTTGATCGTGCCAGTATGTACAGACAACATCGCGGTCCCCACCTTCCGTGACCCACTGAATCAGCTACTGGCAGACACGGAGGTGACGGTAGAACTTTTAGAGTTGGACATTACGTTGGTGAGGGCATGTCAGAGTGCTGATTCAACTATTCGCCAGAGTATGTCCGACATGCAAGAGATCGGTAGGTGCTCTGCAGTTACCGGCAGCAGATAAATTCACAATGATTTGTGACATTCGTGCTTTCGTACCAGTCATCGACAGAGAAAGCCACCATTTTAAACACCAGGAAGAATGGTAGGTGGAACAGCTGGTAGGGTCTCTGTGAGGAGTGAAGGGAGGTTCATTTCCGTTCCTTTGTGGCGTTATGACGAGCGCTTTGACGGCCAGAATGCTTTCACGGTGGGAGGCGTTTAGGGCCACGGAATGAGCTGCGTGGGAGGTCGGACACGTGGCGAAAGCCGAGCCGGCGTCCGGTTACTGCTGGCGCCACATAATGCGTGCGGGCCCGTGGCTGGCGCCACCAAACACTGCGGCGCCCTTGCCGCCCTCTTCTGAACACTGCCCACCCACCGGACTCGTGTTCAAGTGTTCAAATTTTAGTAGATCTATGGGACATAACTACACTGGTCATCAGTCCATAGGATAACAAACTACTTAAACTAACTTACGCTGTTGTGGTCTTCAGTCTGCAGAACGGTTTGATGCAGCTCTTCACGCTACCCTATCCTTTGCAAGCCTCTTCATCTGAGAATACGAACGGCAACCTACATTCTTTTGAATCTGCTTTCTGTATTCGTCCCATGGTCTTCCTCTACGATTTTTACTCCCCACACTCCCTTCTAATGCTGAGATGACGATTCCTTGATGCCTCAGAATGAGGCATATGCAACTCTTTTTCTCCCCAATTCTGTTGAGAACATCCTCATTAGTTACGTGATCTACCCAACTAATCTTCATCATTCGTCTGTAGCACCACATTTCGAAAGCTTCTGTTATCATCTTTTATGTTTGAAATCCTTATCGTCCATGTTCCACTACCATACAGTGCTGCAATCCAGAAAAATGATTTCAAAAACCAGTTCCTAACATTTAGATTGATATTGGATGTCAACAAATTTTGCTTCTTCAGAAAGGTGTTTCTTCCCACAGCCATCTGTCTTTTATGTCTTGTTTAAATCGGCCACCAGACGTTACATTGCTACTAAATTAACAAAACTCATCGACTACTTTTATCGTCTCATTATCTAATCTAATTCCTTCAGCATCACCTGATTTTCTGACTACATTTCATTACCCTCGTTTTGCTCTTGTTAATATTCATCTTTTCTCTTACTTTCAAGACACTGTACAACCCATTTAATTGTTCTTCTAGGACCTTGCTGTCTCCGAAAAAAATACTATGCCGTCGAAAACCGCAAAGTTTTTATTTACTCGCCCTGGACTTTAATTCGCTCTCCAAATTTCTCCTTGCACTCCTTCACAGCTTACTCAATGTACAGTTTGAACAACATTGTGGAAAGGCTACAACCTTGTCTTACTCCCTTTCCAACCTCTGCGTCCCTTTCTAGCCCTTCGACTCTAATAACCGCTGTCTGGCTTTTGTATAAATTTCATATAACTCTTGGCTCCCTATATTTTACCCCTGCTACCTTTAGAATTTGGAAGAGTGTATTCCAGTCGACATTGTCAAAAGCTTTCTCCAGATCCACAAATGCTAAAAACGTAGGTTTCCCCTTCCTTAATCTATCTTCTAAGATAAGTCGTAATGTGAGTACTGCTTCGCGTGTTCCTGCACTTCTCCCAAATCCAAATTGAACTTCTCCAAGGTCAGATTACACCAGTTTTCACATTCTTCTGTAAATAATTCGTGTTAGTATTTTGCAACCATGGCTTATTAAACTGATAGTTCTGTAATTTTCACCTTTGTCTTCACTTGTTTTCTTCGTAATCGGAATCACTACATTTTTCTTTGAGTAGGAGGGTATTTCCCTGTCTTATACATCTTGCATACCAGGTGGAACAATATCTACTTGTCTGGCTCTCCTAACGATATCAATAGTTCAGATGAAATATCATATACTCCAGGGGCCTTTTTTCTACTCAAATCTTTTACTGCTCTGTGAAATTCTACTCGCAGTATCGTACTCCATATCTCAACTTCCTCTACTTCGTCTTCCATTTGATGAATACTGCCTTCAAGTTTATTTCCTTTCTAGATGTCCTCTATATATTTCTCCCAGCTTTCAGCTTTCGCTTCTTTGCTTAGTACTGGTTTTACATCTCAGTTCTTGATATTCACACTGCTGCTTTTCTTGTCTCCAAATGTCTCTTTTATTTTCCTGTAGGCGGTATCTATCGTTCCCCTAGTTATACATTCTTCTATGGTCTTGAATTTCTCCTCAAGCCACTCCTGCTTAGCGAGTCTGCACTTTCTGTCAACCTCATTTTCCATATGTCTGTACTCCCTCTTGCCTGCTTCACTCAGTATATCGGGTGTTATCCACGGATTTATATTAGGCCTTGTCCTTCTGCGTATATGATCCTCTGCGGCCTCAACTATCTCTCTGAGCTACCCATTCTTCTTCTACTATATTACTTTCCCTCGTTTCATACAACCCTTGTCTAATGCTCTCTCAGGACCACCTCTGGTTCCTTCAATTTGTCCATATTCCATGTCCTTACTTATCTATCTTTCTGCAGTCTCTCAAGTTTTAATCTACAGTTCATAATCAGTAAGTTATAGTCAGAACTTGCGTTAAGGACAACACAAAAACCCGTGCCCGAGGGAGGACTGTAACCTCCGACGGCGAGCTGCGGCGCGCTCCGCAGCAAGGCGCCTCAGAACGCTCGGCCACTTCTCCGCGGCGGACTCGCTTTCCGTACTGCGACAGTTCAAATCTGCAACTAGTCATCCTGATACGGGTTTTCTGTGATATCTCTACAATCGCTCTACGCAAATGTCGGGTTGGTTCTTCGAAAGGTAAAAGCCGATTTTCTTCCGCAACCTCAAAACATTCCGAGCCTGTGGAGGCGGAAAAGCTGTTCATATATCGGCACTGATTTAGAAAGCAGCGTTCATGTGAATCTCATCTGACCCTTTCCTTGCATGTTATCTTGCGATCCCTTGATGAAGGGCAACATCTAAACTGCATATTTCTCGTTTGCAGGAAGGCATTTGGCACGGTGCCGCACGGTAGACTGTTAATGTGGAACATATAGTTTCACATGTATATGAACGACTCGATGATGACCCTATAAGTAACAGAACGCTGTACGTTGTCCGCGACGGAGAGTGTTCATCGGGACGAAGGTATCGCCAGTAGTGACCGAGGGAAGAGTGATTCCCCCTAGTTTCTTTTATCAGTGTTAGTGATCTGACAGGCAGGGCGTAGTAAGATGATCGTACGCGTAAAAATAGGGCTTCAGGGAGGGACAGCTGTGTAACCACACGATCAATGTTTCCTAAACCCATATTGGTTATTTAAAAAGGTCCTCGCTTTCAAGAAAACACACTAATAAAACTTTTTAGCATAACAATATCATAACGCGTTCCATTAAGTACCGAACTGAATAAATTGTAAGAATAAGAATGTCACCATAAGAAACGATTGCTATTGTGATTAATTGCAAAATACTCTTAGTTTTTACGCGCGGGGAAAGACTCCTAGTACAGTAGTTAAGCGATGCGCCGACAACTGAGGTAAAGCGTTAATATTAACTGAATCCATCCCAAACGCAAGACGACTTCATGCGTAAGTTCTGGAGAGGTAGTTTCGGCCAAGGCGAAGATGCGTCTGATTTCCGGCCGAAACCGAAACAGCGCCCGAAACTGATACTTCGGCCGAAAGCGAATATTCTGCAGGTCGTTAGTCGCTTACAAATGTTCAAATGTTCAAATGCTCTATGGGACTTAACTACGGGCTCATCAGTCCCTAAACTTACAAACGACTTATCAACAACCTTATACTAAGGACGGCACAAATATCCATGCCCGAGGGGGGATTCGAACCCCCGACCGTAGTGGCCGTGTAGACCGTGACTGGAGCGCCTCAGTCCCCTCGGCCACCGCGGCCGGCAGTCGCTGACAATTTGGCGATCTATATCGCCTCAGGGACGAAACGGAATTTTCTGAGGGCTAAAAAGTAAATCCGTTCAACTCTGTTTACAACAAGAAACTGAATTATTTTAAAAATATAATTAATATTTTCACTATTCCTTAACGCTATAATACTGAATACGTAATTCAGCCACAGTAGATATACTTCGTACTCTCTATTACGAGTCTATGACATCATTATATAAATGCGCTAACACGAAAATTGTGGTACAGATTACTAATTTATTCGTACAAGAAGGCCAATGAAAGTTACATAATTCGAAAGATTGTTTGTCGTAGATTTCACGAATATAAATATTATGTGTGCATTCAGCCATTAAAAGTGGTAAAAAAAGTAGAAATTTTCCTATCTAAAGCTTGGATCAAGTTCTACATTCTCCAACAACCAGCTCACTGATTGGCTATTCGCCTCGACCAAAGACGCTGTAATGCAGCGCATCTGAAGTATTAAAATAAAGCTTTAAAATAAGTGAATATCGAAACATGGAGTGCTCCCAACTCATTTTCTTGTGCCGTTCAAATGCTTCAGTGATTAAGAGTGGTTAAAGGAAGTGGATGTTTTCATATGAATGCCGATATAAAGGATGATGCGCCGGGAGAGGCATCTAGCGGGGATATGACGCATATTTCAGGCATAACGATTATGAATTTTAATTTATGTTGTCACATTGTCTATAGGTATACATGTATTTCTGAAGAAGACGGGACTACGAAGTCGAGAATGCCGATGTAAAGGATAATGCGCCTGGAGAGGCATGTAGCGGTGCACGGATGGAACTACGAAGTTGACATCTTGTCAGCTTTGGAATTCTGAATATCGCAGTATCGAAATAACATTATTTCTTGGCGTTGTATAAATATACGAACACCGAAATTGTAGTTCCATTTCAAATATTAGGCTAATCTTATACAATTCGGAAATGGCATGAGAAGTATATACTTCCGTTTTTATTTATTGTTATTATGTCAGGCATTTTCCTTAACACGTAAAAGATTCCGTTTCATATCTCCCAGTGCCGGTTAAATTTTACCAAATATCCCAGCGGCCTCTTATGATGGGTTTGGCAACAGATGCTGAATAGTGAGAATCCTGTGAGTCTTCATTTTAGCCAATCGCTTGACAACGCTGATGTTTTCTCATGGAATCTTCGCTTTACGGGGGCAATTATTTTTACTGACTGGACGAGGGTACATACAAGAACCTGTCAACCATAAAGCAGGAACAGCATTATTTGTTTACTTCATGGTCTGTACGATAGACTAATCGAGTCATTCTATGTGTTTCGAACAAATGGGCAAAGATTTTCTATCGTGTTGTTGATGTTGCCAACATAATCAAGCGAGGCAGCAGACATGATACGTAAAACTTTTCCCCCAGTGACCATTAGAAACACATTTGGTAGATTTCCGATCATAGGCAATAGTATTATTTCACAATGTTTTAGACAATAGGTTGGGTATGACGCATATTTCAGGCATAACGATTATGAATTTTAATTAATGATGTCACATTTTCTATAGGTATACATGTATTTCTGAAGAAGACGGGTTTATATCGGTCTAACCGTGGTCAAAGTTTATTAAACAACTATTATTGCAACTGATGGCTGCTTGTTAATTTGCAATACTAGTTGAAATAAAAATATAAATTTCACGTATGCTTCAATACGTCATGAAAATTCGTTCCAAGAGTTTTCCGTAGATTCCACAATAGACTAAAAAATCGTATACTATTGACTTCGCAACAATAAACCAAGAGGCAGAATAACGCAACAGTAACATAGAATGGCTGGTCTACTACTATACGACAACACAGTATTATTACTGTATTAACAGTGAAAGGGACAGATCTAGGGGGGGGGGGGGGCGCAGAGGGCAAGCCGCGCTGATTGCAGAGTTTCCGGGGGGGGGGGGGGGGAGGGTGCCAGAATAAGTGTAAGTGTTGGAATAATTACTGTGGAGTTTGGAGAGGTAAGAAATGAACTCAAAGAACCTTAGCATAAGCTATATCGCGAATTACGTTTCTGAAAAACCGTGAATCTACAAAAGTTCATGTCCTATAAAATTAAAATTTTGTCACAACATTGCATCCCATTACAGGAAGGTTTTAAAGATATTTATTTTATAATCTATGCAGATGTATCTTTTGGAGATTTTTATGTTTTCCCATTATAAAATTCATGTTAATTCTAATATGTTAGATATTAAGGAATTTCATACATAAAAACATGCTCGTATTTCAGTTCAACGTTCTGTCAATATTTAAAAACATTTGGTCAATAACTTTCGGATATTTGCAATTAGAAACATCTGCATTTATTATACAAGTGCAAATATAAATGTTCGCATGTGCAAAAGTTCACATAATGCGTAAAAATTTTGATAAAATATTGCATTCGATTAAGTACATATTTTTATGCCCCCAATGGCTCTCCATCTAGTATGTGTGTAAGATCTATGTAATGAATGTAACGATATAAAAATGTAAATGTTAGTTTGTGCAAAATCGGTAATCTGCAGAAGTTCTTGGTCGACTGCTTAGAAATCTTGACACAGCGTTACATTCTCATAAAGGGTTTTTGTATACCTCTCTCTCTCTCTCTCTCCCCCCCCCCCCCCTCCACCCATGTAATGGGGCAGCTTCGAAATATCAAATAGAAGCCCGCATTTTTATTGCAGATTCGGATTCATAGCGAAATAAATACCTACGGTTTTCTCGATACATCACTTTTCCACTAGTGGTAGATGACGATGTATTCACAGAACTTGTGGTTTCCGATCATTCTCGAAAAATTACACTTTAGATTGTGTAATAAAGCAATGAATCTTACCTAACGATATTTAGTGAACCCGATCTCACCGTGTGAGGTGGTGTGGGTGGGACTTTCAGATCGCAAAGGGGAACATGCGTATATGCATCAAAGAATTACATCTAACGAGTAGGTGTTTACATTCGTGATTCGTTAGCATTGAAGTTGTTGCAAGGAACTACGTTTAAGAATGGCCCAGGAACAAGTATACGTAGCACTCTTGTTTTCCCTTCGGGGTGCTTGCTCAAATGTTCAAATGTTTGTTAAGCTTATGGGACTTAACTACGGGGTCATCAGTCCCTAAACTTACAAACTACTTATCAACTACTTATACTAAGGACGACACAAATATCCATGCCCGAGGGGGGGATTCGAACCCCCGACCGTAGTGGCCGTGCAGACCGTGGCTGGAGCGCCTCAGTCTCCTCGGCCACCGCGGCCGGCGGTGCTTGCTCTAGATGCGTTCCTCTACGATGCAGCAATCAATTAATTAAGAACGCAGAAAGGAATTTACAACGCCAGCTGCCATTGGGCATCGAAATAAATCGATGGCGAAGAATGAGAAACATAAATGTGCTCAGCCGGTGTGCGAACCCAGGTCCTACTGTGTGCCATGCAGTCGTGCTCGACCATTACGTCACTGGGGACTTTGCGATACCCTGCAGTGTTGTATTACGAACCTTGTATAAGAAAAATAAACAAAATAAATAAATAAATAAAATAAAAAATAAATTCAAAGATTTAAGTGACTGAAATTATTATTTGGTAGCAAAATAACTTCTGATGGTCGAAGGAGAGAAGATATAAAATGCAAAATGCCTATGGAAAGAAAAACATTTCTAAAGAAGCGAAAGTTGTTAACATCCAATATTAATTAAATGTTAGGAAGTCCTTTCTGAAAGCATTTGTCTAGAGTAAAATGTGGATGATAAGAAGTTCAGACAAAAAAGGTGATAGTAGCTTTTAAAATGTGGTGCTACAGAAGAATGATGAAAATTAGGTGGGTTGATGAGGAGTTGCTAAATCGAATTGGGGAGAAAAGGCGTTTCTGGTAAATCCTGACTAAGAGAAGGGGGACACATTCTGAGACATCAAGGAATCGTCAACTTAGCATTAGAAGGAAGTGTGTGGGATAAAATTCGTAGAGGGAGACCGAGGTATGAAAACAGTAAGCAGATTCAAAAGGATGTAGGTTGCCGAACGTTTTCTCAAATGAAGAGACCTGCATGGCGTGGAGAGCTGCATCAAACCAGTCTGCGGACTGAAGACCACAACAACAATAGTGGAGGTAAATCAAATGCTTGACTCACCTCTGCCGTAAAAATCTGAGAGAAAACAAATCCTGTATCAAAATCATTAGTAGCATAATATTTTGTAGAAAAAGAGTAACATTTAAAACCGTTGTGGCGCTTGTTACCCTTTCTCGCTTTCTGCCAGACGCAAATAGCGTGCCCGGACACTGCTCACTGAAGGACTTACTTGTTGCTGCAGACTATCTCGGCAGTGGGGCTGTGGCGTGCAGCCCGAGTGCGCGTCGGCTGGTCTGGGTGTTCCTCGTCTCCCTGAGCCGTTGGTGGGTGTCTGCCTGCGCTGTCGACTGGCCTCAAGGTCGCGAGACTGTGGCCGCCGAGGGGCATGAAGCTGGACGCCGCGGTGCCAAGATTCCTCCAGTCACGACTGCAGATGTCTCGACTCTCGTTCTCTTCTGCCACAGAAAAATGAGAACCCATCCACACCGGTTGGAAAAGTGTAAGCAACTATCTTACAAAAGCGGGATTGTTCCTGCTATCTTGCACTCCTTTCAAATCCATAGCCAACATCGAAACACAAAATATTCCACGACTGGCCATTAAAATTGCCACACGAAGTGGAAATGCATTAGATAAACGGGTCTTCATTGGTCAAATATACTAGAACTGACATATTATTACATTTTTACGCAATTTGGGCGCATAGATCCTGAGAAGTAAGTACCTAGAACAACCACTTCTGGCCGTAATGCCTTGATACGATTGGGCATTGAGTCAAACAGATCTTGGATGGCGTGTACAGGTACAGATGCCCATGCAGCTTCAACACGATACCACAGTTCATCAATAGTAGTGACTGGCGTATTGTGACGAGCCAGTTGCTCGGCCACCATTGACCATACGTTTTCAATTGGCAAGAGATCAGGAGAATGTGCTGGCCAGGGCAGCAGTCGAACATTTGCCGTATCCAGAGAGGCGCTGTGGCTGGCGGATGTGGTGGCGGCGGCCGGGAGCCATACCGCGTGATCTGCGGACGCCTGGCAGGCGTCTTTCGTGAGACACCGTGTAGTTCTAAAACACGTACCATTTAGTGGAGAGCAAACAACCATAGTAATAACGCAATGTTCGTCAGCCAGAAGATAACAAGACAAGTTTATTTGTTCCCTACCTAAAGTGTTTGGTTGACTAAATGGCTGTTAAGAAACTAATTCTGTCTACTTTAAGAGATCAATTTTGAGCACCTTCAACCAATCAACAAGAGGTGGTGAAGTTTCATGGGTTCGCCTTGATGCAAAACGCTTGTTTATTTTGATACCCATTCTAGTTTCAGACCAAATCCCGCCATCAGCAGTGGATCTTTATTCTAGAATGCAGAAATAACATCGTTACAAAACTGTGAAAAACATTACAACGTATGCACTTTCTTTCAGCTGTATCATTGTATAAACAGTCATTATCGTACCTTTATATCATTTATTAAGCGGGTTGTTGCTGTTTTATCGGCCTACGTCATCTGCAACAGTATGGACGGCTTTTTTTTATTAGCAACTATGACTTTTGTGAACAAGTGTATATCGGTGTTTTTACATCGCTCTGGATCATAAGAGAAATCGTCAAATCTCCCGCCGTAGTGGCAGAAACAGAATCACAACACACGTAAATAACAAAATGGCTTAAGTTTCAAACACCTGCCATAGGCGGGAGATAAATTTCTGTGATGTGGGAGCATGAACTGTGATAACAGCATTACTCAACCACAAGGTTGTAAAAACACCCAAAGGGGATAGTTTACAATAGTAACAGTTGCTAATATCAGCGGCTCATACTCTTGCAGATGACACGCTGTAGACCAAAACAAACTGCAACAACACACTATGGAATGTGCAATTACGAAGTGATATAAGGTATGATAATGACTCTTTACACAATGATACAGCTGACAGAAAGTGCATACCTTATAATGTTTCTCTAAATTTTGTAACGGTGCTATTTCTGCATACCTCTAGAATAAACAAACACTCTGATGAAAGAAACTTTCACTCTGCAGCGGAGTGTGCGCTGATATGAAACTGTGTGCCGGAACCGGGACTCGAACCTGGGACCTTTGCCTTTTCGGGCAAGCTCTCTACCGGAATAGCTCAGTCGGTAGAGCGCTTGCCCGCGAATGGCAAAGGTCCTAGGCTCGAGTCCCGGTTCCGGCACATAATCTTAATCTGCCACGAAACACACTGATGATGGCGCGATTCCCACTGAAACTAGTATGGGTATCTAAATAAACATATTTTTTGCATCATGGTGGACTCAGCATCCCACATTTGTAACATACACACTGACTAACGGAAGAGTTTCAAATTACAATGAAACAAAATTATAGTGTACAGGATGATTCAAAAAGATTCTCACAACTTTGAAATTTGAGAACTCTGCAAAGAAGAAAAGTGGAACTAAGCTTTTTCCGTCTTTGGTTTAACGACGCGGTGAAATTTCATTTAGTTGCTCATCTCATTGATAGGAGGGCTGTTGACCCATTTTTGTTGTGCAAACGTAGCGACTGCTCAACAAAAACGTTTTTGTGTTATCGAGTGCGGCAGAATCGACGCCATTGTTCAGCGTATATTTCGTAACAAATACGGTGCTCGTCCTCCAGCCGCGCGGGAGTAGCCGAGCGGTCTGGGGCGCCACAATGCGGATCGCGTGGCCTCCCGCATCGGGGGTTCGAATCCCCCCTCGGGAATGGATGTTTGTGTTGTCTTTAGTATAAGTTAGTTCGTAAGTAGTTTATAAATATTGTTGAAATGAGATAGAATGGCTGGCCAGTACTTACCATTGTGCTGTACCGCCGATAGTAACACAAAATGAAAAAACAGAAAAAAGGGACAAAGGGACAAGCTTTCGGAACAGAGTTCCTTCGTCAGGTGGGAGAGAAGGGAAGAAGGGAAGAATAAAGGATCCTTTATTCTTCCATCCTTTATTCTTCCCTTCTCTCCCACCTGACGAAGGAACTCTGTTCCGAAAGCTTGTCCCTTTGTCCCTTTATTTCTGTTTTTTCATTTTGTGTTACTATCGGCGGTACAGCACAATGGTAAGTACTGGCCAGCCATTCTATCTCATTTCAACAATATTTATTATCTCTGAGGAGAATTTTCATCATTAATCGAATATTCGTAAGTAGTTTGTAAGTTTACGGACTGATGACCCCGCAGTTAAGTCCCTTAAGCTTAACAAACATTTAAACATTTTCTCATCTTCATGACAGGTGGTGTATCACATGTTGCTAAAGACAATTCACACAAATGGTCAACAGTCCCTAGACTTACAAATTACTTAAACGAACTTACACCAAGAACGAAACACACAAACACACACACAAATGCACGAGGGAGGACTCAAACCTCCGACGGGATCGGCCACCCAGTCCGTACAAGTCCGTACCATAATGTTACACCACGCGGCTACTCCTGCGCGGCAATTCACAGAAAAAGAGTATTCGGAAAGGAAAAAGTTACGGACGGTCGCGCACGACTCAAAAACACTCTTACCGCATTCGGAAAATATCTGCCCGCAGTCCAAGGAAATCGAACCACCAAGCTAGCAGAGAGCTGCAGATTCTACAAACGACAGTTTGAAAGGTCCGAAGAAAAGGTTTGAGAAAACACCGTATGTTCTGAAATCGGATAAGCCGTGTTCGAAGCTGATAAGGTGAAAAGGTTCAAGTTGTACGAGTTTGTTCTAGAACGAATAGAATAATCTACATCTGCATAAATACTCTGCAACTCACATTAAAGTCCATGGCAGAGGATTAATCGAAACCCCCTTTATGATATTTTTCTACCATTCCATTCTCTAATAGCGCGGGAAAAAGGGACACAAATTTTCTATCTGTTTTCCACCATATGTGGGTGGGAGCCAATAAAATACGAACGCTTTCGGGAGAGAAAGTTAGCGAAAGAAATTTCGCAAATAAATATCACAGCAACGAATAACGCCTTTCTTTTTACGATATCCACCTCAAACCGTGCCCTCCACGCGACAATACAAAACGAGCTGCTTTTCTCTGAACTTTCTCTATATCATCCTACAGTCCCATTTGGTGGGGATCCGAAAATGCGCAACAGTACTCCACAAATGGACGGACAAGTGTAGTGTAGGCAATTTCTGTAGTGGAACTGTTGCATCTTCTGCTCTGCCAATGAAATGTAGTCTTTGGTTCACCTTTCCTTCAATATTTTTTACGTGATCTTTTCATTTTAAAATGTTCGTAACTGTAATTCCTAGGTACACTACTGGCCGTTAAAATTGATACACCAAGAAGAAACGCAGATGATAAACGGGTATTCATTGGACAAATATATTATACTAGAACTGACATGTCATTACATTTTCAGGCAATTTGGGCACAAAGATAATGAGAAATCAGTACCCAGAACAACCACCTCTGGCCGTAGTAACTGCATTCATACGCCTGGGCATTGAGTCAGAGCTTGGATGGCGTGTACAGGTACAGATGTCCAAGTAGCTTCAACACGGTACCACAGATCATCAAGACTAGTGACTGGTGTATTGTGACGACCCAGTTGCTCGGCCACCATTGACCAGACGTTTTCAGTTGGTGAGAGATCTGGAGAATGTGCTGGCCAGGGCAGCAGTCGAACATTTTCCGTATCAAGAAAGGCCCGTACAGGACCAGCAACGTACGGTCGTGCATTATCCTGCTGAAATGTAGGGTTTCGCAGGAATCGAATGAAGGGTAGAGCCAGGGGTCGTAACACACCGTCGCAGGCGCTCCTGTCTGTGATGCAGCGTCAAAGGGTAACCGCACCCATGGCCTCCGAGCTGATAATCCATGCTGCTGCAAACGTCGTCGAACTATTCGTGCAGATGGTTGTTGTCTTGCAAACGTCCCCATATGTTGAGTCAAGGATCGAGACGTGGCTGCTAGATTTGTTACAGCGATGCGGATAAGATGCTTATCTCGACTGCTAGGGGTACGAGGCCGTTGGGATCCAGCACGGCGTTCCGTATTGCCCTCCTAAACCCATCGAATCCATATTCTGCTAACAGTCGTTGGATCGCGACCAACGCGAACAGCAATGTCGCGATACGATAAACCGCAATCGCGATAGGCTACAATCCGACCTTTTTCAATGTCGGAAACGGTACGCATTTCTCCACCTTACTCAAGGCAGCACAATAACGTTTCACCAGGCAAGGCCGGTGAACTGCTGTTTGTGTATGAGAAATCTGTTGGAAACTTTCCTCCTGTCAGCACGTTGTAGGTGTCGCCACCGACGCCAACCTTTTGTTAATTCTCTGAAAAGCTGATCACTTGCATATCACAGCATCTTATTCCTGTCGGTTAAATTTAGATTAACCTTAGATTAACTTTTAGATTATCAGAACATGAGAGAAGCTGGAGGTTAAAAAAGACAGATTCGACCTTTGCTGAACATCTGCTCAGTGAAGGCCATGATTATGATGTAAACTGTGAGATTCTACATCCCCTAAAGAAAAGCAGAAAGATGACACTACTGAAAATATTGGAAATCAATAAACATTTGGCTCAGGATGCTAGTTTAGTATTAAACGATCAGATCCAGTTCCCCTCTACACCTCTACTGAAATAAGTTTTATTTTCAACCTTCCTTTCCAATAATAATCATATTAGTTTTGATTATTTACATATATTTATTGTATTTTTATATAAATGTTAATAACTCTCATAATTAAGTATTTGCGATGAACTTTCCTGTGAAGTATCGATTGTCTCTGATAACATCTTTGTAAATCTTAACATCTTTGAAAACATGTGTACTACATTCAGTTGTCACCTGATGATGGCCTAAGAAGCCGAAAGCCGGTTTGTGACCAATAAAAAAGTTTTGCAGAACATCAGGAAGTTGTTCCTTTTTTATATTAATATCTTATTTAGATTATTCTGGAGTTGGTTTTGATCTTCAGATGATTTTACTAGACGGAAAATGATGGCGTCATCTGCAGTAGCTCAGATTTTTTCCCAAATCGTTTATGTAAGTAAGGAACAGCAGAAGACCATTAATACTACCCTGTGGAACGCCCTATATCACCTGTATTAGTCGATGCCTCACCGTCGATTACTACAAACTGTGTCATCTCTGACAGGATAGTTTTATAGTTATCTAAATGATTATACAGTTGCTTTTGATCTTCTGGTGACTTAACTACCGCGAACAGTCTTAAGAGAGTTGCTCGAATTGTCTCTTAAATCGTATGTAGACAAGGAACAATAGGGGTCCTATTACACTTCCCTGGGGAACGCCAGATATCACTCCCGTGACTTTCCGTCAGTTAAACGTACTGCGTCCTTTCTGTCAGGGAAACACGAATCCAATCGCACAACTGGCGATATTCCATAAGCAAGCGATCTGATTAGAAGATGCTGGTAAGGTACAGTATCAAAAGCTTTCTGAAAGTTTAAAAATATGGAATTGATTTGAGATCCCTTGTTAATAGCACTCATCAACAGATGACTTGTTGATGTCGAGCAAGTGTATAGCAATGGTGCTGTATTTCACACAAATGTGAACGTTAATCAGCATAATATCCGTATATGGTATTCAGAGATTCGGGGGAAATTCAGCATAACCAGCTAAGGTGAACGTTTTCTGTGCAGTTTCAGCTATTTTCCAATCTGGAAATGATGAAGACTTAATTCTCCCCTCAGCTCAAAGAAGAAGCATGTCACTTTATTATTTCCAACAGGTGGAGCACCATCCCTTTGACATTTATCTGCCCGCGCATATTTGGAAAACAAAAAAGGCATACAAAGTAAAGGTTCGGCCGCCAGGGAAATCTTCTCGGGGCACTACAACATTTCTTCATTGGCCTTCAAGAAGCCCTGACCTCACACTGTGTGATTTTTTTCTACGGAGGTACGTTAAATATACAGTGTTTTGCTTATATCTACCAGCTAATATTAAGGAACTACACTGATCAAAACCATTAGGGGATCAGACGAGATATCATACGTAATATACATATGGTAACGTATTTTATTCAGACATTAGTTGTAATTTGTGTATGATAGGGGAAAGTCGGGTAAGATAGCGACATTAAGGTATATTATATTTTTTCTGGCTGTTATGTTGAAATCAGATACTTAATTTGTGAAAAAAGATAACTACTGCTTTTTAGTGTTTACATTTGTCATTTCTATCTCGATACGCTTTCAATGAATCTGAATCTTGAACGAAATATGACTAAATAAGTAATGGAGCAATTAATGTTATAGGAGCAATCCGTATCTCTATACCCAGAGTTCTGTTGATTACATGGAAAGAACCATAATGGTTTTATGCAATTACTTGAAACTTATCAGCTTCAGTATCCAGAAGGAAAATAGGGGACGTTAAAAAGAAAATAAATTATGTGACTGCTTTGTATGTTCCAATGAGAATTTTACTAATCGTGTTAGCGGACATAACTGCTTTGATCTTTAAATATTTAAATCACCTTCTTGTGGCCAACATTCGTCAGTTACACTCAATCTTTCATCGTCTCGGATGGCGGGTCTCTAAAATTACGTCTTGTTTTTCGATTATCTGGTAACGTAAGTAGTTTGTCGTATGATTCTAGGCTCATTCGAAAATATTTTAAGAAATCTTTCATTTCAATTGTTCGGATATCCGTCAACCGGTTCAGTTGCGAAAAATCTTTCCTTTTGTTTAACCACTCACGAACCCAATGACCTTTTTCGCAGCTCTCGGTTATCTCTCCTTTATTTATTTATATTTATTTATTTATTTTTGCTAGCCAACCCTATATGTTTAAAGCGCACACTTTCTCACTATCCGACATATGTTATTGCCTTCACGAAATCGTATCGCCAGCTGAAAACAATGAAAGTTTTATTGATGGTGTGAGGACTACTGAAATGTATTGAAGGTTTGACAGTATATTATTGACAATATTATTGTCAGTAAGTATTGACCGTGTGACGGCCCCTTAAGAGTTTTTGAATTGGATACAAAGTAATTGTATCATAATCATACTTTAATGATAGAAATTCCATATGAAACAAAACAATTAATTGAAATAAGTGGGACGGTAATACAACGTTTCGAAAGTATTTGTGTTGCGTTCATTTCTTGTCTTATTAGGAATCTAAATGAAACACGATTAACAACATTTCTACACACCGGTAAAATTTACAATCCGCGACACATTCGTGGTATAGCTATGTTGGCAACAGCTGTTGGATCGTGGGAATGAAGCCGATCAATCGTGGCAAAGCTTGAGAAAACCAATGAAATTTTAGATGGCGACAATTTGTTCCGAAGCCAACTGGTGCATCCGCTGCGTAATCGACTGCTGGATTGTATCTATACACCAAACGTCCAGTTATAATTGGCACGCGTGGCCGTCTGTTTTGTCGACGACCCAAATTATTTCGTGCGTAAACTGCAACTGAGGGAGTCGAACTCGACTGTACCCTTTGTTTCAGAATCATAACGGATCGCGCTTGATAATTTCTTTTCGATTTGCCTCCAAGCGCTGTGTTCGATCCTCGTCGGTCTCATTGACTACGATCGCGTAGTAAGATTGCGTTGCACGTGCGCCGACCGATATTACGCCGACGCAATGGAGGTATTGTTCTAAAAAATAAACCACGATCTGTACTTAATTTGTTTGTAACACTCAAAAAAACCACGAAATAACATCAATTCTATCGTTGAAATGCTTCAAAGATATGATCACTACCGAGACCATCATGAAGTTAAGAATAATACAGAGGGGCTTGTAAAGAAACAAAGTTTCATGTTAAATCTGTCTGACAGTTTTAACATTGTGTGCATAACGCCATCTCCCTTTATTCTAACCTCCTTGGCGTATTTGTTCGTTCTGTTACAGCGTATTTGGTCGCTAAGGCGAGTAGCGAATGAATAATCTGATTGTTGGAGAATCGAGAAAATGATCCCAGTTGCAAGCGTACTTTCAGTTTTTCTCAAATTCTGATATAATACGCGGTCAGACGGGACAAAAAGTATCCTATGTCCGTCTCCTGCTTCTAAGCTACCTGCCCATCAATTTTGAGCCAAATCGGTTCAGACGTTCTTTAGTTATAAATAGTGTAACTAACACGACTTTCTTTTATATGTATAGATTTACAGTGAGTCTGAATGTCTGTTAGTAAATGATCAGTGAACATGGAGCTTGTATCTTCCACGTTTTCTGATACATTTTTGAAATTTAAAACGACGAATTTGTTTCCAAGAAAGAGGTCCTCTAAAAATATGGATGCAACGATGGTCAACGTCAAGACTAATAGCGATATGGGTAGAGGCGCCCACAAGAGCGACAAAAACACTGCGGAGAACACCGCACACGTGTGAGCACGATAGACAAATGCCGGCGCAGAGACCAGCTGAGGAAGTCGCTGGCACCAGCGAAACGCTGGTTTCAGTGTTAATAGTAATCAGCTAAACCCGGACAAGCTTTATTGTAGTGAACGGAAAAGCAAATGAAAGGATTCTCGCAAACATAGATGCGACAAGAAAATAAATCAAATAATATGTCCTTTTATTTGCGTTCCTTTGAAGATTTTTTGTCCAGAAATCGTTATTTATTGTAAATCCAGTGGTCTGACTGATTCATTTTGTTCGTCAGCTTTGTACATAAACATGTTGATCACACGGTTTACAGGGTGATTCACGAAGTTATGCAAATATTTAAATATGTTTTTCTACAAGTAAAACTAAGGTAAAAAGTTCAGATAAACATTGTTTCGTAAATGTTTATTTACTAATAACAGATTTTGCTTGAAATTTAGCAAACTCGTTAATATGGGCCATCGCAAAACTGTACGACGTTACAGTGAAGCACGATTTCCATTTATTTAGTTGTTATCGATCTGGTTAATCTAGCAAAACAAGTCTCAAACGTGTAACTGCAGTAGTTTTCCAGAAATTTCAGAGAAGCAAAGAAATTATTTGTATAAAGTTGTAATTTTTATCAACTACTGTCCCATTTTTTTTAATTCCAGACAATTCCACAAATTTTTTAACAGAGTTTGTAGATAATTTAATTTTGGAAAATGATGGTAATAAAGTTATTAAAACTGTATGAGTGAGTCAAATAATCTGCTTTTATTAATACTGTAGCACAGTTTAATTCGTATTAAATCGGAAAAACACAAAGCTCAGTGGTAAGGAAGTTGTTTAGTAAACATAATTTAATAATACATTCACAATAAATGTTCAAAAATGTCTCCATCGAGTTCAATGGGTTTAGCTGCACGTGTGTGAACACATTTTGTTGTTCGTTTCAGTTTCACGCGGTTGTTGTTAATTTCATCTATTGCATTCACAGTACGAGCAAGTAATGCCTCACGTGTGTTGACTTTGTCCTTATAAACTATGTCTTTCGTCCAGTCCCATACACAAAAATTCATTGGTGTTAAAGTCGAGCGATCTGGGTGATTACCGACGCATAGCACCACCACAAATCCATCTCTACAATAGTTACTATGTGGTTTCACATAATACACTGTTGTTATTATGCTCTTTAACTGAAGAATACAGAAAAAACTCATTTCATGGTTAGGAAAGACTTAAACCGCTAACGGTTGCCAACGTTCTTAATGGAAAGTAAACAAATTTACTTGTATAATCTCTGGAAAACTACTGCAGATACACGTCTTGGACATGTTTTATTAGATTCACCAGATCAATGACACATGTTGAAAGCATGCTTTACTGTAGCCTCGTACAGTTTTGCGATGGATTTATATTAGCTAGGGTGCTAAAGTTCAGGCAAAATGTGCATAGTGTAAAACTTGACAATTGTCGCGAAATAATAAAAAGTGTGAAGTCATTCATAAGAGCTCCCAAAAGAAATACGTTTAACATCAATTACACGAGAAATTAGTCAAATCTGAATACCTCCAATGCAACTGAATACCAATGTATTACAACTCAAATTGGAAAGAACACACAGAAAATATCGTGGCGAAGGCGAACCAAAGGCTTGGCAGAACACATCCGTTACAAAAGCGTTACATGTTTGCACCTGTTATTGTCCTTCAAAGTAGTCACCAGCGTTGTGTAGAATCCTTTGCCAGCGGTTTGGTAGGTGTAGTTTACGGTTAGCAGAGCCTCTCCTGTTGATGGTGCGAATGGAGCGGTCTACTGCCTGTTGAATCTCTGCAACAGTTCTGAAGCGAATGCCACGATAGGGTTGCTCCACCTTCGGAATCAAATCAAAGTCAGAAGGACTTAAGTCCGGGGAGTATGGTGGATGGTACAGTACTTCCCAGTTCCATCGACCGAACAGCCACAGCCTGCGCTGTATGCGCTAATCCGGTTTCGTGAGCGAGTCACGAATCGCCTGGCGTCGATCACTGTCCACTAACGCGGCAACAGTATGCACTTCTTCTTCAGTGACGCTAAAACGCCCTCCCTGATGGATGTCTGCCACAGTTTGCCGATCTTCGTGGAAGGCTTTTACCCAACGTGCCACTGTTCTGTACGGCACTGCCGATTCCCCGCACGCCTCTTGGAGACCTTGATGACACTGTCGTGCTGTACGACCTCTGGCACATTCAATCTTGATACAACACCGTTGTTCCTGTTTCGAAAAATTTGTGACGCCGTTACGTTAGACCGCTCGCTCACAAGTGACTGTGTTTCCCTCGATTGTGCACACGCCGGTGACGTGGGACGGGCGAGTCCAGTTGATCCGAGGTAAGGCATGTATGTCAACAAGGTGTGCTATCTGCGACAATAATACATTCCATTGTCTAGTGTCTCCACAGCAGTGTTGCCACTATTTAAATTCCAATCCTAGTAGGTTTTATTCGCCTCGTTGTACAAGTGATGTTCAAAATCAGTAATTCTATCATAATGTTCACGTATTTCTACAATGATGACAATTTCCTGTAGGTCAGCAGCCATTACAGTTGTGCCTACCCTAGTTACGTATCCACAGGAAGGGGTCCTACAGTGCATCGTGATATTCGAAGCACCTGTTGTTTCTGGTGAGAGAGGTGAACCCTGGGTTAATTTGTAGACTGAAAAATTCGTGATCTGATAGTTTCGAAACCGAGGACTCTGGGTTTCAAGGTTTACAGCCAAATCACTGGGTCTTACTAAGGCACAGCATAGCATAGAGGTTTATTCTGGGTTGGATTCAGAAACCACAACGAGTCATAATTTTATATGTAGTGCTTATGACTACTAAACGTGATTGTGAGTTGATAATTCTCAAAACGATAGAAAATATAGTCAGTTTGAAAAATACAATGTCCTGGGACCGTTGTTGTATACAATGGATGTAAATAATCTGTTAGAATGCGTCGGAAGCTCTTTAAGGCTGTCCGTACCATGTTAGATATGCCCTCATTACACCTTTGGGTCAAGATGGAGGCAGCGGCTGGTGCATACAGACTCAAAACTTATGCATACAGACTCTCTGGGATATCCAGAATCACACACTAAAATAGGAAAGGTTGGGGACATGCCAGCCGACTATATTATAACCCCATACTACTTCAACAAGCCTTTCAATATAACAATTGGAAGCAGGGAGCAGTGGGAGAAAATAGTTAGACACCGTGAGGGGGATATTGTCTGGTTTACTGACGAGTCAAAATCAGACCAAGGCTTTGGGACCGGGGTATACGGGGTGCAGCCAAGACTGGAGGGACTCTAGGGAAACTGGCCTCAGTATTCCAGGCCGAAATCACTGCCATCAGGGCGTGTGTGGAGGAGAATTTGCGTAGGTGCTACAAAGACCGTAGCATCTATATCTATTCAGACTGCAAGGCAGCCCTGAGATCACTGGCAGCTCCTGCAACTATGTCTAAAATTGTTGCAGAATGTCACAGGGTTCTGGTGGAGCTAGGGGAAAGCAATAGAGTAAACCTATTGTGGGTCCCTGGCCACTCGGGGATCAGTGGCAACGAACATACCGACAGATTAGCCAGGATGGGGACAGAGGCTCCTATTATTGGACCGGAACCTGTCCTGACAATCACCGAGGCAATGATCAAATTGGAGCTACGTAACTGGCTCAGAAGACAGCACGTAGAATATTGGACCAAAGTCCATCAACAAAAACATGGCAAGGTAATGATGCCAAAGCCATGTTTTAAAAGAAGCTCTGCAATCCTGGACCTGAACAGGAGAGAGATTAGACTCATGGTTGGATTGCTGACAGGCCATGGAAATTTCAAAAAACACCTACGTACAATGGGAATAACAGAAGAGGACCCTAAATGTAGGATCTGTGATGACGGTGATGAAACTGCATCACATCTAATCTTCGAATGCATTGCATTGGAGAGTAAAAGGCACAGAACATTTGGGACAACCAGACCCGAAGAAATTGTGTCTAATAAAGAACTGGTAAAGGGACTCCTTGCACTGTTCAAGGGCATTGGTTGGCTTTACTAGATATACAGGGAGCGGTACCGCACAATAAACTTAGTTTCGGTGCGGGCAGTGGCGGGTTGGACCAAGACTGTTTTGGCTTCTCTGAGAAAATCAAATCAATCAAAAGCCTGTCCGTATATGATGGGATTGTGTATAAAAAGGAAGCAATGCCAGAAGAGAGCTGTGATTTGCAGAAACACCTACCCAGGACTGATTAATATTACAGGGGTGGACGGTTGATCCTGGACGCTAATAAATGTAACAAATTGCGCATACATGGGAAAGGAAATCCACTGCCGCACAGCTGTAGCATTGATTGCTGGTAAACAGCATCAGCCGTAAAAATTATGAATTTAAAAAAATCTTAATGTTCTAAAATATCTGGTATTCACAGTAGCGTTTAATATTCTTTCTATTCCAGGATCATGCACGACTGGATTGACATAAACAACCTGCATCGGAACATGGGAGCGGGTCTACTGCAGCGCTCCTAGCGTATTATTTCCGTACTGCGTCTCGCATGTATCGAGTGGTTGTTTCCGTTTAGACGTTAGCACCAAAACTGTGGATTTGTCTGCTGTATAGTTGCGTATCTAAATGATGAAGTGAGGTTATGAGCGCACTATTTACGTAGGAGCTGTAAATGATAATAGATTTTATCAGTGACAAAAGGATAATATATACTTAATGTTCTCTTCAAATGTCATGTGGTAAATTCCTAAAAATAGGAAAATTGTCTTCTAAACATTTCAACACTTATACATTCGTTTGCTAAAGAAAATTTTTCGAAAATCATTTAAAAGCGCATTTTTACGTCAGTTTCTATGTATTGCTTTCTTGATAACGGATAAATATCGTCGAAAATAAATTTCTCGTCCAATAATTCTGACTGTTTCACTGTTGACATAATTTTCGTTAAAACACAGTCATGTATTTACATTCGTATTTATGAATAATGTACGCATTTCCCCTGTAAAATGTAAATACCTTGCTGCATGTAGACATTTCGTCTCTTTTGTAAAGGAACGCTAATAAAAGAAAGCATACTGGTCTGTGGTGGAATCTCTTGGGTGTGATAACACAAAGTAAACATTTCTGTAATATAAATGAACTCGACCAGACTAGGAAAACTTCCGATGTTGGCAGATGCCACTGCAGCTCCTTGTTTCTGCGCATATTCTGCAGCACACTCAAAAACGTAGTACGCCACAATGGATATTCCATTTGAAAGCGCGTGAAAACTGAGTAAACTGACCCCGTATTTTTTAAATAATTTCTGCATGTGCCAATTACTGTAAAAGGAAACAAGTGTCATGAATTTTTCCCTTAAATGATTACTATTTTTCGACTTAACAATTCTTTGAAGTTAGCGTTCTTGTCCGAACGCGATACTTTGTGTGCCTGTAACTGAAGAACCTTAAATCGGGTTCCAGTGAACTACGGTTCATTTTGAAGCTGAATATCTAAAGTTGACGTAGGTATATAACCATAACATAACAACACTTATTTCACTGTTGTAAAACCTTTCATAAGGGTTAAACTTTGATAAGCTTGAACTTCTTTTTATTACACGTCGATTTCCATTTAAGTATTATTGAGTCCCTTATATTCAACGTGGAAAAAATAACTTAGTAATAAATACACAAGCTCGCGCTGCACTGGAAATTTAGACTGTCGTCTGTCACTCAACAGGGGAAGACATCTGCAGACATCTGGTCAACAGGAGGCCTAAGGACTGACTGGTTGCACATAACATGGTGTTGCGCACCCGGCAAATTTGGCGCAGTTTCTAGATACGCTTTATTTTTTCTACAGCTCTGTATTCAAGGTACTTCAAATTTCAATTCTAAAAATACCGCATGAGCACCATATCAATCTACACAATAGTGCGTTCAGTTTGTAATTTACTTGAAAATTTTACTACGAATAGTTTCATAGCTAGGAGTGTTAAATAGCATGATTTTCATGAAATTACGTTATTTTCGCTCCTAAAAAACAGCCTGAAGCGTTTGCGTATCGTAGCTGCATGTTTGTGAAAGATGTCTACTTTCTATGACAGAAAAATTAAACCCCATAAAAAATGTAAGGTTTCCTGTTGTCCGATTTGAAATGAAATGGCGCGCACTCAACCCGATCTGTAGATCACTGAAGTCACACACGCACTTGCGATAGGGTTGGCTGCTGGTTTACGCGCAGACACGAAGAGCGATCGCGCTTTGAGTAGTTAATATTCACCGCCAAGTCGATCGTTTAAGGGTACGGGGTAGTTTTCCGGCTCCATATTATGTAAAAATCAACACCTACTTCTTTGAGGCACTGTTTATAATGTATGTGATTTACAGATTTTGTGTTGATATCAAGTAATGCAGCACACTTTTTAAACGAATTAGAAGTATTTTGAATATTTTTGAAACCTACTTTCGGTTATTAAAAATTTCAATGAAACTAATGCATATTTTAAATTATTTTTTTAAAGCTTACTCAAATCGAAGTACCATTTAATCCTATGTCACACATTTGAAGAAGACCAAAATTTTTACCAGACATGTATGACATGATGGCTCACCTACTGTACCTATTTAAGTCCACCTATTATGTATATTACAAGGGTAATAAATATCAAATTTTACATTTTAATTTTTATATTTTTTCTCCTAATAAAAATGTTATATTTTCTGTAATCTAGTTGATTCTGCAACAAAGGTTAGGTATACAACTTAAGTAAGGACTATTGTAAGTTACAAAATAAAAAAATGAGAAGAATGCTCGAGATACATTAGGAAATATTTGTACCTCAATGCTAAAAAATACAACTTGAGGGAAATTGCGAATGAACATATGAGTCCAATTGATCTGCGCCTCAGATCATTCCTGAAGCATAGTCTTCATCCTGCAGCATTTCATCATCTTCAAGCTTCCCCTTTACATTTCTTTTAGCACTTCTTCTTCGGTAACTTGAAGAGCGAATCTTTCAGCTTCATGCACCCGTTATCTGTCACATGCAAGCAATTGATCTTCCGTATTGGAGCCACATTGTATGTCTAAATTTCTCGGGTTTTCCATTCTTCCTATCACTCCGCCATTGAAACATATCACTGAATCGGTACACCAAATTTCAATGTATTTAGTCCTACAAAAACATTCATGGGCAATCTTTCCCATGTGCAGTGGTTGAAACTTCCATCTGTGTTCTGAGTGCCCCCATGAAGAAATTTACTAAGCAAACAGGGACACTCAGGTCTCTGAAAATAGGTTTTATTTCATTCATAAGAGGCTCAGGAAGAGAATGCTTATGATGGTGTATGGTTTCTGTAACAAAAATGAAGGGGGTGTGGCGGTACACTGGACCGTAACTTTAAAATTTAATATATATATATATATATATATATATATAGGTCATTTCTAACTTGCAACCCTATGATGTATACATCAAAACAATCACGAAAGACTACAGAATTTAATAAAGTCATGAAAAATTTCGAGTTTTCCACCATTTATAAGTACCTTCTACGAACCCTGTACGTATACCTTTCTTTCAAACTCTTTAGCAATTTGTCAACGACAAGAAAGAAAATATTTGAATTCTCCTCTGGGGTTTGAGCTCTGCAAACCATGTCATTATCTTCATAATCAAATTACTTTGCCTTCTTCCCAGTTCCCTTTTCTTCAAATTTTCGTTAAACTGTAAACTTACAGATATCTCTATCGCTGTTATCTGCATATTAAAAAACGTTCTTCACGGAAATTGTCAATAAACGTCACTATAATTTCTAGTGATTTAGTTGCTGCTTTCATGTCCATGTTTTATGCTTCAAGTGCTTTATTTGCTGCATTAAAAAGAAGGTAATACCACAAGATAACGCCCACAAAGAACCAGAAACTTTCTAATTCGTGCACAAAAAGCGAGTACGGTTCGCTCTTGGTTTTCAATTCAACAGTGCTATTGCTTACCCTTAGAACGCCATTTCTCTTGTCTGTTATAACTTTGACACTATCAACCCTACTCTCTCGTCGAGTATCTGAAAGCTTCTTCACTGTTGAAGTTGATCCTCCGTCCAATAAGGTTTTGCCACCTTTGTGTGGATACACTGAAAACAGTGTATATTCTTTGTATTACACCAAACAAAGTGAGTGTTTTGGCTGTAGATTTTATCGCATCTGCTTACACAAGTTTAAGACTGTGGCTCGCACATATAAAATGCTCCTGGATTGCACTTCAGGATTCTGGCTTGTACGCCATTTCGATAATATTTCACACTAGCTTATATGCCCGTGCTTCGCAACGGTTGTTACAGAAGGGCCTGTGCGTATCGTGGTTTTTTAGGGTTCCGGACCTCAGTCAGTTTTAAACATAAATGAAACGTACAGAACGAAGCGAAGAAATGTCGTTAAGTATGTGGTACACAAAACGAAATTAGTAACACTATGTTCAAAGTTTGTTGGTATTCTTAAGATTTCGTTGCTCAATTCTGTCACAGACGTACGGTTCCTTGCTGTACTACGCCATACTTAATACGCAGCAGATGTGTCTATTAGATCTTTGGTGCACTAAAGCGCTTCTCTAGTCTTAATTTACCCGCGAAACCCCATGGAAGCTCTTGTAGTGCTTTTGGAGATTAGCCTTTGCAGATTGACGCTGATTGCTTTTAGACAAATGTTTAAATTGTGATATCTTTATTTTCTCTGATCCGATTTTGATGAAATGAAGCTCGTATCCAACCGCACGATATGCTCAAATTCCGGCTGAAAATGCTATGAAAATTCGTCAAGTAGTTTTGGGTATAAACGTGTTCATAGAGACATACAGACATGATGGTCGTATATACAAAACTAAAAATTTAGTTTTCATATTTTTTTCCGTGATCTCACTTTCATGAAACGAAGTTGCCCCACGTAAATCCGTGAAGTAGTTTAGGAGATTACAGATTTTTAATAGCTGTACACCTGTGCTTCGCCACGGATATTAAAGAAAGTATAACATCACGTGTTGTAAGGAACTACAACATAGTTATGAGCATGAAAATAAGCAGCATTGCCTTCTCTTAGTTATTTGGTGTACTACGTAACTATTTGTTCTTTACTGTACTAAACCGTTTTATAGGCATTTCTAAACAGAAGGGACTGAAGATGTAATACGTACGCACCGAAATCAGAAAGGAAAGTGCATACATTAGATTTTCTTTATAAATGAAAAGGAACGTCGTTACTTCTCAAATTCAAATTATACTCATCGAAAGATGCACTTCTTTTCTTTCCATGACATTGAAAAGCACATGGGATACAGCTAGAAAAAAAAATTCTTTTGTGCCCTACCTGGGTTAAATTTGATTTGCAGTGACAGCGGTTTAGTTTTATATCGTTGTCAACGAACAATTCGCTTCTGGAGGATGATTAATTTACTGACCAGAACAGCATAAATTATTTATTTCATCGTGAACATAAAGAACTATTCCAATCATTCTACGTGACTGGTTTTTGAAAAAGTATTCAATGGGTGTTGCCAACATCAGTACACAACGCCGTCGCCATAAGTAAAATTGTACCCCTTCTTGTATTGCACTATGCCATAGTTATAAGAAAGAAAAAAAAAGCAACGCCATAATTAGTTATTTGGTGTACTATGTAACTACCGTCGGTTCAGTTTGTCCTTTCCTGTACTATGGCGTTTTCGAGGAATTACTAAACAGAAGCACTCAAAATTAATGAGGATACACCGAAATCAGAAAGGGAAGTACATAAATTCCATTTCCTTGCAAATAATTCTTATGTAAATTAGAGCATCGATAGACGGGATGGAAATTCGTTATTTTTAAATTCAAATGTTCCCTGTCAAAAGAAGCAAAAAAATGTCGTTAGACTGTGAATATACAAATTGTAATCAGCAACTGGCTGTTCAATGTTAGTTTGTATTTTTAAAGATAAGATTGCGGCTCTCAATTAAAAATACTTCTGTTACCGAGAGAATACGCAAAACACGATCATGTATTGTATCTTTGCAGCACTACAAAACCAACAGCAGCTTTAGTGGTTCGTTGCTGTTCTAAGCCATATCCATCGAAAAGAAATAAAAATGCAACAGCGCCAACTATTAGTTCTTTGGTGCACTGCGTAACCAACAGGGCCTCTATATGTTCTGTACTGTACTGTACTACACTGTTTTCTAGGCATTCCTAAACAGAATGGACTCGAGATGTAATAAGTACGTACAGAAATCAGAAAGGAAACTACATAAATTCGTCTTTCCTTGCAAAGAATTCTTAGTAAATGAAAACATCGATAGACGCGAATGATCGTCGCTATGTTTTAAATTCAAATGATACCCCCGGAAAGAAGCACCTTTTTTTCTATACATGGCATTGCAATTCATGCGGAATACAGCTAGTAAAAAAAAAATGTGTCGTACCTGGGTTAAATTTTACTTTTAGTGGCAGCAGTTTAATATGTTAACATTGGCAACGAAATATTCGCTTTAGGGGGATCATTAATTTACTGATCGGAATAACATTAATTATCTATTTCATTGACAGCACAAAGAATTATTCCCATCATTGTCCGTGACTGATTTTTCAAAAAGGATTCAACGGCTGTTGCCAACATCAATACACTGCCATAAGGAAAATCGTAGCCATTTGGTATATATACTACGTAAGTAACAGCGCCTCTATCGGATCTTTGCTATACTATACCCTGCAATTCAAGCATAGCATACACCAGAAACTACAAATTACGGTATCTTTTCTTCCCCTGATGTGATTTTGATGAAATGAAGCTTATATGATGCCCCAAGGTACTCTCAGTTGACCTATTAAACCCCATGAAAGTTCGTATAGTATTCTTTGAGATTTGATGTACTACACCATACTTATAAGCGTAGTATACACATAAAACTTCAAATTACGTTATCTTTCCTTCCTCTGGTCCGATTTTGATGAAATGATCAAACTATCCTCAGGTTACCTGTGGAAACCCATGAAAGTTAGTGTAGTACTTTTGGAGGTTACCCTCAACAAACAGACATACACGATGCATTTAAACAAATGATTAAATTATGATATCTTTATTTTCTCTCATGCCGATTTTAATAATTGGAGCGTTTATGTGACCGCACGATATGCTTAAGTTACGTGTGGAAACCCCATGAAAATTCTTCAAGTAGTTTTGGAGATAAACGTGTTCAAAGAGACAGACAGATATGACAGTCATAGATAAAATATTTCAAATTACGATATACTTTTTTTTCAGTGATCCGATTTTTATGAAACGAAGTCCGTATGTTGTCCAGAGTTACACTGAAGTTACCTGTGAAAACCCCATGCAAATTCGTGAAGTAGTTTTGGAGATAAGAGGTTTTTAATAGTTGAACAAAGAGACACAGCGCTTACTGAAAACACTTAAAATTACGATTTTTTTCTTGATCCAATTTCGATAAAATTATGCCTCTATGTTCACCCAAACTTTTCTCATGTTTCCTGTGAAAACCACACGAAGATTCGTCCAGTAGTTTTGAAGGTTGAAGTGAACAGCTACAGGCCTACATTTACTGATTTATTATTAGTATAGATTTGCGCCACTATCGTACCTTTGGGCTCTGCAATTATGAAATCGAGACCTACTTGATCTAGTTTCGACGAAAGGGCTTCAATCAAACTTTCTCCTGTTGGTGAAGTGACGTTAAGAAAGTTGCGTCTTCTGATAAATGTACAAACCAAACAATCAATGTAATTTGTTCACTGTGGCTTGTATCAGGAGTTATGACATAATTATTTACTTTCTTTTACTAAATTAACAACGCCTTCTTTGTTTTTTTTTTTATTTTGCTTTGTTGGCAAAAAATCAATAAATTCATTTTAATTGTTTTTCTCAAGATAATGGTCCTGAACTTCTTGAGTTTTTACCCACTTTAAATATTCCAGCAAAACAGGGTAAAAATCTATTACCATTTCTGTCAGACCAAAAAAATTACCAATAGTTTTTGATAGGGCTTGTCGCTGGTTCCCTTGAAAGACACCTAGGTATCTGATGGTGAGTATAATTCTTCTTAGAACCTGATGTCAATGTTCCATGTTTTTCTTCAGTAGTTGGTCAATTTCATGAATACCACTTTATTCATTCAGGCATAGTTCACATTCTGTCCTTCTTTGTACAGTTTATGTGGTTAGATGAGAAAAAATGAATCGCGTACCTCTTAATTTAAACAATAGCCATGTGTTGGCAATGGATATTACTGTAGTGCATCAGTATCATAACACCTGGTTCCTTCGAAGCCAATACAGGCATAATTTTGGAAAATCTAAGACGTACTCTAGTATATACTTGAATTACATTACACTAAAAGTAGTTTCAGAAACAAAATTGCGGATGACAGTTTCCAAATGACGTTCTAATTTTTTTTTCGCGATGCCCATAGGAGCGCGTAGGTCTGCCTTACATGCGTAAGGCTGTCCCTGGTTCGTTCCTTTACAGGAAAGTTATGCGGGGTTGAATAGCGCGAAAAATCACGTTTTCCCCTATCGATTCTGAATCTCGTCTGAAAAATCATGTTATAATCAAGAATCACCTCAATATTTAGGCATTAGGAATAGTCAGTACTAAAGGGTGAAAACTGAGGTTGGCCTATTGTGCATTTCGCGTTCAGTTGGCCGTTTCCAAGGACAATAAACAGATACATGCATATAGTGTAAACATAGGCAACAGAACGGCTTTTTTTTCAGTTTAAAGTTTTAACCAATGTGAGATGGAAGTAACAACACACTGTTCTTGATGATCCAATAGTAAAAACAGTCAATATCACATGATAATTCATTTATTAAAATGACCGCTTTTGGCACAGTTAGTCGGCCATCATCAGATAAAGAGCATCATTTTCATGGAGATGGTCGAATAATACGCCGAAACTCTTCACGTGAATAAATGAGGTTTATTGCGATATTGATAGTTTTTACGAGTTGATGTTATGTACTTATATTATAGACTGTGGATGAATTCCTAAGTTTCTAATTTGTTACTTTTGCAATTTTCTGTTTGTTCTACAGGTTTGTTTATTTTGTTAATCGATTTTCGGGTTCCTAGTCCATCATGAGTCATTTACTGAAGTTCAGTCAAAGAACTTGTGTTGTCAATAAACCAGAAGAGCTGTTACATACAGAAAAATAAATTATCATCTTTGATGGAGCGGTTACAGTGTAAATAAATATTTAAATGAAATCTGTAAATTAATAGTACTACAAAAGGGGAACATAGATACTATACATAGAGAAACAGTGCAAACATAAATTATTGCAACAATGACTTCAGTAAATAAAATGAAATTAAACAAGAAGCTAATGTTTGAAGGATTGTTCAAAACACAAAGTGACACAAAATATAAGAAATATAGAATAAATATTAGAAACCTGGGACACTATTATAACTAAATAAACAAATACACAAAAATATAGGGGTGGGATAGGAGGGTATAGGTGGGGCGCATTGGAGAATTGTGAATCTTAACAAATCGGAAGTATGCACTCGATCTGAAAATCGGTGAAAATATTCAATTATAGTGTTCACAATGAAATAAAGTATTACTGTAAGGATAGAGTAGAGAATAATTTGGAATATTAGTACTAATACGTTGTAAAGTACACTGTAAAGCTAGACTGGTATTAACACAGAAAGTAGATAAACAGTGGCTGTACCAAATTTAAATTACATTTTCAACTTCATTCTGTAAAGTACTGAAATCTATTCAAACATATGCTAACTTAAAAACTTTTATTTTATTCACTGCAGTCATTGTTGTAAGAATTTATGTTTGCACTGTTTCACCACATGTAGTATCTATGTTCCCATTTTGCAGTACTATTAATGTCCGCCTCCGTAGTCTAGTGGAGGTGCCACCGGCCGTACCACGTTGGGTGTACCGCTTCTCCTTCGATCGCCGAAGTTAAGCAACACGCGACCACCAGAATATTACAACTAAACCAAAACACTTTGACGAAACGTTTATTCTCTTGTCTCGATCCAGGTGATAGAACGCCACCGGTAAACGTAGGTCATATAAGCAATGAACTAGCTTATGTTCGCCAGTATTACTTGGAACTGAGTTATTTAAAGGAAGATGGACGTGAACACAACACGAAGGAACTGTACCGTGCACTGACTGCGAATCAACCGACCCATCCGATTCAGAGAAAATACAAAACTTTCCTTTGGGAAAACATATGGAAGAATGTCCATAACAAGGCACTTCCTTCTAAAGTTCGAGCCGCGTGGTATGAAGTCGTAAATGAAGTCATCCCTACCGGCGAGAAACTGCATAAAATACACCTTCGACCGACGCCATATTGTGATAAATGTCAGCTTGTTGATACCCTTGTACATAAATTTACATGCAGAGACCAAAATGAAGTATGGAATTGGACACGGAAAAAGTTGGCACTTATAACCCGAACAACAGCAGCCCATATACCACCCACGCACATACTTCATCCGGACTGGACTTTCTTCCCTAAAGGAAAAAAACAATAGTTACGCATGGATTCTTGGCAACTACGTATACTATACCATAGTTTTTAAGAGTAAATCGCTATGTGACTTTTTGCACTACTTGTCAAGTGAGTACCATAAATTACTGAAAACCCCAAAGTACAAAGATATGTTCCAAAAGTTTCTCGTTATTTCACTATCGGCGAACAACACTCCATGAGTACGGTAAATTGACGACACGACATACGAAATATAAGAAGACCATTTTATTTTCATTTGAGAATTATTATTACCATGGCTTTTTAAGTTGGCTGTCATTCTTTTTGTACTCTGTGTGCCTTTAAGAGGTCGAGAAGTGTGTGATATATTCCACACAGTGATGACGTTTGAAATTATGCGTCACGTTAGAGGGGCAAATCTTTTCTTTATTTACTTTGCTGAAGGAAGCTGAGAATGGCAAATGTCATATAAACTATATCAATAAATAAATAAAACATAAAATCGCAGTTCCAAAAAAAACGGTTAAGACGTCTGCCTAAAAAAAGGGACTAAGGCAAAAAAAAGGGAAAACAAAAAAAAAAAAAAAACAAGAAAAACGGTAAAGTAGTCGCCTGCCACGGAGAGGTGGCTTTGGCCAATGGTTCGGGTCTCATTGGAGTAGAATTTTTTAGCTTTTTTGTGACAGGAATTGCACGAAAAAAAAAAAGTGGACAGCGTGATGGGTTAGCACGCAGGGGGCCCGGGTTCGATTCCCGGTCGGGTTGGAAATTTTCTCCACCCGGGGACTGGGTGTTGTGTTGTCCTCATCATCATTGACACGCAAGTCGCCGAAGTGGCGTCAGATAAAAAGACTTGCACCAGGCAGGCTGAACACGACCCCAGTTGGGGTCTAACGGTCATTAATGCCACACGATCATCATCATCAGTACTATTAATTTACAGATTTCATTTAAATATTTATTTACACTGTAACTGCTCCATCAAATAAGATAATTTATTTTGCCATATGTAACATCTCTTCTGGTTTATTGACAACGCAAGTTCTTCGAATGAACTTCAATAAATGTCTGATTATGGCGTAAGACGCCGAAAATCAATTAACAAAATAAACAAACCTATAGAACAAACGAAAAATTGTGTATCTTAACTTTCGTAATGAATTTGTTCTTCCAAAGAAGCGACGAAAGAATCACTTGGCATGTTACTTTTGCCATAATATCCTTTACCTGATATTATATCATAGAAGAAGTACACAAATACAAAGAACTTCCCCACTCCGAATGGTGCCATATAAAACACAATCGACGTCCGTCAACGAGAACGAGGAACTGCCGAATGACTAGACAGAGGCAATCCTTGAGCACAGCACGTGCATACGCGTCGTCTAATAGGCACGCCACAAGGCAACATGTGCACTGAAGCTTCAGCAACAGCATACGTTTGTTGCTCGCTTCTGACTCGGGATTGTTCTCACTGAACTCATTTGCTAGTTTCTGTCATCTATCGATATATATATAAATGAATGTTTGTCTGTATGTCCTCTATGGGTTCATCAACTGTTCATTCGATTGCAATGAAACTTTGGGGAACTGTTCACCGTACGCCCACGAAGGTTCCTGACCCAAAAACAAATAGCATGTCGCATAGCTCAGGAGATATGACGTGATCATAAATAATGAGAGGCCACCGAGTGAGAACACCCAGATTTATGCGTCATTTATGCACATTTCCTCATAAACCACTGGACGGATTTCAACAAAATTGGTACACATCTTCCTTACCGTGACATACCAATTCTGTAATGGTAAGAACCGCCTACGACACATGGTTCAGGAGTTATAGGGTCGTAAACAGAAGGAGTTTCAAGAAACTGCCACATAATGCGAGCAGAATTTATGAATACAGTATATGAAAACGATATTATTTAGCGACTTAAAACAAACTTTAAAAATAATTTCAAACCTTTATTGAACTATTCCTCGCTGACAACCATAGCAAAATTATGAAAGAAAAAAACAAGTTTCTCGCTTACTACTTTTCCCCTGTTAATGGACTACAACTACGGCATTCTGTATGACGTTACAATTTGTACTTTCTACACTTCAAATTGTACCCGCTGGAAATTTTTCATTCAGTAAAGACACATATATTTGAATGTACCTTCTAAATTGTATAACAATACGACACGTTGTTTATGAGATATGACATACACAGTAACGCTCATGGAAAAACGCTCCATCACGCACCAACATTTGATCTATTACTTCTTTACTACTAATTGTATTCCCAAGAGATTTTATAAACATACAGCACTTATACAAATGAATATATACCTAAAAATCATACAATTGTACAACGTATAATACAATAAATATGAGATCGTACGAATACTGTATGTCATTTGTTTTTTGACTACTCTCTCTCTTTGTTTGGATACTGCACTTATAATTTCGTACATTATGCAAGACAGCGTTATTTCTTATATATATTCCAATAAATATAACATAATTTTAGAAAAAAGGAGATGGACAGTGATTGAAGAGATAGGAGAAGTACTAACATAAGGCCGGAATAAATAAATAAATAAATACCCGCCCATCGTTTTCAGCTAGTAGCCTAATATTTTACAACAGGGGAAATTGTAGAAGTAAATAATACTAGTTACTATTTTTTTCAATTATTTAAAAAATTGAAAACATTCAGAAGCACTACTACAAAATGTAGTTTTACGGGTTCAAAAGTCAACAAAATTTCAGCTGACCAGTTGCATAAAACTGGTTTACATGCATAAACCTTGACCCAGGTTTCGGCAAAAATAATTTTGCCTTCTTCAGAAGTATTACATTTAGCTCACATTAAAATAGTTGTCGAATAAAATGTGGCTGACTCCATGTCATAGAATAAACAGTAAAATTTAAAACATGTCGGCAACATAAAATTGTGGAGCACTCGACCTGTGTGTGGCCGTGCTCCACAATTTTATGTTGCCGACATGTTTTAAATTTTACTGTTTATTCTATGACATGGAGTCAGCCACATTTTATTCGACAACTATTTTAATGTGAGCTAAATGTAATACTTCTGAAGAAGGCAAAATTACTTTTAAATATCAACAAATAATACAATCCCTTGAGACAACATTGTCTCCTTATACCAAAGGTATTAAACATAAGGAGAGGTACTGAATTAAAATTTATGCGCTGGCCGGGATTCGAACCCGGGACTTCCTACTTACTAGGTAGGTGCTTTTTTTTTTTTTTTTTTTTTTTTTTTTTTGCTCTATGGTTAGTTCTATTTGTTGCGGATGCTGATCGTGTTTGTTCTGTGACTTCTTGGCTCAGCTTTTTTATTACAGAGGGCGTTGAGCCCTCTGACCGGGCACGCAGAGCCACGGCGCCCGGCTTAACACACACACCCATGCCCCAGGGAGGACTCGAACCTCCACGGCGAGCAACCGCGCGTTCCGCAGCGAGACGCTTTAGACCGCTCGCCTACTCCACCGCGGCTGCTTTAGACCACTCACTTAACACCGCGTTGTAGTCAAAGCAACTACACAGGGAACATGAGGCAGAATTAAAGTATGTGATGTAGAGGGAGACGAGCTTTAAGACAGTCCGTTTAGTTGCTTGGCTACAACGCGGTGTTAGCTGATCGTTCTTATTTCCGGACCGAGTGTATTTTCCAAAGGCTAAGACCAATGCTGTGAATTGGATTCGCGGACATACCATACACTATCTTTTTAGACACGATGCAAAATCGTAACTTGATTTTTGGACTTATCTCACGGATCGCCATTACAGAGTTGTACGACATCCTAAATACAGACAATACTTTTCAAACTTCCTTGGTAGTACCTTCAACGACCCTCCCCGCAGCTGGAATGTGTTCAGTCAATAGAGAAGAATTTTAAATGTTTGAACTGCTGTCCCTCCTTGAACTGTTCAACGGAATGCACATTCTACGAGAAGCCGTGACTGAACTTACTAGCCGCAGGGAACCGATATCTGCTGAACTCTACAACGAACATCAAGATTTATTAAATAAAAATAAATAAATTAAAATAATGAAATAAAATCATAGTAATGTGAATAAAAGTGGTCTAAAGCAGGTAATTTAGCCGGCCGCGGTGGCCGAGGGAACTAAGGCGCTCCAGTCACGGTCTGCACGGCCACTACGGTCGGGGGTTCGAATCCCCCCTCGGGCATGGATATTTGTGCCGTCCTAGTTCGTAAGTAGTTCATAAGTAGTTTGTAAGTTTAGGGACTGATGACCCCGTAGTTAAGTCCCATAGACTATACAAACATCTGGTCTAAAGCACCTACCTAGTAAGTAGGAGGTTGCGGGTTCGAATCCCGGCCACCGTATAAATTTTGATTCAATGCCTCTTCGTATGTAAAATTACTTTTGCCGAAACCTAGGTCAAGGTTTATGCACGTAAACCATTTTTATGCAACTGGTCGGCTGAAGTTTTGTTGATATTTGGATCGTGTTCCACCGTTGCTGAATTGCAGCCATGTTTAAAATTAAAGTTGTACCGGTGTTTTTACCCGGTTATTGGCAGTGACTAAACCGGTTACGGTGATCGGCAGCAGATAAATGCCGGAAGCTCGCCGCCACCCCTCAGCAGCCGGCAGTCGACTCACCTCCCCGCTCGGCGCCCCCTCGGCCGCTGCAGCCTCCGGCGTCTGCGCCGCTACTGTAGTGTGGCCCTGTCGCCACGCGCTGACCTCCGGCCACGGGCCACCGAGAGTCCCAGCCCACTTGCTGACGTCTTCAGCCGCCTGCACGCGACCCGCCACCGCGCAAAAACCCAGCCCCACCGCCGCAGGCGTCACTGAAAGGGGGGGGGGGGGGGGGCGCGTGAACGGGCTGCATTTTCATACCTCGCTTTCGGTGCATATTACTCTCGATCTACATTGTGGAGGAAATTGTGATTTCGTACCAACACCGAATGGCATTATCTCAAGCTGTAGTACGAAATTTATTGAAGTATCTACATCTACATACATACTGCGCAATCCGTAACGTGCGTGGCGGAGGGTACACTGTACCACTACTAGGCATTTCCTTTCCTATTCCACTCCCAAATAGAACGAGGAAACGAAGAATGCTGATATGCCTCCGTACGAGCCCTAATTTCTCTTATCTTGTCTTTGTGATCTTTACGCGAAATGTAAGTAGGCGGCAGCAAGATCGTACTACACTCAGCTTCCAATTCCGGCCCTCTAAATTTACTCAACAGAAATTCACGAAAAGAACGTCGTCTTTCTTCCAGAGATTCCCAGTTGAGTTGCCGGAGCATTTCCGTGACACTCGCGCATTGGTCGAACCTGCCAGTAACAAACCTAGCTGCTCGCCTCTGAACTGCTTCTATGCCTTCATTTAAAGTGATCTGCTGCGGGTCCCAAACACTTGAGCAATACTCAAGACGTGATCGTACAAGCTTTTTATACGCGGTCCCCTTTACAGGTGAAGTACATCTTCCCAAAATTCTCCCAATAAACCGAAGTCGCCTTACATGTTCGTTCCATAACATATCACACTGCAATGTTACGCCTAGATATTTGAACGACGCGACTACATCAAGAAGCTCACTACTAATGCTGTATTCGAATATTATGGGATTGTTTTTCCTACTCATGCGCATCACCTTACATTTTTCTACATTGAGGGCTAGCTGCCATTCTTCGCACCAACTAGAAATTTTGTCTAAGTCATCCTGTATGCTATTACAGTCAGTTAAAGACGACACCGTCCCACACACCACAGCTTCATCGGCAAACAGCCGCAAATTACAACTTACTCTGTCCATCAGATCATTTATATAGATAGAAAATAACAGCTGTCCTATCATGCTCCCCTGGGGCACGCCTGACGATACACCCGTCTCTGATGAACACTCGCCGTCGACAACAACGTACTGCGTTCTGTTACTTAGGAAGTCTTCCAGCCAGTCACAAATCTGTAAACCTATTCCATAAGCTCGTATCTTCATTAGCAGTCTGCAGTGTGGCTCCGCGTAGAAAGCCTTCTTGAAGTCGAGAAAAACACATTACGCCTATTGTCCTTCATCCATGGCTCGCAAGATGTCATGTGAGAAAAGGGCAAGCTGAGTTTCACATGATTCATAGAAAGAAGCTTTTCCGTTACAAGGAAATTTACTATATTCGAACTGAGAATATGCTCCAAAATTTTACAGGAAACTGATGTCAACGATATAGGCATGTAATTGTTCAGTTTTCTTTCCTTTCTTATAAACTGGAGTCACCTGCGCTTTTTTCCAATCACTGGGAACTTTTCGCTGAATTTAAGATTAGCGATAAATGCAAGCTAAGTTGGGGGCCAACGCCGCAAAATACTCTTTGTAAAACCGAACTGGTATTCCATCCGGACCAGCAGACTTTAATGAATGATTTCCTTGGTGAGCCCACCTCTGAGAAAGTGTCGATGTTGTCCCTGTGAGAAACGTGGCCATGTAAAATCCACTCCACAATACTGAATAGATAGCCTGTGATTTATTAATCATAATGTAAATCTCACTGGAAACTTCAGTCTCTGGAAAAGGTAGATCTGTCAGAAATAATGGGTGTTCATTGGATGTACACTGTTTCACTTTCATCCTTTTTCTGTAGCTCTATAGGTCTATTGCTTTCACCATTGCTTGGTTCAAAGTTCTCAAGAGCAGTCAGCTTTCAAAAATTTCCTTAAGCTGACTGGAATACAGGAGTGTTTTAGTGGTAAATACGTAAATGTATTAATACATGGTGCATGATGTAACAGGTTTGTAGATGATCTCGAGTTTTAGCGAGACTAACGAACAGCAATTAATTTGCATCTTTGACAGTTAATATACGGTTTCAGATCGTATAAAGCGAACTTTTCTCTTTCAAAGTATATTTCCGAAAGCACCCAATAACTAAGTCATTATTATACATGTTTTAAATCTAAATTTTCCTCGCAATTTTTTCATATTTTATCACCTTTTAAACCTTCCCTGAACTTCCACGTATGTGACATGAACATTATCCTGGACATGTTTGTGCGATTTCCTTACTCTTTCCGCCCACTATCGAGCCGATACTTAGACTATCTGATGATGCCTTTATAAAGCTACATGGTCCAAAATACATATGATTTAAATTAATATGGTTTATATTAAGAGGTAAGTGATACGATGTTCACCGGGTCATCTAGTCATCTACTCGACCCGGCATGCTTCGCAATTACTTTGAACGTCAAATATGCAAAATTTTATCGCAATCGCACGAATGATATTGATATTCCAAAGAAAATAGCTCTTTCAGTTTTCCACAAATTTTCCTATTTTCTGGCCAACTATTCCAAACTTTTACTTTCTCTTTATTTACAGGTTTGTGTAACAGGTTTGTAGATGAAACTAAAAAAAACGTCGATTGTGCAAAATTTTATCGCAATCAGATGAATGGTTCTGATATTTCATAGAAAAATCTCTTTCTATTTTTTCTAAATTTTCCAATTTTTCGGAAAACTTTTCCAAATTTTTATTTCATAAGAACGTTACTCTTGCTTTGAGCGTCAAATATCAGACGACTGATATTGATATCCAATAGAAAAAAAGCTCTGTTTTTCGCGAATTTTCAAATTTTCCGGATAACTGTCCCAAATTTTTAGTTCATTAGAACGTACATCTTTCGATGAACGTCAGATGATCAAAATTTTATCGCAATCGGATGGTCGGTTCTCAACTCATAACGTTAAGTACATTTAGAAACACAATGAAAAAGGAACTTAGTTCGAATTCTGCGACTTCCCTTTTTAGCTGTCACTCTTCTTTCTTTTACTCAAAAATTTTCCAATACCATAATGACTGCTTTCGCAGGTAATTCCGGAGTTGATTCTTTGGTTTCAGTCTCTTCCAGGTATTTTATTTGATGTCAATATTATTTTGTCTTCTTTTAACCCGTGAACCGCCACTTGACGATGTCTTCATGCTGTCTCCCGTTTTTTGTTTGTATTTTGTTATTTGTATATTTTTTATTCGTACCTCAGTAAATAATGCTATGTACTCTTCTTCCCAGCAGAGGTACTCAAAAATAAAATGCATTCTAGAATGCTGTTCATCTTAAAATAGAAGTGGAACTGAATATATTTCTTCTTTAATGTAAATTAAAGCAAAAACAAATAAAAACATTTCCTAGTGAGCGTAAATTAATTTCGTTATATGCCACTGGGGACACAGTGGTCACCGTACCTACAAGGTCTACCTAAACACGCCTCCCGTCAGATACAAATTCCCAGCCCTACCATGCCCGCAGTACTCAAACTCGTAACTTTGAAACTAATTCCTGTAAGAGTAAGGGCTCCAAACTTGCCCATCCCTCCACACTAAAGGAAGGATCATTGCCCGTCAGCGGCATGTTGTGTATATATACTTGCGGCGTCTTTTCCGAAAGAACATGCGTCACTTCTGATCCTTCAGTTATTATTTCATATTCACGAGTTTCACTACTGTGGGCAGGGCGAAGCTGGGAATTTGTATCTGACGGGAGGCGTGCTTAGGTAGTCCTTGCAGGTGCGGTGATCACTGTGTCCCAAGTGGTGTAGGGGTCAGCGCAACTGCCTAGAAAGGAGATTCGGGTTCGAATCCCGGCTGGGTACACATTTTCCGCTTTTCCCATTCGCAGTTGATGTTCATAGATTTGTGCAGGTGTGTTTTTTGTATTTTATAGTTTATACTGTGCCTGTTTTAATTAGGGAATCTGACATTTCTTTGCCTGAATAGTTCACTAATTTTGCCTGAATGGTTCACTAATTTTGTTTTATATATTACCTAGGTATGTTGTAGGTATGTAGGTTGGTTTTTTTCTTTGTTTTTGTATTGCTAGTTAATGTTATTCAGAATGCACTTTGGATATTTTTGGTTGTATTTTTTTTAAAAATTGGTTTATTCAATATAATTTTGGGGTCATAATTGTGCTAAAACTTCTAGCGTTTGTACTTCTTTTCGAATGGCATCATCTCCGAGTGGTAAATTTATTAATCTGTTAATTATATTCTTAAGGAAAGCCATTTTGTGTTTTCTTGGATGAAATGAATGTGTATTTATGATAGTATTGTATGTTGCCAACGTTCAGGCCTCGCCACACCACCCGAACCACAGGCTACTTCTTCCAGACGCTGAACTCGTATCCCTCCCGACGGCCCAGATCGGGTTGCCCGACTGCAGTCCGTGTTCGTGTTCTCCTTTCGTCCATCGCATCCTATCCACTCCCTAGCACTTTCCAATATTCATTTCAAACCCCTCCTTGCCGAGCGATCTAAAGTGTCTCGCTGCGGAGCTCACGATTGCTCGCCGTGGAGGTTCGAGTCCTCCCTGGGGCATGGGTGTGTGTGTTTGTCCTTAGGTTAGTTTACCTAGGTTTAAGTAGTTTGTAAGCTACGGACTGATGACCACGCAGTTTGGTCCGATAGATTTACAAACATTTGAACATTTGAAACCCCTCCTTGGTCCATCCCTGGTTTGCAGCTTGTCTGGATCTGTCCCGTGCGGCGAAGAACACCGTTTCTCCAACACAACTCTATCACCAGTTTTTGCAACTCCTTGATTCGTTCCATGGCGCCGACGCCATTTAGATGGTTCCCTAGCAGATGGTCGTGCTAGGTATGTATGTCTCCATGGTGACCGTGTTGAAGAGTATTCATTACCCTGTGAAAGTAGCAGAACTGGTCACCATCCTAGAGGCTCTGTAACACTTCAAAGCCTACCGCAGAGGGTCATTTGTCATCTTTAGTGATTCCTTGAGTGGCTTGCAGGCGATCGACCAGTGCTGACCCTCAAAACCTATTAGTGCAGTCCATTTAAGGCACTGTTTTCTCTCTTGACAAATCTGGCCGTTCTGTGGTCTTCCTGTGGAACTTGACCACAATGGCATACCGAGGAATGAAAGTGTCGATCGGTTGACCAAGCAGGCCACTACAGCACCACCTCTGGAGATAGGCGTCACGGAATCGGACCTCAAGTTGGCTTTGCACCGGAAGGTACGCGAGGTTTTGAGCACTGAATGGGCCACCACGAGTGCGCAGAGTAAGCCTCGCGCAGTCAAGCCCTCCAAGATACTGTGGAAGTCTTCACTGCGGCCCAGACGTCATGAATCAGTTATCCTCTGCCGCCTCCGCAGAGGGCATACATGGCTGATCCACGGCTATCTCGTTCGCCGTGAGGCCCCGCCTGTGTGTCAGTGTGGAGCAGCGCTGACAGTAGTCCATCTACTGATGGACTGTCCACTTTTAGCCAACTTGCGGCAGTCTTTTAACCTACCAGACGAGTTACCCTTAGTTTTAGGCGACAATGCGTCCAAGTGTAACTCAGTTTTAAGTTTTATTCGCGCAGTTGGTTTTTACAATTCCGTCTAGTGGTTGGTGCTATAGCCTGCTATCTCAGGTCCCACCTAATCAGAGTTTTAAAGGCTTTTTAAGAGTTTTGAAGTAAAATTCCTATGGGTTTTTAGTGTTTGCAGCATGGTTAGCTCATCCTGTTTTATCTTTATGATGAGCCAGCCATGATATTCTTATGTCCAGTTTTTAACTTAGTTCCTGACTTGGTTTTTTTACCTTTGCGTAGTCGGTGGGCTATTCATTGTCAGTCGGTCGCTTTTGTGAGTCTCCATTCTCTCTATTTTTAGCATCTGACAGTGAGCTCTTATCTACGAACAGGGGACTGATGACCTAGATGTTTAGTTCCCTTAAAACACCACCACCAACAACAAATCTTTAGTTGTTGGTTTTCTGTGAATTTTGAATTTACGTTGTTATCAATATTCTTAATGGTTAGATCCAGAAAGTTAATTATTTCTTAGTTTCGTGTTCTATAGGAAATTTTATTTTCGAATGTAGTTTGTTTAGAGCTGTCAGTATTTCTTGTATGTCTTCTTGGTTACTATCTATAAGCATGATTGTGTCACCTACATATCTATAATAGTATATGATTTTTTGTATTATAGTGTTAGTGTTCTTGCAGAATTTTTCTTCAAGATTATTCGATTCAAAAATATATTAGATATGGTACCTATTATACAACTACCTATTGCAACTCCATCCTTCTGTATATAAATTTTCTTGTTGAAGTGGAAATACTTTTGGTTTAGGACTAATTTTAATAGATTTCGTGAGTGCTCTGCATCGAAATTTTCTTATATGATAAAGGTTGTGTTTAATAATATCTATTCTTTCCTGTATCGGTATATTTGTATACAGGTTTGTTGTATCAAAAGAGAAGAATTTCCAGTTGTTGGAACAGTTATGTTTTTGATGCTGTGTGCTAGTTTTTTGGAGTATGTTATTGTATATTTATTGTTGTATATGTAATATTTGCTTTTAGTCTGTTAAATATTTTGCGTAGATGGTATGATGGACTATGAATACTATCTATTACAGGGCATATAGGGACATTCTGTTTATGAACTTTAGGATGTCCTCTTAGCTTTGGAGTCCTTGGGCGCATAGGTATAATTGTTATGGTGTCATAATCTGTGAGAAGTGTGGGGTTCTTGGGCACAAAGGTAGAATTGTTCTGGTGTCGTCATCTGTACAAACTGTGGAGTTCTTGCGCACATAGGTATAATTGTTCTTATTTAAATAATTTTGCAGCCGCTTTTGGTCTTCTAGTGACTTAACTAACAGATAAGAGATTTGCTCCTTTTTTTCCTTCTGAGTGTTAACTCAATGTGGCCATCTACAACACACAGTGGAAATGTACATATATTTAAATGAACAGACAAAACAGAAGTACATTTTGTCAAAATGGAAAGTGGAAGCAAAGCGAAAACTGCATTACATTACAATTTAAATACTGTTGGAACACTTTCACATATTCACAAGCGAAACCTTATTTTACCAACACACTTCATGCTTATACATTGTGTACAGTGATCTTAATAAACTTAACTATGATTTTATGTACACGAATGTCTTTTGTAAACAAAAGGGAAGAAGCTGCAGGAAGTTCAAACGTTCTCGGTCAAATTTGGGGCACCTGAACAGGATGTGGTTGACATCAGCTTTCGTTTCAGGATCACACTCACATGCCGCCGAATCGTAGACGTTGATCAGATGTAGATGTTTTGGGTAAGAGGCGGGATTGAAGCGAAGACGAATAATGGTAGCAATCGCGGATCGGTCCAGATGAGTCCTCATAAACCACGGCTGCGAAGAAATCCAAGGTTGCAGCACAGCGTAGGAAGCGCCTTTCGTTTCTTGGGAAACGTTCCACATCTGTTGCCATTGTTGTTTGGCGTATTCCTGGACCGCAGATAAGAAGACTGTGTATGGTAGTTGTAGGTGCAAGACAGTGCCTATGGATGCCGCTTGTTTAGTCAATGCATCAACTTCATCATTATAGCAGATACCAGCGTGAGAAGGCACCCACAGTAAATTAACTGTCCGTCCCGTATTTGTACAGCGAATATATGCCGAAATCACATCCAGAATATAGCTGTTGGTTTTTTTGTTCCATCTCCGGTGTTCTAGGGTTTGAAGGACACTCTGAGAGTCAGACACAATTAATATTTTCGGGAATGAAATGGTAGAAACAAACCTAAGTGCTTCCAGAATTGCCACTGTCTCCGTCGTAAATATAGAGGTATTCGTTGGCAGTTTGAAGGTTCTCCGAATCTGAATCTGAGGGCAGAAAAAGGCACATCAAGTACACTATTCTTGTGGAATTTTGGACCCATCTGTATATAAACAAAGAAAGTCAGGCCACTGTTCTGCAACGAGGCGACTGAATCCGTTATTAACAGTGTTACTTCCTAAGCAAGTCATATTAAAATAGAAGACTGGAATCTGGCAGCCAAGTGCTCGTAGATCGTATTCAAAAGGAGGCGGATGCGGTGAACAACGCACAGAACGTATCATAGGAGACCAAGTGTCGAAGCTGGTACAAATGACTGGAGGTATATTCCTTCTGTAAGAGGCAATCCAAGTCGATAAATGGTGTCTCTGTTTCTGCAGACTGAACTGTCCATGAAAGCCATTCCTTGAAAGTAGAATTTATCTGACAACATTTGGCGCCCAATGCTCAAGGCCATCTCTCCAGCTTCCACTAAAAGGGCGTTGGTGGGGGTCGATCGCATGGCTCCAAGACAGGTTCGGCTGGCTCTATACTGAAGAGTATCGAGTTTCGTGAGATGAACCTTCGGTGCATTGTGGTACAGATGACAGCCATAGTCAAGCCGAGATCGAATAATCCCTCGATACATGGTGAGTAAAGTGCTCTGGTGCGCACCCCACCACACCCGGGTGAGTGATCGGATTACATTTAGGCCCTCTTCACACTTGGTAACAGTGGCTCTGATATGAGGCGCCCAGCTTAGCCGAGAGTCAAAAATCATCCCCAGGAAACGTGCTTGAGGTTTTATCTGGAAAGTGTACGTTCCACACGTAATGTGGCCATCTATGAGATTCAGTGTTGACTTGTGAAATGGGACGATTACTGATTTCTCAGCCTATATCTTCAGCCCATTAGTAGATAGCCAATCATCGATGTGTGCAATGGTACAGAGTAATGCCGTTTTAGCCTGATGATACGAATCTGCAGTAGAATAGATACATAAATCATCTGCATACTGCAAGATTTTTGTGGGAGGCATTATCACGCGTTCTAGTCACGCGTATACAGAGTGTACAGAAGGGGGCTTAAAATTGCACCTTGTGGCAAGCCCTGGGAGACAAGGAAAGGTCCCATCATGTTACCTTGGTACCGGACATAGATCGTTCTTTTAGCAACCAGGGTACTGATGCCATAAATCATCCGTGAAGGAATTCCGAATCCTGTCAGCTTGTCCAAGAGAATCGGTATCTGAACATGGTCATAAGCTCCCTTAACGTCGAGAAAAGCAGCGATCACAGTTTGCTTCATTTGAAAGGCTGAAGTGATATCCACAGTAAGCGAAAATAGATTGTCCATCGTCCCTTTGCCTTTCCTGAAGCCATATTGACTCCGAGGTAACAAGTTATTCTTTTCAAGCCACCATTCCAGCCTCTTTTTCACCATGCGTTCCAGCGTCTTTACAACACATGACGACAGAGCAATCGGTCGATAGTTTGAGGCCGCATCTTTGCCACTTTTCAGAATTGGAATAATTACTTGAGTCGTCCATGTGGCTATGAGATCTTGTTCCATCCAACACCGGTTAAAAATAGACATCAGCAATTCTTTCGCTTCCTCGGGCAGATTTTCTAACATTGAATAGTGAATACTATAAATGCCGGGACAGCTGTCGAACGATGATTTAATGGCTTCGTGGAGGTCTTCTTTCGAGAAAGGACGAAGGAGAACATGACGACGGTCTTCAGCAAGAGGGAGTGGAATATTTGCAAGCGGAACGGTAGGAGGAGCGAGTTTTGCTATAAATCCCTCTAACTAGTCCGCGGTAACAGGAGCAGGGGAGGGCAGTTGGTTTGTTCTAAAAGCCTTTGTCTTGTGCCAGATGCTTGCCATAATAATTTCATTTGTGAGGGAGGAGCAAAATTTTATCCAGTTGTCCTTTTTCGTCTTCTTCAGGAAATTTCTAACTCGCGCATTCACTTTTCTCACAGTGAGGAAATTTTCCAACGTAGGATTTTGACGATAGGTTTTCAGGGCGAGTCTGCGTTTAGCAACTTCTCTAGAGCATTCAGGATTCCACCAAGGGGGGGAACGGTGCTTCACAACAGTAAATTCTTTCTTCTTAGGAATACTGACATCCGCAGCGGCATTTATAGCATTGACTAAAACTTGGTATGCATCTTCAACCGGTAAGTTACGTGACGTGTTTGCGAGTTCCCGCCGAACTGTGTCCCTATATGCGTCCCATTTGGCCTCTTTGACTTTCCACCAACTGTTAGCATAATATATTTGTTTAGTATTAACGTTGACATTGATCTGGAATTCTATTGGGCGATGATCGGATCCCATTGAATCTGTTTTAACGCGCCAATTACATAGTACAGTGAAACAGGGGGAGCAGAGCGTTGTATCAATTGCAGAAGGTCGACGGAAAGGTGATGACACCATAGTAGGACTGCCGTCATTGAGTATCACTAGGTTGTTGTCTTCGATCAGACTCATCAAAGTCCTGCCATTCCTGTCCGTCACATCTCCTCCCCACGCTACATGGTGGGAATTAAAGTCTCCTGCTATATTAAATGGAGGTCCAAGCTGGCGTATTAGATGTCTCCAATGTTGTTCCACGATACTATGGCGGGGAGCGTGATACAGCGAGACAACAGTGAAGTTTTTACGGGCAGTTTGTACGTGCACGGCGTCTGATTCAATGTTGGCGCTGCGTACGCGTAACGGGTGCCGTTTATGCAGCAGCGAATGTTTTACTAATATAGCAACGCCGCCCCACCCATCGGGACGATCCTCTCTTATGATGGAGTAATTTGGAAAGCGAACTCTTTGTTCGAACTTGAACCACGTTTCGGCCAACAAAACGATGTCCGGCTGGCTGACAAACAATTCTCTTTGCAAGCTTTCTCTGTTAGAGTTAGCTGATCTCGCGTTCCACTGAAGGACTTTCAAAGCCATCATAATTTAGTCAGAGAGAGATTGAAATATGCCCGTGACGAGATGCCGGATATCGGAGTCATTCATGGCACTATTTTGTCTCATATTTTTCATGACGATATCAATTACATTTATCACCTTATCGATGAGTTCAGCATGCACTGTAGGCTGCCTTTGAATCGGTGCTTGTGGGGGTGTCAATCTGTGAACGACAGGCTAATGAGGATTTTGGCCTATAGGAGTGACTGATTGTTGTGTCGGATACAACAAGCTGCGGTACTGAGACCACCCACGTACATTATTGCGTCGGTTGACTTCCGCCTGCCGCCGGGGAGGCCGGTAAGCGTTGCTTGTCTGCCCGGGCGCATTTGAACATTGAGCTCCGTCCCCAGTGACGCTTTGTTGGCACTGCGTGCTTGCAGCGGGTAGCGGCGGGAAGAGTTGAGAGTTTTGAAAGTTCGGAATGCACACGTTTGTCGGAGCAGCAAATGTCGGCGCCGGAAAGGACTGATGTTGTCCGCCAGTGACCGATGCATAGGTTGGCATACGAACAATAGACAGTGCATCCTTGAATTCAATGTTGTTGAATGTAGCTAATTCTTGAGCTCGTCGCCGTATGTGGTATTCCGGGTAGGAGCGGTCTGTGGATGAATGTTGATCTGCCCAGATTGTATTAAAGCGAGCTGATGCAATAGCTCCATACCTAATTATCATATAAAACCGCTTGCTCAGCGAAAGATCCGTACCTAGAGACTGTAAACTTTCCTAGTTCACTCCAATAATCAAGAAAGGCAATAGCAGTGATCATTCATGTCGGTTTGTACCAGTATTCTAGAACATGTACATGTACATTGTGGGTACCTTGACCTACTGAGCCATATTCAACACGCTATTATAAAACAATGTTCCTGTGAAACAGAAGTCATGAGTGCTATGGTTTCCATATTTCTAGATTTCCGGATGGCTTTTGACTCTGACCCTGTAAGAGACTTCTAATCAAACTTCTTGCATGAAGAAAATCGTGTCATTTGTGAAATTGGATTCATGATTTCCTGACATAAATGTACAGCTATAGGAACCCTACTGTTTCTAAACGATTTAGTGCACAACCTGAGCAGCTCTCTTAAGCTGTTCGTGGATGATACTAAGGTTTATAGGTTAGGAAAGTCCACAGAATATCAAAAGCAACTGTAAAACGAGAATGCGTTTAAGAACATTTATACGAGAAATCAGTCAAATCTGAATGCCTCAAATGCAACTGGAAGGCGAACCAATGGCTACATTTCATTGCAAGAACACTTACAAAATGCAACGGTTCTACTGAATGAACAGCCTACAATATACTTGTCCGTCCTGTTTCGGAGTATTGGTGCACATTGTGGGATCTTCACCAAGTGGGACTGACGGAGGGTATAGAGGACAGATAAGGGTAGCTACTGTACATTTCTATCATCGCGATACAAGGGGGGGGGGGGAGAGTGTCACGAAAATGATGCAGTACTTGCGTTATTTTTTGCGGCGATATCTACGAGGATTGGAACTTTAATAGTGGCAACCATTTATTCACAACCGATAACAAAAGCGTTACATGTCTGCACCTGATACTGTGCTTCAAAGTAGTCACCAGCGTCGTGTAGAACCCGTTGCCAGCGACGTGGATGACGTAATATACAGTTACCAGAGACTGTTATGTTGATGGTTCGAATGGAGCGCTATACTGCCTGTCGAATCTCTGGAACGAATGCCTAGAAGTGCTTTCTTCATCTTCGGAATCGAATCAAAGTTACAAGAAATCCGGGGAGTATGGTGGATGGTACAGTACTTCCCAGTCCCATCGACCGAACAGAGCAGTCACAGCCTTCGCTAGATGCGCTTCACGAAGCAGGTCGCAGGTGGTGCTCCAAAAACGACGATCTGCCGTGGAGGAACGTATTGGGTGAGGGTAACACCATCACAGTCGTACACGAGAATCACCATAACTTTCACCATACTGCGACTCTTGAAGACCTTATGACACTGTGATGCTGTACAACCTCCTGGCACATTTAATTGTCATCCAACTACGTTGTTTCTGTTTCGGAAACATATTGACGCCGTTACGTTAGAGCGCTCGCTCACAAGTGGCTGTGTTTCCCTCGATTGCGCGCACGCCGCTGACGTGGGACGGGCGAGTCCATTTGCTAGGAGTAAACATAGGTATGTCAACAACGTGTGCTATCAGCGACAATAGTAGATTCCATTGCATAGCAGCGTTGCCACTATTTCCAATCCTCGTATTTGCTGCATTCATTTCACCAACTTTCTCGTCCCATTGCGAACGTGTTTAGTTAGCACCCACCTAGTTAGCTCAGCGCGTTCGCTCAGAGAACTAGCTATTGTCTGTAATTAAAAAAAATCTGAGTTAGGATTTCATAGATCAAGAACTACGAACACTATCTCAAATCCGCTAGGAACCGGATCTACCCGATAAAAATTGATTCGGTAGAGCGGTGGCCCGTGGATACTCCGCTGTAGAATGCAAAGTTCGTTTTATGAACTTCTACAGGTTTTTTTTTTTTTTTTATACCGTGTACAAACTGTAGGAATTGATCGAGGAGACGACACGGAACAGAAAAGGTCTAATTCACTTGTGCTCGGAAATACCAGTTCGTCGAAAAATAAAATACATTAATTAAATCATCAACAGCTTGTAAGAGACTCAAGCTGTCGTTTTAACTTTTGTATTTTATATTTCGACTAAGTGTTCTGTTGCATGTACTATTTAACCTCCATTTTTAAATAGCGTAAGATGACCACCTTGTTTAATTTTATATGACCACATGATGGTGGCATAGGCAATTGAAACCGGTCGTCAAAAAATAAATAATTATATTGCGATCTTGGCTTTCTTCCTTTGAAGATAACTAATCTAAGTTGTAAGACAGTAACGTGAGGCATGCAGTAGGGAGCTTTACTTCCATATCTCCCTGTCTTCTCCTACCCCAGGACCCTGCTTCAAGTTTTTAAGAGAAGCATTATAAATGCCGTGTTAAATTTCTACACGGTCTTACGGAAACACCCCGTATAGTCTTCATTAGATACTACAGCATCATCCGCTATAGGTATCTTAAAATTGTCGAAGGTAATGGTCATGTAACACTCTCTTGGGGCACACCAGATATTATTTTTAAGTCGGAAGACCTCTCTCCGCTGAGAATGACATGTTCTGTTTACACAATGGGCGTGAATACACCCGAACCTAGCGAAATGATAATGGTATTCTGTTTTGCATTAAGTGATATTTTTGCTACTCATCGTGCTACCAACATTCCAGCATCAGAACGTGCACCATTTCGTATGATGATTTAAAACCGACGGGTTCGAATTTTGTTATTGCTCATGCTACAAAGTAAAACGTGTATCTTTACTAACTCATCAAAATTAGACCTCTGCTTCATCAAAATTTTATGACTGTCTGTTTGCAGTGTAAATCTTGGAATGTGTGAACACGGAGAGATTGCTTAGCAAGTGACGACCAGTGTAACTGAGGAAGAACGGGGGAATGAGCCGGCATTCGCCCAGGGACATGGAAAACCGCCTAAAACCACACTCTGCCTGAGCGGCAGATCGACCTCGGTCGTTAATTCGCCCGGCGGTTTCGAACCTAGACTGGCAAACCTCCCCGTCCCTGAAACCGGAGCTTAAGCAGCATGGCTAGCCAACGGTGCCATATAAGATGGTCAATAATAACATTAAACTAGCTCGCGACGATCTGTTGCCACAGGGTCAGCAAGGGGTTTATGAAACATCACCCATATGAAATACAACTGGCTCTATTCACACGAATCGACGGGAAATCTCAGTTGTATTCCAATTTTCTAAACATCCAGAAAGCTTTCGATAAAGCTTATTAAGAGTGACTTCTAATCAAATGTCGAACATAGGGTTTTACGTTGCATCTTTGGTATAGACCCACTGCTCTTCTAATCTGTGTAATAATAATTTCCTGTGGCTGAATGAGCTGGCGTAAGTCTACCCACTTCGGCAACTTGGGTGTCCTTAGCCAACCACAGTTATCCAACCGGGGAAAGGAAAGGGAGCCTACAGCTTAACGTGAAATCCGAACCACGTGTCGTTGCCGGCGACTCTTTATATCGTTTAATCTGTATGGAAGACTTGGGAGACAATCTAAAAAGCCGACGTAGATTGTTTGTTAGGTAATGCTATCGCTTACCATGACGCGAAGAGACCAGAAAATCTAAATAATACACAGTATGATTAAGACAAGTTATATGTATGAGCTGAAAATACCACCTGACCGTAAACAATAAAAAGTAATAGCACATGCAAACGAGCACAAAAACTAATCTCAAAATTTAGCTCACAAGATCAGTGACACAAATTTAAAGGCTATCGATTCAACTAAATATCTACGAATTACCATTACGCTTACGAAAAACTCAATTTGTAACCTTATGTTATATTGTCTTAATCATTTCAACATTGTATAGTGTATTAACAACTAAAATCTGTGTTATGTTACTTTTCATGGTTTTTTTCGCTTTTTATTGAAAGTTATATTTCTAATTCCATCCTCGTCTCCACTTTTGTGTCTCGTTTCCGCCGGTTGTCGTAGGTGTCGGTGGCCGAGTGGAAAGAGACCGACACAGGAATAAAGGATGCACGCGTGTGCAGGTACGGAGGTGACCAGCCAGTGGGACAGCAGAAACTAGAACACTAGGCTAAGTTAGAACAAGATATATATTTCGTGGAGTCTTGGTAATACATAACTTTTACATAGTTCTTGACTGCAGAATGCTGATAAATAGTTTAGATAGAGGCCTGCCTACTGATGATTCCTAGTGCCTATCCGATAGCCAAGTCTTAACTGGTGCCTATCTGATTCCCTTGTGTTAACTGGTTCCTATCTCAGTCCCAAGTGAACGATGCAGTCCAGTGGTGGCCACGAGCGGAGTTGTAGCAGAGGGCGCTCGTGGCTGACGGCGTAAGAACGCCGCGCCGTGCGTGCATGGCGGCGCACGGCGTAAGTACGTGGCGCGCACTTCATACTTGTGCGACACCACATGTGTGTGTGTGTGTGTGTGTGTGTGTGTATTAAGTATCTTTTCAATCCTACATTCGCAGCTTATAATGGAACTGCCATAAGGATTGAAATTAGTGCAAGGTCATCATTTTATTCCGATTTAATTTCGTAAAAGTTTTCTATGTTTGGATTGGGGTCCAGGATTGTTAAAATTTTATAGGAATTGATAAATAAATGGTGGAATTTTTATGTATATTTTAAAGATTTTTGAAAGTTATTTTGAAGTTATTGTTGGCGGTAGTTATACTATAAAAAAGAGACGGCGTTACCTGTCAGATCATATCATTCTGGTGTTGTTGCTGTAATGAAATGCATATTTATGAAACCAACTCGCCGTCATGAAATGGTTTTGGACTGGTTAAGCGATCTGTTTCGTGCAGCTGACCGTGCGTTAAATTTTAGTTCAGTGTGCAATCGTAAGTTACGGCAAAAAGTCTCAAACTGGAAATTATCGGACCGGATATTTAACATGACAGAGAGAAAACGCGATTGCAGGTTCTAAAATGCTGATTAATTTTGAATGGGAATGATTTTGTTTGAAAGTTAATAAATTTAACAACACTCACTACATTGATGTCCGTCAGTCGTAATGGCGTCCAAACCTATTGCACAACTTAAGCGGACTGAATTACTTAGCCTGATATCAATTCCGCGGACTGAAATGAAAAATGCTCATTATATTAAATTTTGGCAACATTTCTCATGGTTTATTTTAACAAATGATCACACTATACTCGCATAGATAACAGGAGCCGACAAAGATAAGTCTAAACAGTTCGGAAGATAGGAACGGACAGATGGAGTGGAACGCTGTTCTCTCTCTCGTATTAAGAAAAAAAAAACCAAGGGAATACTGATCAGGGTTCAGAGATATACGAGAGAGACGAAAAATCGCTCTGGGATAAAATATACCAGGTGATCAAAAAGTCAGTATAAATTTGAAAACTTAATAAATCACGGAATAACGTAGATAGAGAGGTAAAAATTGACACACATGCTTGGAATGACATGGTGTTTTATTAGAACAACAACAATAAAAAAGTTAAACATATCTTGCGCGGGTCGTTTGGTGATGATCGTGTGCTCAGCCGCCACTTTCGTCATGCTTGGCCTCCCAGGTCCCCAGACCTCAGTCCGTGCGATTATTGGCTTTGGGGTTACCTGAAGTTGAAAGTGTATCGTCATCGATCGATATCTCTACTGTTTTTTTTTTCTAATAAAACCCCATGTCATTCCAAGGATGTGAGTCAATTTTTACCTCTCTACTTACATTGTTCCGTGATTTATTAAGTTTTCAAATTTATACTGACCTTTTGATCACCCAGTATCTTCGGTTATTTCTATTTTAATTGTATCATTTTTCAAGCTCACTTTTTGGTAATTTAGAGATCTCAGTTCTGACATCTCATGAAATTTTAGTAGGAACATTGTTGTACTGAGCCTACCCCTCCAAATCATGATCATTTCATTTTATTGGCAAGCCGTTTAGAAGAGTCAGTACTAACGCTCGAGAGGCTGCTCGTGTTAAGCTAGAGTACTGCTGCGTGGCACTGGATCTTACCAGACCGGACTGGTCGAGCTCATGGGCAAAAGCCAGCTCGTATTACTCGCGAAATTGAGTAGAAAGTGTCAAGGACACGATATACGAGTACTGTTTACGGTCATTAAAACAAAGGCTTTTCTCATGCGGCGGTAACTATAGACGAAATTTCAAGTAGCAACTTTCTCCTCCGAATGATGAATTATTTTCATGACTCCTAATTATATATAGGAAAATGGGCATCCTAATACAATATGAGAAATCAGGGCTCACACGGAGTAATTTAAGAGTCCGACTTTCCCGTGTGGCATTCGAGAGTGCATGTATGCATGTACGTAGGTACTTACGTAGGAGTGTGTGTGTGTGTGTGTGTGTGTGTGTGTGCGTAAATGAGTGGGTGTGTATGTGCGTGTGTTCCACATCACCTCGTTAACTGTTGGAGCGATTTCCACCAAACTGAGCACGCACATTCCTTCATATCGAGCGCCAATCGCTGTAGGTGTAAGAACAACTACGGCACATGGTTCAGGAGATATGATGTCACACACAGTGAAATTTAAGAAAAACTGCCTCACTGTGCGACAATGTTCCGCTTCTCCTGAAATAATAATAGGCCGGTTTTAACCAGACTTGCTACAAATATGGTTTAACGGTAGCTATCAATCATTAAAGGGATAAATACCACGTATGACCTGTAGTGAAAGAGATGACATTTTACGGAATGAAAACTGCCCCATCATTTATTCATTCTCTATTTGAGAACGAGTGCACTACGCGCGATTTGCAACAAAATTTACACATAATTTTAAACCTTTACGACGCTTTTTCTTACTGACAACCCCAGCAGAAGGAGCACAAGGGAAGAAGTTCATAGCTCACGACTTTTCCGTTGTTCATGTCCTAAAACTATGGCATCCGACTTGAAATTACGATATTGTATTCGCGAGGCATTTTACAGACTGAATACACACATAGTGTACCTTTGCAATTGTATCAGACTACGGCGTTCATGAGGTATAAGATCATAAACAATTTGGTTTGGGGAAAATCATTTCATCACTCATGAGGTTTGGATTTATTACGTCTTCACTATAACTCTATTCGCGACATACTTCGCAGTCATTATGTTGTTGTTGTGGTCTCCAGTCCGCAGACTGGTTTGATGTAGCTTTCCACGCTACCCTGTCCAGTGCAAGTCTCTTCATCTGAGAATACGTTCGGCAACCTACATCCTTTTGAATCTGCTCACTGTATTCGTCCCTCGGTCTCCCTCTACGATTTTTACCTCACACGCTTCCTTATAATGCTAGCTGACAATTCCTTAATGTCTCAGAATGTGCTCCACCAATCTATCCCTTCTCTTAGCATATAACAGAAACTCCTTTTCTCCCGATTTGGTTAAGCACCTCCTCATTAAGAACATATACCAATGAATGTAGCTTCAAAATTATGTTATAGTACGACACACACGTCATGGGACACGTCAAGCGTAAAACTCCATCCCATCAAGCATGTGTTGTAATTTATAACGTACTTACTAACAACTCCTGTAGCAAAAAATTCCGCAGTTAGTTTTCTAATATTCCACTCTACGAAGCTGGAAAACTATATCATTGTAGGACACCGTAGTTCAGGAGATATGGCGTTATAAAGATCCAACTGTGTGAAACCTAAACTGAAATAGTTGGTAAGCAGAGCAGATGGCGAGGAAAGAATATAGACTAACGTAAGAAATGAATGAATACACACCCGGGCAACACTAGTTATAAATTGGTTAGTGTAGGCTTTGCCAAGCAGTTACGTTTGAATCGCCGAGTAATCATGTAAATATAGCTTAGAAAACGACCAGGTGATAAATATTTACAGTTACCTGGCATGTTATGCCTGTGGAGAACGATCTGTTAATTAATATTTATAACAATGCATCTTGTTTAGGTTGTAGAGCCAATATTGCGAATACCGTATTATTTATTTCTCTTTACCAGTTTCCCTTATAATCTTAAGAAAGTTGCTTGACTTTAAAATATATTCACTCTGGAGTACATGTAAAATAAAGAGTTTCTGGTCAAAATATAAACTTGTTTAAGTACACATCACCAAAATGGATCATCATAAACAAATGTTTGTAATTCCTATGGGACCAAACTACGTTGGTCATCAGTCCCTAGACTTACAAACTACTTATACTGGGTTAAACTAGCCTAAGGACAACTCACACATCCATGTCCGAGGGAGGATTCGAACCTCCGACGCGGGAGTCCGCGTGATCCGTAACGGACTGATGACCCCGTAGTTAAGTCCCATAAGCTTTACAAACATTTTTACATTTTTTGATCCGTAACGTGGAGCTCCAGACCGCTCGGCTACTTCCGCGCGGCTGTCTCACATAAGATAGTCTTATAATTATGTGAGAATCAGTCAACATATTTTATCTTTTAAGATGATCCATTTTGGTGACGTGTAGTTTAACAAGTTGGCTATGTACTTTTACTCATTTTATATTTTGACCAGAAACTATTTATTTTACATGTACTCCAGAGTGAATATGTTTAAGGCCATGCAACTTCTGAAAATGATGATATATATCATCGAAACCTGTAAAGACGAATATACAATACGACATTGGCAACCTTGGCTCAATAACCTGCACAAGGTGTGTTTTTACAAATGTTAATAAATATTCATTTCATCAGGAGCTCATTATGTTACTTCAACGTGACTTTTTCAGTATTTAGGAGTATCGGACACTACCTGAGCAAAATGTACTGTGATATGCTAATAGGAATTACCTTTAGACTGAAGAGGCACTGCTATGACGTCCAGAGAGACATAAGGACACGTACAGACACGCTAAATCTGACACTCTGATTGGTCTTATAAGATAGGTTGAACAAACGCAAATAACTGTTGTAGATTTAGAGAATAATGCAAGCGAAAGGTAATCTACAACTTGTAGAGGGACCAAACTCTGTTTCTAAGATTTGAAAGAAATAAAAAGGAGGCAGTTACTAAGAAAAGGGGGATAGATTTACAGTCTGTCTCACAAGGCATTCAATCTGTCCCCAGAGCAATCACAGGAGGAAACTAAACAACATTTTAAAAGGGAATTTCAGTTAAGAAGTAGCACTTAAAACTGCAAGATTTGTTATTGGCTTTGCAGTTTTGTGTACAACGGCAAAAGACTTATTGAGCAGAATATATAGTTCTTTGAAAAGAGATTACACAGATAAATGAAAATGAAACAAAAGTAGTAGGTCAGGCTATCCCGAAAAGACTAAGAAATGTTATATTTGAAAGTATCTTATCCGGAAATGAAACACTGACGTTAGACTGTACAGATAAAATATTATGGCAACAAATGATTCATAGTGAAAGATACATTTATCACTTTAAAAAATCAGGAAGTTTAAGATAAAAGACCAAAATTTGACATCTAGAGGACATTAACAGTTTTTTCGGTTCAAGAGTTAAAGGATGTTTGTAAACAAACAGGATAACATTGGCTGTTATATAATCATGACGAGAGTGGAATATCAAAAACAGTCTTAATGAACGGACAAGAGACGTTAAGTCAGCGGTAGTCTGAGACTAAACTATCTTAGATTTGGTAATTGAAAACAGGCGGTAGTTGCAGACTCTCCTAAAATATATGAATGATATCTGCTACTAACAATGGTTAACAAGCATTTCATCTGTGTGGACATTTGTGACTGCTGATTTTACATAAATAATTTATTATACTTAGTCATGTTTTAATTAAGGTATTGCAACCTGAGGCGGTGGAAGTTATCTGTTGTAAAAGACGTATGTTCTCTATTCATGTGTCTGTCTGCTGCATTGGTATCGTCTCCGCTTCCTTGGGGTGGGGGTGAGTGTGGAGGGGGGGTAGTTTCAACAGATGAAAAAAAAGTTCAAGCAAATGTATTTTATGAATAGGTAACTTTTATCTTTCATAAGTAATTAATTCAGTGTGTAATGAGACAGCGGAAGTCTATGGGATTCTGTAAATACTTTAGTGTCTGCAGAAACCATATAAGCTACCTCTGCAAATTCAGTTCTTTCTAAGTGACGGTTATAAATTATTTTCCTCTCACATTAAAAATATTTTGTGATATATTTTTAATCGTTAATTTCCGTCTCCGAATATAGCAGAAAACTTTATGAATACGATTTGTCACAACTCTCTGCGCCAAAGATTCAGTTGCTCTCTATGCAAAGGTATACCTCTGTGATTGGACAGCATCCAGCAAATATTTCATGCTATACATGCGCCAGTATGGAGTAAGATTTTTTTTCAGTGAAAGACGAAAGGAAGCTTAGGGTTTAATGTCCCGTCGACAGCATGATCAGTAGTGATGGAGCTCACACTCGGAATTTTACGTAAGGATCGTGAAGGTAATCGGCCATGTCGTTTGAAAGGAACCATGCCGGAATTTGCTTGTAGTGATTTAGGAAAATCGAGGAAAATCGAAATGTGGATGGCCGGAGGTAGATTTGAACTAGCGTTGCTACTTATACCCCCTACCTATATATCCTAGAATCTTATATCCTTTTAATTTAATATGAAAATCTTGTGAACCAGAATTTTGATACTATGAGAGTCCGAACCAAAAGGCTGCACAAAATAATAACAGCAACACTCATACCTGTTTTACTTCGCTATCGTATTCATCGGTGTCCACTTCTATTTTTCTACGTCCCTCCAGGACCCATCTCAAAAGTATCAAACTGCTTTGTTATCCTTACGTTTTCCAAATAATAAATCACAATGCTGCAAGTGTAGCGTCTTAAAAGCTGATAAATACGAGAGCATGGGAAGAAGTAATGCCCCTGAATTGTTCATGTGAAAACTATTAAATGTTTTTAAGAAAACCGATTTTACTATGTAAAAACAATAGCCAACGTCGCTAATTATTTATTTATCTAGATAACCGGTTCCGGCTTATAAAACTGACATCAAGGGAATTTTAAGCATGCAAAATCATACTCAACTTGCTACAATAAATAATAGAGAAATACATATCCTTAATATAAATTCAAATCCTTTCGAATCCATCTGTCATTCACTTACCACATCACGTAGGAAAGTCAGTATAATTGCAAAATTTCACCAACTTTATCGTTGTTTAGTTATTCCATTGTATGCAGTTCAGTTACATTAATAGAGAAGGAAACCGACAGCCTGGCATGCAGAGATTAAAATAGGTGAAAACAAAAATACGCAGTCTGGAATATGCGGACGGCTTAGTGGTGATGGCAGATTCGAATGAAGGGTAGCGATCTAGTATTTCACAGCCGCAGCAGAATGTAAAAAAATGTTCAAATGTTTGTTAAGCTTAAGGGACTTAACTGCGGGGTCATCAGTCCCTAAACTTTTAAACTACTTATGAACTATCTTATACTTTTCGTACTCATGTGGACGACTTCACACTTCTCATTATTTAGAGTCAATTGCCAATTTTTACACCAAACTGATATCTTATTGAGATCGTTCTGCAGTTGGTTTTGATCTTCAGATGATTTTACTAGACGGTAAATGACGCCGTCGTCTGCAACCAACCTAAGAGAGCTACTTAGATTTTCCCCTAAATCGTTTATGTAAATAAGGAACAGTAAATGACCAATAACACTACCCTGTGTACCGAACGCCCGATATTACCTCTGTTTTAGTCAATGCCTTACCATCGATTACTACAAACTGTGTCATCTCTGACAGGAAATCCCCTATCCAGTCGCAAATTTGAGGCGATATACCATAATCACGCAATTCGATTAAAAGCCGTTTGTGAGGTACGGTGTCAAAATCCTTCTGGAAATCAAGAAATACGGAATCGATATTCCAACCCTTGTCGATAGCACCTATCAGTGTGAGTAAAGAGCTAGTTGTGTTTCGCATGAACGATATTTTTTAAATCCGTGTTGACCTTGGGTCAGTAGATCATTCTGTTCTAGATAATTCATAATATTTGAATTCTGCTTATGTGTAGGAAACATCACCGTATGATGGTGGTGGACGAATGGTTTGGTCAGGGCCTCTATAACTATCAGAATGGCTGTCTGACTGCTCAGAGGTACAGTCACGAGATCCTTCGACTTTTTGTTTTGCCCTGCGCTGGTGCCACCGGACATAGGTTCCTTCTGGTGGACGATAACAGAGTTGCACTAGTTGACAATATGTTTGGTGCTGAGGCAATTAAACGAATGGAGTGTAGTTTTATGTGAGAGGTGTCTAGTGTAATCGTAAAGGCTTGCTGGGCGGTGCCCTCGGCCTGGCTGCAGCCCGGACCTCGCCGGCTGGTTTTAGCCGCTGTCCGCTGTTTACCTCCAGCTTCCAGGAAGCCGTGCCACCCAGCTGTGCCACCCAGCCGGTCACGAGACTTCTTCACATGGGTGGACTCCAACACTGCGACCTCTTTGCTGACTTTGCTGTTGGTTTTCTTGCTACGTCCTACGTTACACTGAACATTTCTAGAAAGCAGTACAGTAGCTGATAAGTTCTCATACTTCTTTCCAAGCACGATTAACGAATTGGTCCAAATCTACGTCGACAAGCAGATCCATACTCTGCAAGTCACGGTTTGTGGTGCAGGGTCCTATTGCCTCCTACTCCTCCCACTCCATTTGAGTATTTATTTATTGGGTTATTTAATCTGACCACATTATGGCTCTCTCTTACATCTGACCAGAAACAACATAAACAAAGGATTTAAAAAGAAAAAGAAAACACAGTATTAATAACGTATATCTATAAAAATGAACATTAGCAAGACCAAAACAAAAATAATGGAATGCGGTCTTAGAAAATCAGGCGATGCTGAAGGAATTATGTTAGGTAACGAAACAGTGAAGGTGGTAGATGAGTTTTGTTACTTGGTTAGTAAAATAACATGCGATGGTCGAAGTACAGAGGATATAAAATGCAGAATGGCAATGGGAAGAAAAGCATTTTTGAAAAAGAGAAATTTGCTAACATCGAATATTAATTTAAGTGTAAGGAAGTCTTTTCTGAAGGCATTTGTGTGGAGTGTTGCCTTGTACGCGAGTGAAACATGGACGATAAGCAGTGCGGACAGGAAGAGAATAGAGGGTTTTGAAATTTGGTGCTACAGAAGAATGCTGAAGATTAGGTGGGTAGATCGCATAACTAATGAAGAGGTACTGAACAGAACTGGTGAGAAAAGGAATTTTTGGCATACTCTTACTAAAAGAAGGGATCGCTTGGTAGGACAGATTCTTAGACATCGAGGAATCGTAAATTTAGCATTGGAGGGATGTGTGTGGGGTAAAAATCGCAGAGGGAGACCAAGAGACGCGTATAGTAAACAGATTCAAGTGGATGTGGGTTGTCGTTCTTATGAGGAGATGAAAAGGTTTGCTCAGGATAGGGTATTGTGGAGAGCTGCATCAAACCAGTCTCCGGACTGAAGACCATAATAACAACAAACTAATTTATACCTGAGGTAGGTTTTAGGCACGGTTTTATAGCGATCTGATAGTTATTTAGTAATTTGAAGAATATAACGCGAAATGCGGAACAATAATTACTCTTTGAAAATTATATTTACTCTTTGAAAATGGTTTTATTGGTTGCATTGTTGCTTGATGGTTGATAATGATAAAAGTATGGAGTATATTGGGATGGAAAGTTATAGGTGTATATAAAATTCTACGTGCGTGTGTGTGTGTGTGTGTGTGTGCGTGTGTGTGTGTGTGTGTGTGTGTGTGTGTGTGTGTTTGTGTGTGCGTGTGTATTAATATTTCGCTCTGCAGCGAAAACTACAGAACGCAAACGAATGGTCTGTGTGTAATTGTCGTCCGAAGTCTCCCGTTGTACACCATAGCAGTTCCATGCCGATAGCTATAAGGGGATGGAAAATATGATGGTTGAAAGTCGTCAAATTATAAAAAAAATCGGACTGAAGGCCAGCGATGACGTTTGCGACTCTATAGCAAGGAGGTTAAATACAGCGAAACGTGATGCCATAGACTATATCTTTATTCTATCTTCTATGCGTGCTACAATGTTCTCAGCTCTTTCTCTGTAAGAATAAGCATACGAATAAGAAAATATACGAATACATAAATAAAGCAGTAAAAAAGAAATTTCTTTTAACACATCTCTTTAAAAAAAATCCTTTTGACGTTTCGCACATTACATCAAGTGATCGATCTGTGATATTATTACAATCATTATTGTTGAATTTCGTGACTGGATTCTTCGAAACGAGTGCATTTTTACGTGTGTTTTGATCTACCAACACGCGAGAGGAGCCGCGGGTTTAAGCTAGTAACAATATATGCTAATACTAATAATAACAATGATAATAATAACACAAAAATCACAGTAACATTAACAAGAGATATTTATATGGAGATAGATGTTTAACACATTTGAATTAAGTTTAATATAAATAGAAAGAAATGAATTGAGCGTATGGCTTTCTTGGCCGGGAGATCCCTTGGGGAAATGTTCGGCCGCCTTGGTGTAAGTCTTTTTAGTTGACGCCGCGTGGGCGACTTACTTGCCAATGATGGTGAGATGATGATGGTTGTCAGCGACGCTGGCACTGAGCTACGGAGGCGGACACACAAACAGAAGGAAAGAATTATTAATGAAAGAGAAGACTGAAAAATGACAATGCAAGTGGTTGTTATAAAGTGGAGATATATATGAATAGAGATTCTGCTGACGATAGGAAAGGGAAACTTTTTTTTTCTGTGGGGGGTTATGGTTGAGGTGGGGGGAGGTGGAGGAATTGCCAACAGTGAGCTACAGACTGGTAAGTGGAAAAAAAGATGGCTGTTGTGACAGAAGGTGGACCCTTAGCTGTCTTTTGAAGTTTGGATGGTTCGAGGAGAAAACCATGCTGGTATGCTTCCGCGTCGTCTCTAGTCTCTCTAATTTCATCTTGTGGTCTCTTCCCGAGGTATACGTTGGAGGAATCATACGCTCTCGGAACGTTGATAGGTCTTTCTAACAGCGACTGACACTGCAGTCTCCTGGACATCTCCGTTACGATTCCGCGCTTACTAAATTAACCAGTCAGGAAAAGTGCTGACCTCCGTTGTATCTTCTCCATATCTTGTATTACCCCTAGCGGGTACGAATCCAACATCATGAGCAATACTTAAGCGTCCTTTGATGACGAACTACCCTTCCTGAGGATTCTTCCATTGAATCTCAGTGTGGTATTTACCTTAGCCATCATTTATTTTATATGGTCGTTCCATTTTAAATCGCTCCTTTACTCAGAGATATATCGGGTGATTAAAAAGTCAGTATAAATTTGAAAATTAAATCACGGAATAATGTAGACGGGGAAGTAAAAAAAAAAGTTCAAAATATGTCCGGCAGATGGCGCGCTTCATCTGATCAGAAAAGCAATAATTAGCATAACAAATTAAGACAAAGCAAAGATGATTTTCTTTACATGAAATGCTGAATATGTTCACTATCATTCCTCAACAATAGCTGTAGTCGACGAATAATGTTGTGAACAGCACTGTAAAGCATGCCCGGAGTTATGGTGAAGCATTGGCGTCGGATATTGTCTTTCAGCATTCCTAGATGTCGGTTGATCACGATACACTTACGACTTTAGGTAACCCCAAAGCCAATAATCGCACGGACTGAGGTCTGGGGACCTGGGAGGCCAAGCATGACGAAAGTGGGGGCTGTGCACACGATCATCGCCAAACGACGCGCGCAGGAGATCTTTCACGCGTCTAGCAATATGGGGTGGAGTGCCATCCTGCATAAAAATCGTACGTTCCAGCAGGTGCTTATCAGCCAGGCTCTGACATATCGGCGTACCTCTCACCCGTCACGGTAGTAGTTACAAAACCAGAATCACTCAGTTCGTCGAAGAAAAAAGGCCCGATATCGGTAGATGTGGTAAATTCAACCCATACCGTGACTTTCTCGACTTGCAGTGCAGTTTACACGACAGTTCTAGGATTTTCGGTAGCCCTAATTATGCAGCGTTAAATGAGCTTCGTCAGCCCACAACACGTTACTCAACCAATCGTCATCTTCCGCCATCTTTTGAAACGCCCAGTCCGCAAATGCCCTCCGCTTCACTAAATCGCAGGTAACAGTGCACGATGTCGAAGGATTTTGTAAGGATACCGTCGGAGGCTACGCCTGAGTGTATGGAATGCCGGTGCGGCGTGCGGCTGCACGAGCGCTGACTTCCCCATGCATAGACGAACCCGCTACAGTCTCCTATCTTTCTGAACTGCCTCAGCAGCATTACGCCTTGTGCTCGGTTGACCACTACGGGGTCTATCGCCTAAACAACCCGTGGCTTCGAACTTCGAAATCATTCTCGCCACATCGGATCTTTACCCGTTCGAATCCCCTTGTTATGGCGATAGGATCCTATCGCTGAAGTGACACATTCCCCATTCTGATTATACAGCTTCACTAAAAGCGCCTTTTCAGGTAACGTCAACGTACTGCGACTGTTGGTGCATCCGATTCTTTCTCTCATTACGGCGCCTTTCATACACGATTTTCATGCGCAGTCACTGTCGTTTTGCTGTCAAGCGCCATCTGTCGGACATTTCTTTTATTTTTTTGATCTAATAAAACCCCATGTCAATCTAAGCATATGTGTCAATTTTTACCTCTCTATCTACATTACTCCGAGATTTATTAAGTTTTCAGATTTATTCTGACTTTTTGTTCACCCGGTATTAAGGTAGGAATTGCTTTCAGTATGTTGTCTCCTATTGCTCTCCTATAGTACAGGATATTTCATTCTGTGTAAACGCAGTACGTTACTTTTTAATCTAATGAAGTGCTGCTGATATCCGTCAAAATACTTTATGCTAAGGGTAACACACACACACCCCTGCCCGAGGGAGGACTGGAACTTCCGTCGGCGAGTAATCGCGCTCAGTGCAGCAAGGCGCCTTAGAGCGCCCGGCCACTCCACTACGGCCATTTGTTTATACTGCTGGTCAATAGCAATTCCCTGCACTATGCATAGATACTCTGCATTTCCTCCTGCATTTCTTTACACTGCTTCCAGTTTCTTAACAGGGTGATTCAACATGTGATGCATGTGCGTTTGATATTAGTAACGATCCTTCTTGGAGGAAGAGTTTACTATCCACCATTTCCGAATCCCAGTTACCAGGTGGACGTTCCGCAAAGGAACATACACTGTGTGATCAAAAGTACCCGCACACCTGGCTAAAAATGACTTACAAGTTCGTGTCGCCCTCTATCGCTAATGCTGCAATTCAACACGGTGTTGGTCCACCCTTAGCATTGATGACAGCTTCCACTGTCACAGGCATACGTTCAGTCAGGTAACGGAAGGTTTCTTGGAGGCATGCCACCCCATTCTTCACAGAGTGCACTGAGGAGAGTTATCGAAGCCTGGCATGAAGTCGGCCCTCTCAGGGGGCTCAACATTCAGTTGTTGAGTACGGGCTTGGCGAACCCGGGGTGCTAGAGCTGGGGACTGATAAGCACCACCCTCTGTCACCGTAACCATCAGGTGGGCTTCATCGTCCACCATGTGGCGCAGTGGTGGAATGTCTTTTGTCCGGAGACCGGGGTTCTTGGCTTTACCGCCTGGGTCGTGAGGATGGTAAAACCACCCTTAAAAAGCCATAAATCCTAAGGTGAGCTTCGCGCCGAGGGAATGAATGGCTGTTGAGGCAGGTCATAAGCGGGCGACCTCTCAGGAATCTGCCACACCTCAGACGTATAAGGCTTGCCCAGGCATGCGGGGCTCTGCCTGGATCGACAGTGTTTGCCTAGCTACCCGTGGGACGCCCATTGAGCCTTTTCAGTTTTTTTTTTCTGATGCTCCCGGAGGATCGGATGGGCCACCGGTGAGCATTCCTTCTCATCCAAACAAGCGAAGTCGTGAGGGCAGCTCTCCTGAGTGTGCTCATCAAAAACTACGATTTAGTCAGAGGAACAGGGCACAAACGTGTGAAACTGTTTTTGCCATAGTAAAAAGAGTGGAGGGTTCCTTTTCGAAGGTGTCCCCATACTACATTCAGAAGGCACTTGACGGGATTACGAGTCTTCAAGCGAAATCTCTGGGTGAATACCCAATGGTGGTATCATGTGAAGATCTCATGAATGAAGATGTCAGTGTTCTCCTACAGGAATGGGCTAGTGAAGGCGTCACACGGAAGTGCAAACTGTAATGAAAAGAGTGACTGGAAATCTTGAGAAGACTTCTACCTTCATCTTAACGTTTAATTCACAGGTCCTGCCCAGTCGTATTACGGCTGGATTCTTACATCTAAAGGTTCGTCCCTTCTATCCAAACCCATTTACGGTGCTTCAAGTGCCAAAGGTTTGGTCATAATATGGTTGCGTGCAACGGTCGTGCTACGTGTGGGAACTGTGGTCCGTCAGCTCTTGAGACATGTGTGGAGTGCACCTCTCCACCGGTATGTGTTAATTGCTCCAACCCACATCCGTTTTGGAGTAAAGATTTCCCCATCTACAAGTACAAGAAAAAATGTAAGAAAATAAAAGTAACGCGTCGAGGCAAAGAAGCAGTTTCAAGTCATGCAAACTCCATCATTCGTTACGTCATTTGCATCAGCTGTGAAACAGCATGCGGTCAAAGTTAGTGTGTCAACTCAGACGGAAGTAGCAACCGCTGATTCCAACACCTGCTCCTGTTGTTGCACGTTCCAAAAGCCAGATCCAGTTAATCCTGCGCCTGCCAGGGACTCAGCCACACAAACATCTCAGAGTGATGCGGCCCTGCCGTTACTCCCAACAGCAACTGTGTCCCCAGCACTGACCAGTGCACCCCAAGAAGAACTTTCCGGTTTATCGACCAGTAAAGCCAACGTACCTCAAAGTCAAATGAAATCAGCAATGAAATCAGCGGTCTCCACTGCTGCTAAAGATTTAGCAGTGAAACAGCTAGCAATGAAAGCAGAGGCCACTGCTGCCGCTGCTACTGTTGCTGACGAAACATACAGCAGTTAAATCAGCGACCACAGCTGCTGCTAATGATCTCGCGATGGAGGTGGTCCTTCTTGGGGATCCACCAAGCCTACCTGATCCACCGCCTGGGACTCCGGGCTCCCCAACAAGGAGTAAAGGTCAGTAAAGCCAATCTTCATTAAAAGGTAATGGACATACTGCAGTGGAATTTAAATGGCTTCAGAATCCATCCAAACGAATTAAAAATCCTCACATGGGCCGGGCCTGTGTGTCTGTGCCTCCAGGAAACACATTTTAAGGAATCCGATCGTCCTGTTTTCCGGGGCTATCACTTATGTCGTACCGATGACCTCAGTGGCGACAAGGCTCAGGGGGACTTCGCGTGTACCCCTCTCAGCCACCCTAAAAGCAGTTGCTGCCACAGCGCATTTTGTGTCGTTTCAGTTAACGCTTTGCTCCCTCTATCTCCCGCCACATGGACCGTTGGACGAAGATGCCCTTTCTGCACTGGTCGATCAACTTCCCCGGCAGTTCTTGCTCCTGAGAGATTTCAACGCTCATAATACTCTTTGGGGTGGTGTGTCTACCTGTCCCAGGGGCCGAGTGGTCGAACCGGTACTCCGATCAGGGTCTTCCTGCCTCTTGAATACGGGTACGATGACGCTTTTTTATGCAGCAACAGGGTCGTTTTCAGCCATTGATCTGACAGTTTGTTCTGCTGTTCTTGCAGATTCTATCCAGTGGGAGGTAGCAGATGACCTTCACTCCAGTGCCCACTTTCCTATCACTGTTCGCCTTCTACAGCGATTGCAACCTGAGAGTTACCAAACCAAGTGGTTGCACTGTAAGGTTGATTGGGTTCTTTATAGCCGACTAGCTGTTCTTGAGCAGCAGGACAACATTCTCGACTGGTTGGATCACATAACAGCTGTGATGCAGACGCATCTATTCCCAAATCGTCAGGTCACAGCAGGAGGTCACCCGTTCCCTGGTGGAACGATGAGTGTCAGCGCGCCATACGCGACCGGCGCTCAGCGCTGCGTACATTCAAGCACTCACCATCGGCAGAGAATCTTGCACCCTTTCGGCAAGCGAGGTCAAGAGCCCGACGGATATTGCAGGAGAATAAAAAGCGTCTATGGTACGAGTTTCTGAAGTCCATTAATCGTTCTACTTCCGCCACTGAAGTATGGGATTCCGTAAGGAAAATATCTGGGAAAAGGATTTGGCTACCACAAAGGAAGATGGACTCCATAAGTTGCGCCAGTCGAGATTGCTCAGACGATGGCATAGCACTTTTACAAGATAACATCGCCCACGTGTCCAGTTCCAGCTTTCTACGGTTCATGAGAGGAGACGCCTTGATTTCGCCTCTTCTAATGATGAGGCTTATAACGCTTTATTTTCTATGTGGGAGCTGGACGCGGCATTGGCTTTTGCTCGCGAGACGGCCCCTGGGCCCAAATCGATAAACTATGGCATGCTACGGCATCTTCATTCAAAGACTGTTCTCCTTGACGTTTTTAATCAGTTATGGACAGAAGAGGTTTATCCCATCCCCTGGAGGAAATCCATAATGGTACGCATTCTTAAACCGGGGAAGGACCGCACGCTCCCTGATAGCTATCGTAGTGTCGCTTTAGCTAGCTGTGTCGGTAAGACGCTGGAACGCATGATGAACTCTATACTTGTTTGGACTCTCGAATCTCGGAACCTCCTTAGTCGCTTCCAATGTGGGTTTTGTAGGTATCGATCCACTCTTGGTAACCTCATCTTCCTGGAAGCGGCTGTACAGGAGGCGTTCCTGCGAAAGCAGCACCTAATATCAAAATCTTCTTCGACATTCACAAGGCATATGGCACTACTTTCCTTTACAAATTCCTAACTCACTATTTTGGAGGGGTAATTAGATAGGTAGAGGAATGTGATGCACTTTGATCAATTATCTCGCCACCGTGCTTGTAGATTTAGAGTGTTGGATGTTTTTCCATGTTTTAATAAAAAGAAATATGGTGGCGACACGTGATATTAACATTAATGAGGATTATATTTAAAATTAATTTGCGTATCTGTGATTTTGCACATTTGAATACCAGTGGATCGTCTCTGACGAATAAAAATATATCTATTCGGTGGGGTTATTTCAAAGCTTTGTACCGCCTTTTCTTAGTATTTATAATTCGTAACTTTGTATAAAGTGTTTCTAAAGCTTATGGGACTTAACTGCGGGGTCATCAATCCATATACTTACAAACTACTCATGAACTAGCTTATAATAAAGACAGCACAAACATCCATGCCGGCCGCGGTGGCCGAGGGGACTGAGGCGCTCCAGTCACGGTCTGCACGGCCACTACAGTCGGGGGTTCGAATCCCCCCTCGGGCATGGATATTTGTGCCGTCCTTAGTCTTAGCTAGTTCATAAGTAGTTTGTAAGCTTAGGGACTGATGACCCCGTAGTTAAGTCCCATAAGTTCTACAAACATTTGAATTTGAACAAACATCCATGCCCGAGGGAGGATTCGAACCCTCGACGGGGAACGGCCTCGCGCGTCGTAGCATAGCGCCTCAATGCGCTCGGCCGCTCCGCCGCGGCGTAATTTTCTAATTGGATGATCACACTGCCTCTTGGCAGATAGTACTGATTGAGCAACATATAATTTCATCTGAAGATGAAATAAATGAGATGAAACTGGTTATCTTTATTAATAAAATATACTGCGAGAACATTAGAAATTATATGTACTCAATTCTAAAATATTTAGACCGCTTTCCAGACAACAAGTCAAATGAAATAAAAATTTTGATTGTGATTCGTGGCTATCGTACAAACTTGAAATGCAATACACCTTCTGTTTTACTTCTATTTCACCTTTGCATTCAACTTGGACTGTTGTAACCAAGACGTTGCCTACTTTTTAGAAAGCTGATATTGGGAAGAGGCTGAAACCTGTCAAGTGAGAAGTATAAGAAAGAAAGTAAAAATATTTGCTGTTAGGCCTGAGTTCAGAGCGTCCATGCGAACAGTTGGCGACTGTTCTTATTTCTGGCGGGCAGCCGTCGTCAGCGCAGTAACCGCGGTGGCAGCCTAACTGACAACCGTAAACAACACGCGTGTAGTCGACCACACGGCTCTGAGTGGCTGGTGCCAAGTAGCGGACAGTAGTATAGCAACGTTGTCTCACCAATCTCGATGCAGCAGCAGGAGCAACATTCAGGTGTCTATGCTAAGTGTTCAGCATGTGTTCTGAAGGAGGGAAGCAATTTGTCTCACCCTCCTCGACTCCAGAACAAAAACAAAAGCGTGTGAATGCCTGCCAAGACACAAACTTAATGCATTTACTGGCCCACTTTAGGTTACGGTAGTAACACTAAAAGTGGGACTTTGCGATCGTCTTTTGACAGCTCGAAATTTAAATGAAAATAACGGCTTAACGATTCATCTGACACGAAAATTGAATAACCGAATTTGTAGAGGAGAAAATTCTCTACAACTTTGCTCTTTTATGTTTTTTCGTATCTCGTATCGTTTCAGAGATATTTACAACAATAACGGCGATTCTGGGATGTCTGTCTGTCTGTCTGTACGTAACGTGTTCCCTGTTTTTAAGACGGACCGTTCAACCGATCAGCACCAATTTTTGCAGACATAATTATAGGCCGCCAGAGACCAGAATCTCCCTTTTTCAAATTTTTAGGAAAAAAATACGGTAGTAATACCAAAAAAAGCTTTTAGTAATATAATTGTAATTGAAAACGAACCGTTCATCTGGCACGAAAATTGAATAACCTAATTGGTAGAGGGGAAAATTCTCTACAACTTCGCTCTAATTGCAGAGATATTTGCAAAAATAACGGCGATTTGACGAGGTCTGTCTGGCTGCAACGTGTTCCCACTTTTTAGGTCGAACCGTTCAACCAATCGGCACCAAATTTTACAGATATAATTGTTGGCTACCAGAGACCAGACGCCTCAGTCTCCTCGGCCACCGCGGCCGGCACAGCAACATCAGTTGCACGTTGTAATGTGCTGTGGAGAACCAGATCTCTAGATGATTGTGGACAGAAAAAGAGAAACAACCAGCAGGAGTCCAGACCACAACAACATCCTAAATTGTAAGTAAATAAATAAATCTGTGGGGTCGTAGTACCTTGTGGACTTGGATGAGTAAATAAATAAAATCGATAATAAAGGTGACATAATTAACAAAGGTTTAGCATTTTGTTCCGCTAATACACCTGACTTAATTGTATTTTGCTACAAGAAAAGTATTAATTCTTTAGTTATCGGGAAAACCGCTAGAGTGTGAGATGTGACGTTACAACAAAAAGTCAATTATTGCAACAAGAACAACGACACATCTAAGTTTTGTTGGGTCCTTCACAGACGTAGCGTGTTGCTTGATTCAGTACCGAGAGTGGAGAGCCATTTTAAAAACGTTTAGACCAATCGCGACTTAATTCCGGAAGATATGTATGTGTATGGCAGATCTACAGGCGAGATTACTAAAGTGTAAGAACATAAGAGATCAAAAGTATTCCTGAAAATTTAATAATGATTACATTTCATTATTATTACGGAAAAATGAATTGTTTAATTTCTGTAAAGCGTAATACAATGCACCAGACGATGTATTTAAGTATCAGGCATAGGAGACAGAAAAGATTTTAGGCTGGCAAGGCAAACTTCATGATAAACGTCAAATTAATAACAATCTTCGATCCCCCCTCTATCATACCTTTTAGCTGAAATGCAATTGAAAGATTAAAAATTATTTGTGAGGTGATTAAACATAGGAAAGATTTTGAAAATGTATTTTTTGATCATTTACATCTACCGGTTGAACAAAAAGTCAGTATAAATTTGAAAACTTAATAAATCACGGAATAATGTAGATGAAGAGGTAAAAATTGACACCCATGCTTGGAATGACATGGGGTTTTATTATTACCCCCCCTCCCCCCCCCCCCAAAAAAAAAGTATTGCTAGACGCGCGAAAGATCACTTATGCGGGTCGTTTGGTGGTGATCGTGTGCTCCGCCGCCACTTTCGTCATGCTTGACCTCCCAGGTCCTCAGACCTCAGTCCGTGCGATTATTGGCTTTGGGTTTATCTGAAGTGGGCCGGCCGCGGTGGCCGAGGGGACTGAGGCGCTCCAGTCACGGTCTGCACGGCCACTAGGGTCGGTAAGTTTAGGAACTGATGACCCCGTAGTTAATTCCCATAAGCTATACAAACATTTAAAAACTTGAAGTGGCAAGTGTATCGTGATCGATCGACATCTCTAGGGATGCTGAAAGACAACATCCGACGCCAATGCCTCACCATAACTCCGGACATGCTTTGCAGTTCTGTTCACAACGTTATTCCTCGACTACAGCTATTGTTGAGGCATGATGGTGAACATATTGAGCATTTCCTGTAAAGAACATCATCTTTGCTTTCATTTGTTATGCCAATTATTGCTTTTCTGATCATATGAAGCGCCATCTCATTCCAAGCATGTGTGTCAATTTTTACCCCACTATCTACATTATTCCGTGATTTATTAAGTTTTCAAATTTATACTGACTTTTTGATCACCCGGTACATCTAAAAATTTACTCAGCAAATCAAATTTAAGTACACGGCAGAGGGTTCATTGATTAGCTTTTATGATATTTCTCTACCGTTCCATTCTCTAATACCTGAATCTTTCCGTTTTCTGTATGGTTTATCCTACTTTATTATGATGATTTTGTTTCCCTATGTAGTTGGGCATTAACAAAACATGTTTCGCATTCGGAGGAGAAAGTTGATGATAGGAATTTGGCAAATAGATCTCACTACAACGAATAATGCCTTTCTTTTAATGATTTACACCATAACTGACGCATCATTTCCGTAACACTCTCTGCCCTATATCGCGATAATACAAAAGGAGCTGCCCTTGTCTGAACTTCCTTTTTATCATCCGTCAGTCCCATCTAGTGGGGATCCTACAATGCGAGGCAATACTCCAAAATAGAAGACACAAATGTAGTGAAGGCAGTTTATATAGCAGAACTGTTGCATCTTGTAAGTGATCCTCAAATATAACGTATCCTTCGGTTCCCCTTACCTAAGAAATTTTCTTTGTGTTCTCTCCAATTAAAGTAGTTCGTAATTTTAATTCCTGGGTATTTAATCGAATTTACAGCCTGTAGATTTGACTGATTTATCGTTTAAATGAAGTTAACGGTTTTCTTTTAGGGGTCATATGGGTGACCTCACACTTTTCATTATCTAGGGTCAACTGCCAATTTTTGTACCGTGCTGGTATCTTAATCGTTTTACAGCTGCGTTTGATCTTCGAGTGACCTTACTACCCGATAAACGACCGCATCATCAGCGATACTTCTAAGAGATCTAAGACTACGTCGGTTGTGAAAATAAGAAACCTTCGGGACCCTATAACACTTCCCTGGGAAACGCCAAATGTCACTTCCGTTTACCTCGATGATTTTCTTTCACTTATAATGTATTGTGTCCTTTCTGATAGGAAATCGCGAATCCAATCCCACAACTGTGGCGATATTTCATAATCTAGAAATATGGAATCTGTTTGAGATCCCTAGACGATAGCATTCATCACATCATGTCAGTAGAGAGGTAGCAGTGTTTCAGAAGAATGAAATGATGCCTTCAGCATCCGTGTTGAATACGGGTCAATACGATGTTCTCATCGAGGTAGTTATTAATGTTAAAAAAAATCCTGCTGAAAACCAACTGTGATATAGCCTTGTCATTTTTCAGATCACTCCTTTTGCCTTTCTTGAATATGTGCAACTTTCAAGTCTTTGCGTACGAATCTTTCACTGTTTCGACGGTTGTATATGATAACTAGGTAATGTGCTATGGTATTAGCATACTCTGAAAGGCCCGTAATTGGTATAAATCTTTAGTGAGAGACTTGCTTTTGCTAAGCGATTTAGGTTACTTTACTACCCCACGGATATCTACTTCAAATTACGCATGCTGGCAGATGTTCCCGATTCGAATTACGTTGTATCTGCTTCGTCTTCTTTGGTGAAGGGATTTCGGAAAGCTGTATTTGGAAATTCTGCTCTAGCTGCGTTGTCATCAGAGGTAACAGCATTGCTCTCGCGTAGTGAAGGTATCGATTTTGTTTTGCTGCTAGTGTACATATGACTAGATTTTCTTTGGATTTTCCAACAAGCTACTCGTCAAGGTTTCGTTGTGGAAACTATCATAAGCTTCTCGCATTCTTACACTTCATAGAAACCCTGCTTTGAGTCTGGCATGGTCTTATTGCAAGTTATCAAACAGTTTAAAAAATTGTGAACGAGCCAAATTCTCATTGTTGTATGTACTGTTTGAGAGAGAATCGGAATTTGATAAAATGTGTCACAAGAAAAATGTCGTAGCTGCACATGGTATTCAATGGGGTTGGAAGGGGGGGGGCTTAAATTTACTTAATCCTTAATACATTTTCTACTTACTGATTTACGCTTTATGTATGTTTCTACTATTTGGCCGCGATAACTTGACGATTCTGCTGCTGCTGCCACAAGCGGCGAATACCGGCACTAGTTGAAAGTTATGCTTTTATCTACAAGTGCTGCCAACATTACAATGGTCCTTGACGCGAAAGATTACTGTAAACATTGTTAGACTAACGGTTCCAGCACTGCAGCAAGTTGCCTTCCCCTCACCCTTCACTCCCCGCAGCAGTCGTAATAGAGCTCCCAGAAGCCACCGCGCAAATCGTCAAGTTATCGTGGTCAAACAGTACAGGCTACGTACGGAGTTAAATGATTTGGCTTTACGCTACAAATAAATAAAAAATCTTCTTTTGCTCTTACTGTGAAATTTAAGATTTGTGAGTTGCGTCATTTTTCTTGCTTTAAACAGAGGCTGGAAGCTCTTGTCAAGCAATACTCAGAATTGATCCCGGATTGAGGAGTAGTCTCTCCTCAGAAGTAATTCAATGCAAGTAATAGACAAAAGATTTTTCTTCTTGTTCTGAAAGAATAAATGCTGTGCTACAACACAAGAAAATGATTACGAAACACACTTATCTAGTTCAGCTATACAGTACGTACACGTAACATGCTTAATGATGGCAACCTAAAACAAAATATTGAGTGATTGCTTTTCTTCTCGCAGTGTTTTTCACACTCGGACAGAATGATTGTGTACAACAATATCCATCCTTTAATCTTCCCAAAGTCTCACACTCTCATTCATTGTCAGAGACAGATTCTGTCACGTACCGAAAAATTTGTAGTTGAAAATATGTGACCGCCGTGGTTGAGTGCTGTAATTTTGTTCCACGTAATGCCCCTATTAAGTATGAGCACACTCGCGGAATCGTCTGGCAGTCATAATTTGTCGCGAAGAAACAACTCGTTCTTGATGCCCATTTTAAAATGTATCTCTGAACATATGTATAGTGCCATCTGTAGAAACATACAATATGTTTTGGGTTGTTGTCGCTTAAAAAAACTTCTACTGTTAATCTAACAGCTACAGCTAGGCGGCTTAGAAGTGAAGTTCCTTGACTGGCCTGCGATTCGGCAAACATATCGACGCTTTCACTGCAAGCTATCCTCTATTAATGTGACTAATGGTTACCGACCGCAGGTGATTGGATGCATTGTGTCATGATGTCTGTTGTGAATAGTACTGTTTGATGTAAGAGCATTTCTTTTGATAACAGCAACAATACTAGTCGCAGTTGCAAGGGCAAATTTTATCTATAGTCTTTGATCATCATCTACCGAAGCCACTGGAAGTTGAAACTCGGTTTAGACCGCACTGCTTCATTGTGAGCTGCAGAAAGGCAAGGTAGACCACAGCCTGAACACATTTGCCTCTTGTATACTGTGGACTAGCAGAACACACGTCAACGTTTCGCTTAATAACTACGCCGGAAGAAACTGAAGAATCACTTCGCAGAGTCTGACCTGTCTGTCGTCTTTCATTTTACACCGTTCGGTACCCAAAATCTTGACGCCATTCTATGAAGTTCGGTGCTGCAGCTAGCTTCTTTACTCTGACAGCATAGCCTTGTGAAACACCAGTATCTCGTCAACATAGGCAACACACCGGAGTTTCTTTCTTGTTACTGCTGTTTCTAGGAGTTTCTTTCGCAATTTAAGAAAAACAAGGTTCCCCCTCCTTGTCTCATCCGAAATTTGGAGGACATTAATAAGTCGTTAACTCTTTCATGACAATTTTTTACGAGCTTATTGAAGATAACAGCGGTTCAGTGACTTCGTATGAACTACTTATGCCATACCACGTAACAGTAACAAAAAATGTAGTCTGTAATTTTTTGAAAATTTGTGTGGGAAGATGGTTTCCTATGAACCATGAGCTGGTACTATCAAATTTTTCAGGATTATTTTTTTAATAAAAACTGACATTACGCAAAATAATATAGACGTTTATAAATGTTAGATGATCTGTTATTCAGAAAATATTTTTTTTTTTAAAGTCATTGCTGGATATTACGGGACAGTCTGAAACATGGATCTACACATAAGACGACTTTACAGTTTGAATACATTATTGTTGTTTTGTTTTCGGTGAATAACACCCCATATCCTTTACAATTTTTGACAGATATTCATATACATTCGAATGTCAGCGTTTATCGGAAGTAATACTATCTCTCTCTCTCTCTCTCTCTCTCTCTCTCTCTCTCTCTCTCTCTCTCTCTCTCTCTGTGCCTGTGTCTGTGTGTATGTTTCTTTCGGAAATGCACACATCCTCTGAGGAAAAATACTCTAGCCATCTCTTAGCAAGTAATCAAGTAATTCTGTAATGATAAACACCTGAACTACGTAAATACACGTAGAAACTCGTCAATAAACAGACATATTGTCTACACTAAAAGTGGGAAACGCCGCTAGACGTAGAGCCAACCCGAACCGCGGGGGAAAATACTCTCACACATTGATGTGTTAGAGTGGACTAAATATTTCTGTTATGTGTTAACACCAAGAAAGATTAATAAAAAAAATCAAATGATAACTTTCGAACTAGTTATAATACTAATTTCGTCTGGCTCATTGGCCTGGTGCAAGTCTTTCAACTAGACGCCACTTCGGCGACTTGCATGTCCTTAGCCTACCTCAGTCATCCAACCGGGGAAAGGGGACCTACAGCTTAATGTGGAAACCAAACCATGTATCGTTTCCGACGACTCCTCACATCGTTGAGAGATGAAGGATGGGTTAAAGCTCAAACTGAAAGAATTCGAGCTACGGTCGGCTTTCGAACAATCGACCCATCTGTTTCCAGTGAAGCGTTTTACCCCAAGACTACCGGGCCCGCCAGAACGAGAACCACCAAATATCCCTAAAATGATGTCTTTCGAATAACGACATTGTGCAGACAGAAAGTGGGTGTATTGACTTGTATCTCATTCTAATGTACATATGGTAGGAACAACATGACGTTAGTTCCTTCGCCCCTGGAAGACATGTAATTTTGCGGAAAGGTATCTTTCCACTACTCACGAAATGGATGTGAGGCAGAAGTTTTGAAGTCGTTTCTAGATGCTGACAATGAAAAGCAATCCAAACAATGTGGGGATCGACTGTCCGCGCTGTTTTTGCCGCTGTGCGGTGTTTTGCGTGGGCCGCTTGCTGCCTCAATCTGACGCCCGCACTCACCCGGGTCCTGTGATGGATCGGCTGCGGCTCTGCTCTTTGTAACCAAAGTATTTGCTGGAGGTCAGCGTCGCAGCATAGCGTCGACAAGCTGGCACTTCTGGCTGGCCTCTGAGGGCACGACATTCGCCGTTCCCTCGCCAGTCAACTCGCATGATGCCAGTGTTTTGGTGAAAACGAAGAGCTGTTTACTGAAAATCGGAATACGCGGTATGACCACAAAGTGAGTTCCATTTGGTTATACAGGGTGATACAAAAAAAGTACGGCCAAACTTTCAGGAACCACTCCTCACACACAAAGAAAGAAAATATGAAGACTACACGGAAAGAAGGGGTTAAGTCCATTTTACAGACTTTTCAGGATAGTAATTTCAAAGTTTAAAACGTTACAGTTTCATTGGTTATTGACATACGCTTCTGTAATATATACAGTACATTCTACGACCTTTCTTTAGTATTCCCTGAAAGTATAAAACAATAATTTAAAAAAAAACTGGAACCTTTACATCTTTTTATCTGTGAATCTATTTTTTAATTTCTTTGTGTAATGCACAAATAATGTGTGTCGGAACCGGGATTCGAACCTGAGACCTTTGCCTTTCGCGGGCAAGCGCTCTACCACTGAGCTACCCCGACACGACTCACGATGCCGCCCCACAACTCTATTTCCGCCAGTACCTCGCCTCCTACTTTCCAAACTTCACAGAAGCTCTCCTGCGAAACTTGCAAGACTAGCACTCCTGGAAGAAAGGATATGGTGGAGACATGGCTTAGCCACAGCCTAAGGGTCGTGTCGGGGTAGCTCAGTGGTAGAGTGCTTGCCCGCGAAAGGCAAAGGTCCCAGGTTCGAGTCCCGGTTCCGGCACACAATTTTAATCTGCCAGGAAGTTTCATATCAGCGCACACTCCGCTGCAGAGTGAAAGTTTCATTCTGGAAACATCCCTTAGGCTGTGGCTAAGCCATGTCTCCACCATATCCTTTCTTCCAGGAGTGCTAGTCTTGCAAGTTTCGCAGGAGAGCTTCTGTGAAGTTTGGAAAGTAGGAGGCGAGGTACTGGCGGAAGTAAAGTTGTGGGGCGGCATCGTGAGTCGTGTCGGGGTAGCTCAGTGGTAGAGCGCTTTCCCGCGAAAGGCAAAGGTCCCAGGTTCGAGTCCCGGTTCCGGCACACAATTTTAATCTGCCAGGAAGTTTAATATCAGCGCACACTCCGCTGCAGAGTGAAAGTTTCATTCTGGAAACATGCCTTAGGCAGTGGCTAAGCCATGTCTCCACCATATCCTTTCTTCCAGGAGTGCTAGTCTTGCAAGTTTCGCAGGAAAGCTTCTGTGAAGTTTGGAAAGTAGGAGGCGAGGTACTGGCGGAAGTAAAGTTGTGGGGCGGCATCGTGAGTCGTGTCGGGGTAGCTCAGTGGTAGAGCGCTTGCCCGCGAATGGCAAAGGTCCCAGGTTCGAGTCCCGGTTGCGGCACACAATTTTAATCTGCCAGGAAGTTTCATATCAGCGCACACTCCGCTGCAGAGTGAAAGTTTCATTCCACAAATAAGATTGTCAAAGTTAGATTGTTATATGATATTGGGATGATATTTCACTATATAACTTCCCTGCAACTCACCTGACAAAATTCTATTTATATTTGAGTGTGGTCATTATCGTACATGGTGTTTATGACTAATTAGGTTTTAGTGACAACACTTTTTATCAATATCCTGTTTCTATTTTGTCTCAACTATTGTATCTTCTCTGTATCAGTTAGTAAATGAGTACAATTCTTCTTGCAGTTACAACCCTCCCCTATTTCATGTGACATTGCTCTTAGCATTTAGATACTTCAGACTGTCTACCAACGCTCTGCCTTTTTCTAGACTTGCCACTGCAGCTTGAATCTGGATCTTCCATCGCCAGTTGAACACCGTCCTCAGTTGGATGTCACACGAAATTCAATCTACTACAACACAGAGAATTCAAGTGAATATCAAAGCTACTCTGTGTTAGCACAAATCACGACACGATATTCGGTTCTGCCACAGCATAAATCTAAGAAGCTAATGTGAAATCTGCTCCGTGTTTGCTTCGTGAGAATCAACAATGACATTGCATTTAACGATTCAACAATGATACTTCCGTAACAGCAGAAAAAAAATACAGCTGACTGCTGAGAAATCGACACCGGCTGGACTTCACCCTTTCTTTCCGTGTTTTGGATGGACTTGGCCCGTTTTATCAGTGTATACCAAATTTTGATCTCGATATAACTCAGTGACTAAACCCATTACATTCATTTAACTTCACTTAACTGAAAGTACATCTGATGAACTTCTTAAGGATACCAGTAACTCATTTTCGTGAAATTTGGACTTAACCCCTTTTTTCCGTGTAGTCTTCATATTTTATGTGGACATGTGTCCGGAAACGCTTAATTTCCATGTTAGAGCTCATTTTAGTGTTTGGATTGTTGGATGAACCATTCGCAGAAGTGTACCCGTGGAGGCCAATCAGCTGCTGATAGTGGCTGCACACGCTGTACTAGGTACGGAAACAACTGGTTCTCCCGTAGCACTCTCCATACAGTGACTTGGTCAACGTTACCTTGTACAGCAGCAACTTATCTGACGCTGACATTATGGTCATCGTCAACTGCACGAAGAATTGCCTCGTCCATTGCAGGTGTCCTCGTCGTTCTAGGTCTTCCCCAGTCGCGAGTCATAGGCTGGAATGTTCCGTGCTCCGTAAGACACCGATCAATTGCTTCGAACGTCTTCCTCTCGGGACACCTTCGTTCTGTAAATCTGTCTCGATACAAACGAACCGCGCCACGGCTATTGCCCCGTGCTAAATCAAATGGGCATCTATCTGCCAACTCCGCATTTCTAAACATTGCACTGACTGCACAACCACGTTCGTGATGAACACTAACCAGTTGATGCTATGTACTGATTGATGTGCTTGATGCTAGTACTGTAGAGCAATGAGTCGCAAGTCAGCACAAGCACGGAAGTCAACTTTACCTTCCTTCAAGAGAAAGTACAGTACATACTAACGAAACAATTGGGTATTTTGACAACCGTCTGCACGAATTATTTCAGTTTACATTTAAAGAGAAATACTAAAATGAGCTCTAACATGGAAATTAAGCGTTTCCGGACACATGTCCACATAACATATTTTCTTTCTTTGTGTGTGAGGAATGTTTCCTGAAAGTTTGGCCGTACCTTTTTGTATCACCCTGCATAAAACAAACGTGTACAGACATAGAAGAAAATATTTATTGTACAAAAATGTACAACTGTTAAATTACTTTTCTACATAGCTTCCGAAATTTTATAGGAATTTGACATAGAGTGGCGCAGTGCAGACTGGTGGCACCATCATTATGGTGGGATCTCATTTTACGAGGCATGTGCTGTGGCCTATTGTTCAACTGAACCGATCATTGACTGCAAAAGCTTAACTCGGGGTACATGGGGAGTGTTAGCAGCCATTCATGGACATCATGTTCCCAGACAACGATCGAACTTTTATGGATGCCAGAGCCCCATGTTGAAATATGTCTCTATCAAATGTAACGATGAGTACGTACTCGTTGTTAGGTAGGTGTGGAATCTCTGAGTTGCTCTTTGATTGTCGCGATTCTGAACAGAGCGCAGAAGCGGATATTATTATTACAAGTTTGTACGTGAGCGCGGGAAGGTGTGGCGAGCTGTGACCTCCGAGAAACTGTCTTAACACGATGGCTGCCGTGTGGCCGCCGGCGGCCACAGCAGGCAGCTCTAACGCGCCTCTGACATCATCGCGGCAGTCAGCGTGATCAGTCGAGTTTCTTTGAGTAGCCGAGGTAAGCATGCTGGCGCTGCGCTGTGTCGTATTTCTGACACAGGTATGGGCAGTCTGATTTTCTTTCATTATTATTTCTGATTGTAAATAGTGGGACATATATTTTTAAGTATGCGTCTCGGTTGCACAGTGGTAGAGTGCCAGACTACAAATCCAAACGTCGCGGGTTCGATCCCCGCGAGGCCCTAGGATTTTTATCTGTCACTTTCAACTTTTTACACCTCTGGCAGTATTGCTCATGTGAAAAATACCGAGTAGCACCGTGGTCCGGAACCCACGTTAAACTGTCGGTCCTCCTATAACTGGCTGGGTAAGTCAGGTCGGAGGAAGGCAACGGCAACCACCTCCAAACACGACCATGCCTAGTAAAGCACTGTGGTATTCAAACCAATCTTCGGATTGTTGACTGCTTTATCTTTACCTTTATGACAGACACCTTAAATCGACTGCTTTTTCTTCTGTAACTGATGGGATTTTCTTTCTTTCTTTTTATGGACCAATTGATGCATTTCAGACCTGGTGATATTACAAGATACAGGGGGAAGTTGATTGTTTCCATGTGAGGCCGCCCGCGGTGGCCGAGGGGACTAAGGCACTCCAGTCACGGTCTGCACGGCCACTACGGTCGGGGGTTCGAATCCCCCCTCGGGCATGGATATTTGTGCCGTCCTTAGTCTTAGCTAGTTCATAATTAGTTTGTAAGCTTAGGGACTGATGACCCCGTAGTTAAGTCCCATAAGTTCTACAAACATTTGAACATTTTGATTTCCATGTGAAAGGCGGGTTTTTCCAGGATGTTGGGTTCCCCAGCCGGCTGGCTACCAGTTTGAACCTAGTGAATGGGATACAGGAGGTAGTCAGGGTCTTGCTAATGTGCTTTGAAGCAGGAAGTGAGTGTCTTAAATGAGCGAGGGCGGCTAACCCAGATTGCAACTGAAATACAATAAAGCCACTCACATTATTCTAAAAATACATATAAAACCAAGGAATGATCATACGGCAAATGTAATTATATGAATGGATTCAGGAGACTTGGGAGAATCAAACGCTGTAATTACAATTTAAATATCCCTTACAGATAAAAAGCCGATAAATTTCAGTACTATAATAATAATATTATAAGACTTATATTTACAATTATTGATACGTAGTGTTAATCAGTAACAATTTAAGAAGCAAATGGGCAGCATTGTACCACGGTCCCTATCTAAAACGACGTACCACGTTATTTCCGTATGCTTTCAATAAAGTTTATTTTACTCTCTTGTTCTGCTTTTCGTTGAGATAATATTCTTGTGTCAGAACATAGATTCCACCACAGAAACACAAAACATGAACCCAGCAAAGCACATTACATTTATATATGTATTTTATTATATTTAATATTAGTCTTAGTAACGTTCGTTTTTTTATGTTGTAGACTGCCACTTATATATTTCATGGCCGACTAAAAATAGTTGATATGCAGCAGATAATTTATATACAAACAACTATACTTATTTGTGGACAAGAACTGAATATATTTACAAAAAAAAAAGCCAAGATAAATTAAATATTAATTGTGTAACTATTTTTCGACGGAGGCAGTATATTTGAACAGTGAGTCGCTACCTGAGCAAAGAGCTTCAGTCTCAACCGTTTTTTAGTATTGTTAAATATGTTTTTTAATGTAGACAATATTTGTAGGGAGGTGGCCAAAGCATTTAATACTGTGATATTCAAATGTATAATATTTTGGAAGGGAAATAGTATTTTAAAGATGAGGCGTTAGGATGTGCGGAAGTATACAATTTTGGGAGCAGGGAGAGAACGCTTTCGAACGCTTGGGAAGGGACTCGTAACTTGGACGTGGTGGTGAAACGTTGTGACGCTGGGTGGTCTGATGCCACGTTACAAACTTGAGATTTTAAGAGAGAGGCATGTGTGGACTTAGAGAATTTACGGGACTGTGACTGAAGAACTTAGTCTCTGGTGAAAAGTGATAAACTATGCACGGCAGTAGCGCTGTGGAACTGTGATAATTCAGCATTAGTGTACTCCTGTGATTACAAACTGTGTTTTATAACAAATCTTTTAATCGCGAATTAATTAGGAACTGAAATGTTCGATGGATTACATTAATTTACAAGTGATAATTTAGAACTTTTATTCTCGAGTGCGTGTGATACTTATTGTGCTTCTCATGAACAGTAGTAGGAGAAATATTCAGTTATTTACCGATGTATAAAGTAGGACCACCTTCGCGTTTCATGAGTAATAAACTCCATTTATAAAGAATTACTTCGTGAGTGAATCACTTCTTTATCTTAGAATCCATTTTGTTGGTCATTCAGAGGTTTAATTTATGTTTGTTTAAATGTATTTTCACGTCATCATATGCAGATTGATAGACTGGCTAAATAAATATTAATTACTGATCTTGTGTAAACAGATTGGGTACCTGTTTAGGGCATAGAAGCTGACATACATAACTCACCCCTGTAAACAGAGACAACAAGCCATAAACTTTTACTACCCGATTTATGTATTGCCCAAGTCTTATTGGTGAGAAGCGATGGGAAAGTCGCAACTTGAAATATAATGAAAAACTAACATGTTCAAGTATTTCTCCTCCCCTTTTAAATTTTTGAAATGATTTATTGAAAAATGACCTTTCTTTTTTGTGACGGTGGTCTCGCATTGCATATGAGTGAGCATAATAGTTGGATGCCGATTCAAATTTAATCTTATTTTGAGCAGTGTCATCGTTTTGCAATAATACAAAGATTTCATTAACCATTTCAGCTTGCACTTTTTTGTACTACTGAAACCAGTGTTGGGTACAGACAAATACTGCATAGGGCTGTCAACATTGATAGTTATCTACCTATGCTAGTTCCCTCATTGTCTAATAGTCAATGTGGCGCAAGTAAAAGACATAAAACTCGTGTACATTTGTTAGCAAGCAGACCATAAATAAAGAGTTGTACAGACTTTACCTTCACAAGAAGTAATGATTTACTTCCTAAATTTCAGCAATAAAACAGGGCCGGCCGCGGTGGCCAAGGAGACTGAGGCGCGCCAGTCACGGTCTGCAGGGCCACTACGGTCGGGGGTTCGAATCCCCCCTCGGGCATGGATATTTGTGCCGTCATTAGGATTAGCTAGTTGATAAATAGTTTGTAAGTTTAGGGACTGATGACCCCGTAGTTAAGTCCCATAAGCTATACAAACATTTGAACATTTTTTAACTAAAACAGGATACAGCACGAAAAAAATGTTTAATCAATTTTGTATCCATTGATACAGATATATCCATCAATCTTTTGTGGGAGCATTTTGTTCTGGTAATTTTACACTCCCATAGTAGAATAATTCCTGAAAGATAATGACGACCTTTTTTTTTTTTTTAAATGGACACCTTTCATTGTCATCCGGCCATATCTGCACGCAGCTGGTTTGGAGGTCATTGCACAATTCCAGAGAATGGATGTCATCGGGAGATCAGTTCGTAAACAAAATGATGGACTGGCAACACTTTCGCAATTTAGCGAATCTATAAAGACAGCGTGTTTTTGTGTTCCCTGTGAGACTTGCAATGACTGCACCCAACGCAATTCACTATTGAACATCGACGGTCGAAAGAAACTGCGACGCACTATTAGGGGTTTCAGCATCATTTCGCACCCCAGCGCATACTTATTTATTTAGCGCATGATGCATAAAATTACAAAAAAATACGCACAAAATTCAGTACCATACAGAAATTGAAAGTTTAGTTTTTTATGGAGGTAACCAGATTCAGCTCTTCAATATAAGGGAAAGCACGAAAGAGAAAACCACAACTATGTGTTTCATTGTTTGTGGAATGTCAGCACAGTCACAAAATAGGCTGTCAATTCAGCCCCATTATGAAGAATGGAGGCCGTTAGTCTAACGCCAAATTTAATCCGGTTAAGCCTGCTCCAGATATATCTAGGCAGACTAAATCCATTGAGCTTCACTCTTTCATCCTCAACTCTCAGGTTGCCCTGTGTGGGGACGTAAATCTTATTCAACTTATTGTAAAGAGAAAGGTCTTGAATATACATCATGAGATTGGGTAGTCTGTTTGGCTTGGCTGAGTTTGGATTTTATTTGCTCGGTGAAATTCTTATCCTCTGTTGTTCTAGAGGTATTAACAAGATGGTTAGCTATTGCGTTAACATTGACGGATGCGGACTTCTTCGATAGTATGGAAGCAGAATTTAATTTTCGTATCATCAGGCCTTCCTGCTTGAATGACTGAAACTTAAATTTTCATCCCTATTCATCCACCTGTCTCTCCTTGCCTTATCAAGTGATTGTAGTAGTTCAGTTGCTTTCTCTTTACTGCTGTTTTCATCAAATCTTTTCTTAACCTATTGGTCTTTTCATTACATTCTGTCACGTATACCTTGCGGAAATCTCTTGGAATAGTTCGTTTCACTGCTGCTTTCAGTAATCCTACAAACCTTGTGCACTTCTCAGGTGTTGCTTCAATCAACTTCTCCCAGTTTGCTTTTTGGAAATTCCATCGAGGTCTAGGTGTGGAATGCATTACTGGTGTTTGAAATCCAATTTGGTATATTGGCATGTGTTGACTATGGGGGAAATATTGAAGCTCTTACCTCCGTATACGAGGGACTGATGTTAGAAAGCCAGGGGTGACAAAGCATAGATCGGGCGAGTAATCTCGCCTCCACTGAGCTGAGTGAAATGTGCCCCTGTCTATAAACTCGTAGACCTGAATCAGGTTGTATACTTCAGCCCATTCTACCAACTTAATTCCGTTGTTGTCATTCTAACACTAGCCCCAGGACATTTGATGACTGTTAAATTCCCCTAATATGATATTTTCATTTGCGGAGACTATAGCTATAGGTTCAGGCCAAGATGTAGGAGATTTGTAGATATTTGTAATGACCATATTATCTATTTGTACAAATGTGGAAAAGAAAGAATGATATTCGTCGGATGGGACTACATTGTTATCAATATACGTAGCAATGCAACACTGGGCATGTTGATGTGTTGTCAATATTTTATATCCAAAAAGTCTGCCTCTGGCTAATTAGCTGTCCGTTATTTGTGTGTTTCTTGGAGTACTAGTACGTCTACTTCGTGTTCTTCTAAGAATTTAGGAAGGTAATCCTTCTTTGCTCTACTGATGCCCTCGATGCTTAATTGGCATATAGTTAGTTGTGGCCCTGGTGTACGTGTTTGGAAGTGTACGTCCTTAGAAGGATTACTTGGAGTTTTGATTTTATCACTACAAGAGGCTCACATAACCAGTAGCTTTCTTAGCAACACCTGGGGGTCACGTGTACGGTATTTTAAGGTTAAACCTTCGGTCATGAAACAACGCTCGACCCCCATATATACTAGAACTACCCTTCAGGAGTTCAACCCCAAAAGCTGACGTAGCCCTGCGCCCTTCTGCCCGGACGCCTGGCGTCACAGCTCTCGTATTTGATAATTAATTTAGAAGTAATAAACTGTCTTACTTTTAACTATTTTAATACGTGTATTAGTGTGCTCTTCAAGCGTACTGTTTAAGGTTTTTGTTTTACTTGCGTAGTCTCATAGTAATCACGAAAAGTTCATTTTGTTTACATACTCGCTGCTAGGCCGAACTTTTGAGCTCACAGACTAAACTTTATTCCGCAATTTAAGTGCAATTACTGCTAGTCGACACTCATATTAGTGTCCTAAATACGTCTGCTGCCCCTTTATATCTGTAGATTATTGTAATTCTACTAACAAATTTCTGAACACCTACTGTTTACATAATCGCGAGTAGGCCTAAATTTTCGTATACGTATTTATTGTTTTCCGGTAACTTAATTGTCTTAGTAACATTAAAATCGATTTGTATCTTGAGTGTAAAGTGCCTGACATGCTGTAGAATTGCTAGCTCCGGGATCTGGTGTGACGGATGTAATAACTTTTTTCATTGGGCGTGTAGTGGCGCGGGAATCGGACATGTGTGCGTGTCTCATCAGTGGTTTTGTAGAATGTGTAGTAGAAGATTGTGGAACAGGAGGGGAAAATTGCTGCCCTTCAGGCCGAGTTAGATGACGATAGGCGTGAACTGGATAGGTTAAGGGGGGATTAGGGTAAACAGGGGTGGGAAGTGACAACAGGCACAAGGAACAGGCCAAGAACTTCTTCAGACAGCTTTGTTATTAAGGGGAGTACCAAAGGTGATTTGATGTAAAATGTCGATTTTTATTTTTTATGGAAAATTGTTGTTTGGAGTTTTCTGTATAATTTGGTGTTATGTTCCGTAAATTTTGGATGACTGTAAACATATTAAGTGATTTTTAAATAGCTTATTGCAGAAGTAATTTCTACGGGTTTCAAGAGCACTTGCTCAGTTACAAGATATCTCGAGAACTATTTGCTCTAGAAGCCGGTGATTTATGTTGACTTATAGTAAACATTGTGCTGCATTGGTTGCAGAAATGCAAAATGGAAATAAGTCTTTCAACAATGTTGTATGGACCAGGATACCCAAGAACGTATTTGTGGGCTTGAAAACAGTGAAGATTGGGGTCAATGATGCTGTGATCACCTTCAATGATGGAAATGCAGGCAGAATAAAGGTTCTGAAGCAACTTTGAGTACATAAGGCTGGCCATAATTCGGAAGAAATCCTACAAGAACTGGATAGACAGCGAATTTCCCCAGGCAGAAATTATGGTCAGAAATACAACAGAAACTGCACGATCCCTCAGAAGGAGAAAGAGAACCTGACTGCACCTCAAGAAGATACAGATTACAAAGTTGGAGAGTTTTAGGCTGTGTCTTCATTCAATAGTGTGCTTTCCTTTACTTAAACTTTAAAGTGCTGAAGAACTACTTTTTTGGCCAATGTTCCCATTATCTCAGAAAGCACTTAAGCTAAAACTCTGAAATTTTTACCTTTTATTGACGGTGGTGCTACGTTTATATGGATCTACAATGGTAGAGATAACCCTCTTAGTTTGATAATAAAACTTAGATTATTGATTGTAGATCAGAGAATGTATAAGATATGACTCTTTTTTGGATAGTTCATAAGAAAACGGGATGTAAATATGTTAAATTCAACATTGTCAGGATATGGCATTGAAACCCCCCTTAATTTTCAAAATAGGTTTGATCTGTTACCTCAGTTAGAAACCAATGAGCCTCAGACAGAAGTAGATGTAGACAGGGCACAACAAACTTTCAGTAGAAAATTGAATAAGAATGTAGGGAAGCCTGCAAAAAGGAAGAAAGTTTTGTTGCTAGGTAGTTCGCATGCAAGAGGTGTAGGCACAGACAAATATATACAGACGGGAAACCTCCGTAAGGACCCGGTCCTACGCTCAGGGGTGCGGGGAGGGAGGGTTTCCAGCAGTTCCGTAAGATGTCCCCTGATGGCGCTGTGGCCAGAAGCAGCCCTTTAAACTGGCCAGAGCAGGCGGCAGGTAGCGGCTGTCCCCACCACCACCTCCCCTCAAACGCCAGCAAGCTGGACACAGCCGTGGCCTCGTGGCAGGCGGCACGAGCTCTCCCTTCAGCCTCTCCTCCACGCTACCCTCTGACGTGCGAGAGGCACCCAAAGCCAGCGATCCGCCTGACACCTGCTAGCATTTTACGGAACGACGAGGGGAGCGTAGGACAGTGGTTTAGAGTGGGCTGCTCCTCTATATATGTTACTCTGTGGTGTAGGCCATCTTCTGCTGGATGAATTAGCATCAGAATACCAGGCCACAAGTTTTTTCAAGCCGAGTGCAGGTCTGGGACAGGTAACAGAGGATTTAGGTTCACTCTGTAAAGACTTTACTAAAGAAGACACCGTGGTTATTGTGTGTGGGCCAGGCAATAGTATTGACAGGGATCCGGGGTACAGCATAGAGTGTGACCTAGCAAAGATTGCCTCAGCATTGCGCCATACCAGTATTGTGTTGGTGTCGGTTCTGGAGTGCCCTGACCAGCCTCACTTGAACTCTTCTGTCAGGAGAGTTAATTTGGAGCTGGAACGGGTGCTTGAATCTGGTGCAGGGTCTCACATTGGTGTGATTCCTGTTGATTCTCTCTCTCTCTCTTTCTAGGTGGGATGTGGGATGTGGAATTATACTAGGCATGGCCTCCACCTGAACAGGAAAGTGAAGGGTAAATTGGCTGGGCTTATAGCAGGAAATTTAAAGGAGGCAGGAACTACAACTCATAGTAGAAACTATTTTTTAGGTTAAGATCAGTGTCCAGTGAGAAACTCAGTTAGGCAGTTACTATAGATGTTAAAAAATTTCAAGATACTCACAAACGAAAAGTGAGAAACAAAGTATATTTCACCAAACTATTGTGAGATTGAAGAATAAAGATGATGACCTTTTGGTTTGTTTAGATGATTTAGAAACCAATAATGTAATTCATTTACTATGCCTGTCTGAGCATCACATTGTCACTGATATGGAAAAGGAAAATATCAATGGATACATGGGTACATGTAAGTAGAGATAATATGGTGAGGGGAGGAGTTGAAATATATGTCAAAAGTTTCCACAATGTGAGAAATTTAGAAAGAAAAAAGATTTGTCTAGAGCAATGTATAGAAGCATGTGCCACTGAACTTAAACTAAATGAGGGCACTTACATAATTGTAACAATGTATAGGTCTCCCTCAGGGTATTTTCAGCTTTTTCTAGAGAACTTTGGATGCATTGTTTACTGTCGGACAGGAGGAAGCAAATTATTTCTAATGTTGATTTACTGGAAGAGTGTAATAGGAAGAATGACCTTGTAGTATTACTCAGAACTTTCAATTTAAGCTCCATTATTTATTTTCCTACTCGGATAACAATGACCAGCAGCACATCGATTGACAACTTTTTTATAGACCGAGATAAGTTTAAGAACATATATGCTTATCCTGTTGAGAATGTCATTTCAGACCATGGTGCTCAGCTTGTTACAGTACATGACATAGCTCCATGCAGTAAATCAAATCACACTTTCAGTTAACAATACAAACATTCCAAACTTTAAGGAAAGCCTACAGCAGCTAGACTGGAATGAGGTGTATAAGGACCCCAATCCAAACCTGAAATATAACTTACTTCATGATACATTTTAAGGGTATTTGAAAATTGTTTTCCCAAGAAAGCAGTTAGACAAAATACTAAGAAATCTTGTAAAAAATCATGGCTAACCAAAGGAATAAGAATATCTTGCACCCGTAAAAGGGAACTGTATCCAACTGCAAGAGGGAGTACTGATCCAGAAATTGTTCAGTATTATAAAAATTATTGTGCAATTATAAGAAAAGTTATTACAAACTCCAGAAACATGTGTATCATATCTGAGATCAGTACCTCTAATAATAAAATTAAATCTATTTGGAACATTATTGAAAGGGAAACAGGGCAACAAAAGCACAGGAAAACTGTATTACAATTAAACTGAATGATAAGTGTACTAACAATAAGCCAGAAATGGAAAATATTTTCAATAATCATTTTCTAAATGTTGTGCAGAAAAGAGGATCTAGATTTTCCTTAGAAGAGCCCAGGCTACTAATAGAGGGGGCCATACCTACACAGTATGATACAATTGTAAATCTACCAATCTCTCCCCTTAAAATCAGTAAAATGATAAACTCACTGAAAAGTTAAAGTTCTTACGGAATTTATGGCATTTCGACAGATAAGAAGGATTCTGTCACTTATGTAATAGCTCTCTGAAGCATGATATTTTCCCTGATAGACTGAAATATGCCATTGTCAAACCATTCATAAAAAAGGGGATACATCAGATGTTAACAACTACCGCCCAATCTCTCTTATGATAGCTTTATCGAAATTTTTTAAGAGTAGCCTCCCATATTTGTAAAAACAAAGTACTAACCAACTGTCAGATTGGTTATCAGAAAGGCTTTTCAACAGCAAATGCTATATATGCCTTCATCGATCAAATATTAAATGCTCTGAATAACTGGACATCCCCCATTGGTATTTTTTGTGATCTTGCAAAGGCCTTTGATTGTGTAAATCATGGAATTCTTCTAGATAAGCTTAATCATCATGGTTGTACTGGGACAATGCATAAATGGTTTAATTTGTACTTAACTGGTAGAATGCAGAAAGTTGAAATAAGTGGTTCATGTAATGTCAAAACACCAGACGATTCCTCAACTGGGGAACTATTGAGGATAGGGTGCCATGGGGTTCGGTCTTAGGTCATTTACTGTTCTTCATATACATAACTGACTTACCATTCTATATTTATGAAGATGCAAAGTTAGTTCATTTTACTGATGATACAAATATGGTAATCACATCCAAAAAACAAGAACTAAGTGATGTAATGTTTTTCACAGAATTACTTAGTGGTTCTCTGCAAACCGACTCTCATTAAATTTTGATAATACACAGTATATGTAGTCTGCACAGTAAATAGAACATCTCCAGAAAAAATATAGACTTTGAACAGAAGTCTGTAGCGAAGGTAGCATTTTCAAAAAATTTAGGTGTGTGCACTGAAGAGAGATCAAACTGGAAGCAACCATAGACTGTCTGCTGAAATGTTTGAGTTCAGCTACGTATGCTGTTAGGGTTATTGCAAATTTTGGCGATACGAATCTCAGTAAATTAGCTTACTATGCCTATTTTCATTCACTGCTTTCGTATGGCATCATATTCTGGGGTAATTCATCATTGAGTAAAAAAGTATCCATTGCACAAAAGGGTGTAATCAGAATAATAGCTGGGGCCCACCCACGATCATCCTGCAGACATCTATTTAAGGATTTAGGTATCCTCACAGTAACTTCATAGTATATATATTCAGTTATGAAATTTGTAGTTAATAATCCAACTCGGTTCAAAAGTAATAGCAGTGTGGACAGCTATAACACCAGGATAAAGGATGATCTTCACTATGTATGGCTAAATCTGAGTTTGGCACAGCTGCCACAAAAGTCTTTGGTCACCTACATCTACATGGGATAGTCTGCAAATCACATTTAAGTGCCTGGCAGAGGGTTCATCGAACCACAATTATACTATTTATTTCCCATTCCATTCTCGAATAGCGCGTGGGAAGACTGAACACCTGAATCTCTCTGTTCGAGCTCTGATTTCTCGTATTTTATTCTGATGATCATTTCTACCTATGTAAGTGGGAGTCGACAATATATTTTCGCATTCGGAGGAGAATGTTGGCGATTGGAGTTTCGCAAGTAGCATCAGAAGCATGACAGATAGCCAACTAACATTTAAAAGTAAATTTAAAAAAAAATCTGAATGGCAACTCATTCTACTCAGATGAAGTTTTAGATATAAATTAGTAAATCTAAAAAAATAAAATAAAATAAATATTATGTAATGTAATATTTTGTGTAATGTAACGACTTGTACAGAAACCCTTCATTAACCTGACACGTTCCACGTCATTACGAAGTGGCTTATTCATGATCTATGGAACAATTATTAATCTAATCTAATCTTTCCGTACCGCACCTCACTTTCTGCTGATTTCTTCGCCTCCGTCATCATTGGCTTCACTAGATAATCTCTTGAGAGTTGGCGCTGCAATCTCTCACAGACGCACACGAGTGACGGTGTTGCGACATCCACACCCTGCTTTCGTAACTTGCGACACTTTATCAGTTGGCCACATATCACATTTCATTTCGTATTGTATGCTTCATTTGCTGAAATCTTGGCACTTTGTCAACAGAAAAATTTCGACAAAGTTCTGTCACAATCGCTTTTTTTTTTCATTGAATGATGCAAGAGGCGAATAATTGTGAGCTCACGGCTTTCTTATCTCCGTGGCAACTGCAAGGAAGACGGCTGACTGGGCAGTGGCGACCAGGGGAAACTGCCGCTGCATTCGCTCCCGCTCATCTCAAGAGATTCACTCGTTCCGAACCTATTGCGCGTGCTCTCTCTCTCTCGTTCTGAACAGGAAGCGATGGCAACCGACCAGTGATCTCTTCAGAAACTGGATGTATTACTCTGGTGTCTCAGCATACGATTGCAGCGTGCATGCACATTCATATGTTTTACACGCGATTTCCCATTGTCCGCCATGTTTATATTTGGCAACATAGACCAAAGATAACATAGACTGCGCATGTCCCTATCTCTGCTGTGCTGTGGTTTGAAACCAACATCTAAAATTGCCACGTGACCGAGTTTTTCTCATTATGAGCGATAGTTTTTCTCATTTACAGGTGATGTCAAGCGTTGATTTTAACAATAAAACGACTTCTCGTATTCTTGATACACATCTAGTAGAATGTTAACGTAATTTTATCATATTGTTAATATTAGTGCAGTTATTGTCGTTGCCCAGGTCAAAAGTACCGTATTGTCAGCTATTTTTAGAAGCGACAGAATTACATATCCTCAGTGTTCATGTTGCGCTATGAAGCTTTTTGTAACTTATGAATGTGATTATCGACGGGAAAAATACTTTAAGCTGCTCCTGAGCAAGTTTATAGGTCAGCAAGTAGGTCATTTCTGCTGAAAATCTGCTTTCAATAACGTTATACAAAACTAAACATTCATACATACTGGTTATTTTCCACATGAAGTCACTTCTTGGCTAGTGCATTGATGATGTTTCCTCATTACTCTATTATTTAATGTAAACAGCCAATACTTTGGTTGTTTTACGTTTTGGCATCACGGTCTGTGCCAAAAGTCTTAAAATATAAACGGTTGTATTTTGTTAAAATCGGACATTATGGATGCAAACAGATCTTATTTCTTATAAAATCACAACGAAATATTTTACATATGTTGTTGAGGAATCGTAAGGAAACTGATGCTCCTTTCAAATTTATATTTGATCTTCTACTCCTGTGTAAAATGCAGACTAAAAGACTCACAGTACAACGACAACAATGTAGTTCGGTTGCTTGTAAAAAGACTGCCGATACGTTCCATATAGGCGCATGTAAAAACTGTAGCTATCGCACTAACTCTCGCAATTGCGGAGAACTAGCGTCAATTTTACATCTAAAGATGTAATAAGACTAAGCTAATACGTTTCATTGTCAAATATATGCTTAATTTCCGTTATAAAGAATAAGAACTGCAACTCTCAGCTATATTTCGCATTACTCGTAATGAATCCGGTATCCTGCCCCGAGTCACGTGACTTAGATGTTGGTTTCAGTGTAATGACGTCACGCGTAGTCTATATTATCTATGGTATATGTTTGGCAACGAGTTTCCATGAGTTATTCTTGACAAAGAATTGCTTTCTTACCTCTAGATTTGGAATTTAAGTCAATATGGGATGCAACAGGCTTCTAAGGAAGCGGAATTGAAACGTATTTTCCTTTCTTTTTCTCGTTATACTTCATAGCAGCCATATTTGAATTTGATAAGAAACTAAATAAGAACATCTGTGGCTGGCACGCTCAGACTGGTAGTATAGAGATCAATGCAACCGACTCACAGCCGTGGTAGTGCAACCAACATTAATACTAAAATACTTATATAGGAATACCGTTCGGCATTATGGCGTAATATCTATATGCGGCACTAAAATTTCTTATCAATTGGTCGACGTCAGGTTTTTTAATACCACAGTTCTTCCAAAACCACGACGGCTGGTGAACAATTTTGTTACTATAGAATGTTATTCCCAATTCACCCGGTCTAGCTTGTGTTATAGGTACTAGGAATGCGAGACATAGCTCATAGGGTAACTTCGGATGTGATCCCAATTTTTATAAAATTCAAATGTTTGTCAAGCTTAAGGGACTTAATTGCGTGGTCATCAGTCCCTAAACTTACAAACTACGAGGCGCGTCCAGAAAGTAAGTTCCGTTTGGTAATAAAATGAAACTGTACACAGATACAGAAGAAATTTTTATTGCACAAAATTCTACAACTCTTAAACTACTTTTCCACATAACTGCCGAAATTTTGTAGGACTTGTCATTGCGTGCCACAAGTTTTTGCATGCATCCTTCACAGAAGGTTGCCGCCTGTGTATTCAACCATGTGGTAACAGCTCTTTATCATCGTTGAAGTGTTGACCACCAAGGACAGATTTAGGTGTAAGAAGAGATGAAACTCGCTAGGAGAAAGGTTCGAGCTGTATGGAGGATGATCAAACAGGTCCCATTGAAATTTCCGTAAGAATTGTTTGGTCACATTCGGTGTGTGAGGTCAGGCATTATCGTGAAAAAAAAAATCTTTTGACAGTAATCCTCTTCTTACACCTAAAATCTGTCCTTGGTGGACAACACTTCAACGATGATGACGAGCTGAAAGAACATGCTATCACATGGCTGAATAGACAGGCGGCAACATTCTACGAAAAAGGCACAGAAAACCTTGTGCCATGCTATGACAATTGCCTACAAAATTTCGGAAGCTATGTAGAAAAGTAGTTTAACAGTTTTAGATTTTTGTACAATCAAAATTTTTCCGTATCTGTACCCGTTCGTTTTATACAACCAAACAGAACTTACTTTCTGGACGCGCCTCGTACTTATGAACTACCGTATACTAAAGAAGACACAAACATCCATGCCCGAGGGGGGATTCGAACCCCCGGCGAGGAACAGAATCGCGCATCGGAGCCGACCCCCCCCCCTACAAAAAAAAGTAAATCCAAAGCTGCAATACAAAACTTTAATTTAAAACGTAACCTCACCCTGAGCGGTCACCTGTTTTTGCTTCTACTATTACTCTGTAAGGTGGACTTTCCGCTATTTGTTTTTCTTTATTCTAGTAATGGGTGAATTAGATAACAAAAATTTCATGTATCTATCAGTCGCCTAGGTTCAGTATCTGTAGGGTATTTCTGTCTATAACGTATTAATAAATGACCCAAAGTTTATTGTAGGGTTTCCACATCAACCTCCACACCAACACAAAATAATGTTTTTTTTTTTTTTTTTTTTTTTTTTTTTTTTTTTAATTTCGAAACGGATAACGACTTTGAACCAAAACCCAGTCGCCTGTCAGACACTTTATTTACTGTTACTTTAATGATCATTGCAATTAAATTAAAAAATTCGCATCTCTACCACATGTACTTGGATGATTATTCTTTCGTCCACCAATCGTTACACATAATATGGAGAACATAACTGGTTTGTTCAATTAAGAAGAAGGCAGTTTTTTAACATTTTTGAACATTTATTGTTACTAGTAGATTGGTTTAGCATCTCAAAAACAACACAAACTGACAGCATTCTTAGATTACTTCTAACCCTATCTGGTCTCCTAAATCCTTCCCTTAATTTCTCTACTCTTACGTATTCGGTAGGATCAATGTGGGCAGAGGGCAAAAGGAACGCTGATCGTACACACGCACATCCTGTTTCAAAGATGTTCAAACGTTTGTAAAGTTATGGTACCTAACTACCGTGGTCATCGGTCCCTAAACTTACTAACTCCATAAACGAACTTATCCTAAGAACAACACAAACACCAATGCCCGACGGATTACTCGAACCTCCGACGTGGAACGGCCGCGCGCACCGTAGCAGGGCTCCTCAACGTGCACGGCTATTCCGCTGCGGCCATCCTGCTTCATTCTCGTAGCACGCTGCGTTTTCTTCCACACGCCTATAAATTACGATGTGTTACGAGAATTGGCAGAAAGCAGTAATACCACTCAATGTTCAGAATGTTAGTCAAGCTTAAGGGACTTTAGTGCTGGGACACAAATTGCCGTGCCCGAGGGGGATTCGAACCCCCGACGAGGCACGGCCTTCCGCATCGTAGCGTAGCGCCTCAATGCGCTCGGCCGCTCTGCCGCGGCAGTAATATTACAAGAAGGCTCGTAAACTTATTAAAAATTCATCAGATTAATGCAACAAGGAAGCAGATGAAAATATTTAACTCTGAACAACGATCTTTAAGCGTGTATAAAAGTAAAAAGAATATTTTACTGTCGCTAACCCTCCCCCCCCTCCCCCATACAAAAAAGGACTTCCAAACTGTTTACGCTATCAGCTCTGACCACACGCTAATCATAACTAATGACGTGAAGCAAGCTCACTATTAATCGTAACGAACTTTATTCCATTGCCACGTGGAGCCTGAATCAGCACCGACATTTTGCACAAAGTTCGTCATTTTCAAAGAACCGAAAAATAAAATCATAGTATTTAAAGAAGTACACATTTTTGCTATTTCTAACGTGAAAACCACGTGAATTCATTAATTTTACTGCATATTCCCTCACTTTAACGAATTGGTGCCAACTACCGCCAAACACAATGCATATAAAATAAATCATCAACATATTTACAGAATAAACTCGGCCACGTTGTTTTATAACATTAACCCCTTGGTTTCCCACTAAACTTTTTCATAAAAAAAATAAAAAAAACCATAGGACTGCATCTCAGCAACGGTTACAGGATAACAAATTAATAATTAGCCACCCAGTTGCAATAATAGTAGTTTATTAAACTTGAGCAGGGTTTCGACGGATATAGATCCATGTATACCTATTGACAATGTGACATCATAAATTAAAAAGTCATAATCGTTATGCCTGAAATATGCATCATACCAAGCCTATTGTCTAAAATCAGAATAAAACTGTTACTTACTATACTTGCATATCACAGGAATTGGACATCCCTATGTTCTAGGGAATGTGATTTAGACGGAAAGATGCGTCAGCGCATTTGCAATCATTCACAATTAATGATTTGAGGCAAGGAGCGTGCATACCAGGACGGGTGGCACATGCGCCATGGAACTTTCAGTGGCTTTAAGTAGCTATTGGCAGAATTTACGTAGAATTTATAACGGTGTCAATAAAGGGAATATTTGGATAATAAGAGGGTAAGAAGGTTGAGAGAAGATGTGGAAACAAATATTACAAAGGTCAATTGTAAAAATATGCTGACTAACAAATACTGTTGAAATTCATTGCGTAAGTGAACAATAATAATAGAAAAGTGTACCTCTCAGATGAATAAAAATAAACTGGATTAGTATGTGGTTTATAGTATGGTGATAGTATGGCTGTCATGTCAATTACATTGGAGAATAACAAATGTAAGCAGGTTTTAGATTTTTGAGGAAATGAACAAATCCCAAAGGCTATCGGTAGCTGTAAGATTTCATGAGCAGTATGGGTTTGAAGCCTTCAAAATATTGTCTTACAGCCGAGATTTAACTGTTCATTTAATACATTGCCATTCTTGAGTTCTAGATGTTTAAAGATCTCAAGTTTTTCCCAAATATATATTGCAACTGGCTGGCTGATTATGAATTTGTTATAGACCAGAAGGGTACTTTGTTTCGTGACTGGCTCCAAATTCAACTACCAAGTCCGCACATTATTCATATGAAATAGCTAATGTTTCCCCGGAATTCATCACAAACCGATAGCAAACGATTATCTGGCCCAATCCGTCCAAAGTAAATACAGCGTTAACACAAATTTCACCCATTCTTCACCTTTACCTCAGAGCTACTTACACTTACAGCCTCTTCAGTCAACGTTCAGACCAACTCTGCCTTCTACTTGCCCAGTAGCCGCGCTCTCATTGGCCAGTACCAACTTGGACCACCTACCAACCCGTTCACTCCCCTGCGACTGCCAGCTATCGACTGACACCAACCAGTCTCAAAGGAACCTCTCTGAAGAAACTCGCAAAAACAAGTATTTCGCAAACCCTGCCAGATGCATGCACTATCTCTCAGCAGCCGATACTAACGCACTCAAGCCAACACCAATCCCTCCACATGCGCGCGCGCGCACACACACTCACTCACACACACACACACACACACACACACACATATATATATATATATATATATATATATATATATATATATATATATATATATATACAAGGATAGGGAAATGGGTTCTTTGGAGCCTGTCTCCTTGTTTTTCTTGTTGCTTGCAACAAGCATTCTAGTTTCCACGTAACTCCCTAATGAACTTCAAGATTGCAAATAAATACATAAACTTCGTAAATCTGATTACAAACGGCACTGTAATTAAATGATATCATCGAACAAATCTATGCTTAACTGTAAAAAGCAGGAAAGGGTACAAACCCTTCCTTTTATATAAGGTCCAATACACTATATTACGTATTACATAATCTGAATATTTAACTTCATTTTGTACATAATCAATTTTGTTATCTTCATAACCAGTAATAGCAATACCAATATAAAAAAGATTAGTATACTTGATTTATTAACCTTTTCCTATCTTTAATATCAGCAATACTAACAATAGTTTCTGGTTAACAATATAATACAAACTTAAATTTACTTCGTCCGTCATACTTCCTCCATGGTACACCTGATAACACGGAGGCATGAATACTAAATAACTTAACGTAAAAAGCACTTAGGTTTAAGACATTCTGATCAAAATCTTAGTCTTGTTTATGTTAGATTTTGTGTGTATGTAAACTCCGTTCACCAATGGCACATATTATCAAACAAGAAACGTGAGACGTTTGACTAAAACGTTTGACTTCAGCAGCTTATGCTGTTACGGTTACTGCAAATTTTGGTGACAACATCTCAGTAATTTAGCTTACTATGCCTGCTTTCATTCACTGCTTTTATATGGCATCATATTTTAGGGGAATTCATCTCTGAGAAAAAGGTATTCATTGCATAGAAACATGTAATTAGAATAATTTATGGAGCCCATCAAGATCATCTTGTAGACACTTATTTAAGGATCCAGCGATTTTCACAGTAACTCCATAATATGTACATTCTCTTATGAATTTTTTTATTAATAATCCAACCGAATTCAAACCAATAGCACTAGGAGAAAGGATGATCTACACTATTCAAGGTTAAATATAAATTTAGCACAATAGGGTGAATTACGCTGCCACAAAAGTCTTTGGTTGCTTACCAAATAATAATAAATGTCTGACAGATACCAATGAGCATTTAAAAACAAATTGAAATACTTTTTTAATGACAACTTCTTCTACATCTACATCTACATAGATACTCTGCTAATCACATTTAAGTGCCTGGCAGAGGGTTCATTAACCACTTTCATAACTTTTCTCTACCGTTCCATTCTCTAATAGCGCGCGGGAAGAAAGAATACCTAAATCGTTCCGTTTTCGATCTGATTTCTCTTATTTTATTGGGATGGTCATGTCTCCATAAGTAGGTGGATGCTAGCAAAATATTTTCACATTCAGAAGTAAAAGTCGGTGATTGAAACTTCGCAAACAGATCACGCCGCAATTTATAACGTCTTTCTTTTAATGATTTCCACCCCAATTCGTGCAACATTTCCGTGACGCTTTCCCCCCGTAACGTGATAAAACAAAACGTGCTGCCCTTCTCTGAACCTTCTCAATATCTTCCGTCAGTCCCACCTGGTGAGGGTCCCACAAGGGGCAACAGTACTCCAGGAGAGGACGCACAAGTGTGATGTAGGCAGTCTCTTTGGTGGAGCTGGTGCATCTTCGAAGCGTTCTGCCAATGAAACGTAACCTTTGGTTCGCCTTCCCCACAATATTTTCTATGTGTTCTCTCCAGTCAAAGTTGTTCGTAATTGTAGCTCCTAGGTATTTCGTAGAATTTACGACCTTAAGGTTTGACTGATTTATCGTGTAATTGAAGTTCAGCGGATTTCTTTTAGTGGTCATGTGTATTACTTCACACTTTTCTTTATTTAGTGTCAATTGCCAATCTTCGCACCAAGTAGAAATTTTGTCTAAATCGCTTTGCAGTTGCTTTTGATCCTCTGTTGTCTTCACTAACCGATAAACGACAGCATCATCCGCTAACAGTCTAAGGGAGCTATTCAGATTGTCTCCTAAATCGTTTATGAACACGAGGAAGAGTAGGGGACCTATAACGCTTCCCTGTGGAACGCCAGATATCACTTCTGTTTTACTCGATGACTTACCGTCAATCACAACGAATTGTGTCCTTTCTGGTAGGAAATCGTGAATCCAATCCGACAATTGGGAAGATATTCCATAAGCACTCAATTTAATTAGAAGCCGCTTGTGGGGTACAGTATCAAAAACCTTCCGGAAATCCAGAAATATGGAATCGATTTGAGATCCGTTGTCGACTTCATGTGAATAAAGGGCAAGCTCTGTTTCGCAAGAACCATACTTTCTGAATCCGTGTTGACTATTGGCTATTGGTTAATAGGTCGTTCTCTTCGAGGTAGTTCATAATATTCGAACAAAGTATATGTTCCAAACTCCTACTGCAAATCGACGTCAATGAGATAGGCCTGTAATTTTGGGGATCACTCCTATTGCCTTTCTTGAATATTGGAGTAACTTGGGCAACTTTCCAGTCTTTGGGTATAGATCTTTCGTTGAGTAATCGGTTGTAAATTATAGCTAAGTACGGAGCTATTGCATCAGCATACTCTGAGAGGAATCTAGTTGGTATACTATCTGGCCCGGAAGATTTATTTTTGTATAGTGACTTAAGTTGTTTTACTACTCCAGGAACATCTACTTCTAAGTTTCGCATGCTGGCATCTGTTCTTGGATTGAATACTGGAGTGTTCACTTCGTCTTCATTGGTGAACGAATTTCGGAAAGCTGTGTTCAGTAATTCTGCCTCAGCAGTACTGTCGTCGGTACTATTACCATTGCTATCGCGTAGTGAAGGTATTGTTTGTGTTTTGCCGCTAGTGTACTTCATATATGACCAGAATTTCTTTGGATTTTCTGCAAGATTACGAGACAGGATTTCGTTGTGGTAACTACTATAGGCTTTTCGCATTGATGTCCGCGCTAGGTTGCGAGTTTCAGTAAAAGATTGCCAGTCTTGTGGATTCTGTGTCTTTTTTGCGTTTTTCTTTGTTTCTGCAACAGTGATCTGTCTTGTTTTGCGGACCACGGGGGGTCAGCCCCCTCTTTTATTAATTTATTTGGTATAAATCTCTCGATTGCTACTGATATTATGTCTTTGAAAGTGAGTCACAACTGATCTACACTCGCACTTTTAGTTTTGAAAGACTGGAGAGTATCACTCAGGAAAGCGTGAAGCGAATTTTTATCTGCTTTATTGAATAGATACATTTTTCGTTTATTTTTTGTGCATTTGGGAATTTCGACATTTAGTCTCGCTAATACAACTCGATGTTCGCTAATCCCTGTATTTGTTTTGATGCTCTTTATTATCTCCGGATTATTTGTTGCTAGAAGATCAAGGGTATTTTCGCAACCACGTACTATTCTAGTGGGTTCATGAACTAACTGTTCGAAGTAGTTTTCAGAAAAAGCATTCAGAACTAGTTCGGACGATGTTTTATATTTGCCGCCGGTTTTGAATACGTAATTATGCCAACATATCGAGGGTAAATTAAAGTCGCCACCGATTATAACAGTATGCTTCGGATACCTATTTGAAATATGATTCAAGCTTTCTTTGAACATTTCTGCAACCGCATCGTCTGAGTCAGGGGGCCGATAAAAAGATCCAATTATTAATTTATTTCGGTGGTCAGGTATAACCTCTACCCAGACCAATTCACAGGAAGTATCTGCCTCAATTTCGCTGCAGGATAAACCGTTTGTAACAGCAATAAACTCGCCACCCCCATTTTATTTATTCTATCCTTTCTGAAGACCATTTGACCCTTTGAAAAAATTTCGGCCGAATTTATCTCAGACGTCAGCCAGCTTTCAGAACCTATAACGATTTGTGCTTCAGTACTTTCTATCAGCGCTTGGAGCTCAGGAACTTTCTCAATACAGCTACGACAATTTGCAACTGTTATACCAATGGTTTCTAGATCTGATTTCTTCCTGTGTCTGACCTGCCCCCTTTGAGACTGAAACCCATTTTGTGTATTCCCGAGGCCCTCTAACCTAAAAAACCGCCCAGTTCACGCCACACAGCCCCCGCTACCCGTGTAGCCGCTTCCTGAGTATAGTGGACTCCTGACCTATTTAGCGGAACCCGAAAACCCACCACCCTTTGGCGCAAGTCGAGGAATCTGCAGCCCACACGGTCGCAGAACCGTCTGAGCCTCTGATTCATCTACTCAGTAGATGAATTTTTAAATAGAAATAAGGCATTTTTAAAATAACTTAATAATATAGAATAATAAAGAGTGCAAAAAGATAATTGAGTAACCACAATGTCTTGACATAAAAACAACTTTGTAAAATATACTTCCTGGAATTATATTCTCTTGCGTCTGATACTGTGTGTTTTAAAAAAAATATAATTTCATTAACGAGCGCTGTTTCTCCAGAAATGTATTCTAAAACTATAATTCCTGGAATTTCTGTCGTATGTTTAAAAGTCACCCAAAGAGCTACCATGCTCCAAGTATTTGTTACACATATGTAAATGGGAAAGTAGGCTTAAACAACAGTTAGAATTGTGAAATACTAAGAAAGTACTTTGAAAAATTAATTAGCTGTGAAGAACCAGAAGATTCTATTATAGCTGAACTTTTAAAATGGTCTCAAACAAAAATTATAACTAACCTTCAGCTCATGTTTCAAGAAATATGGGAAGCTGGAGGAAGATACCAGAAGACTGGTAAGTGGCTCTTAGGCAACCCTTGTACAAGAAAGGTGATAAGCAAAATGTAAATAACTACAGAGTTATATCTTTGTTGCCAGTGGGTTGTAACATATTTTCAACAATACTACTAAACAGCTTAGAAGCAACAATTGATAGTCATTTGGGAGAGGATCTTGCTTACAATAGATTTTCAACCTAAACTCCATAAGCCATCACAGACTTACAAACTCGAAAGATATAGTTGTAACATTTATAGATTTTTTAAAAGGCATTTGGCTCGGTTGATAGGAAACACTAGACAAAGTGATCAAAGAATTTGGCATCAAATACGATTTAATAAACCTTATTTGTGAAAATCACACAGACACCAAACCAAAAGCAAAGTTTCAGGGTGAATTATCGGAGGTATTGACCATGAAGGTGATGGCCTGTATCCACTCCTCTTTAACTGCGGAAAATAGTAAGAGAATGGAAACAAAAACTAAAAGAAGAGCAGCTATCGCCAATCAGACTGGGAATTAAAAACAAAGGTATTGAAATTCACTGATTAGCATTTGCAGATGATTTTACCATTCTTTCTGAAAACGTAACAAATGTCGGAATACAAATCAATCTCTTAGAAGAAATACCCAACAATGCATGTTTAAGAATATATGTAGAAAAAAATTATGACAAACATAAAAAAAATCTCCCGGAATCCCTTGCAACAGATATTGGTCACATAAAGAGGGTAAAGAAATTTAAATATTTGGGAGAAATTACCCAAGAAAATGGTTCAGAAAGAGTACATAAAATGGAGAGAGCCTATGGAATCACTAGGAGTATCTGCAACAAAACATGTCTGTCTAAAAATTTTAAGATACATCACTACAACACAGTAGTAAAAGCAGAAGTTTTTATAGAAGTGAATGTTTAGCACTGAACTAAACATTACATTAACTTGAGCTCCTAAAAAGAAAGATCACTCGAAAACTACTTAGGCCACCAAAAAATACAGAGGTATGAAAATTAAGAAGTAATGAGGAAGTTTATCACAACATAGAAAACATAACTGAAACACTACAATAAAGGCGATTGCTATTTTTGGACACTTATGCAGAATGAACAGCAACAGGTTAACTAAACAGATTTTTAAATGACAAGAAGTTAATAATAGACTGAATTCAAGAAGTTAGGGAAGATTTGAAAAGAAAATAAGTGAAAAAGATTCAACAGAAAGAGAGGTTTTCAATATGATAGTTTAAAGATGGAAGGATTCCAAGGCAGGTGGGAGAAGAAAACAGGGTCAAAATGGTCTGAGGAGAGAAAAAGGATACATACTGAAAAGATGAAAAAATAATGGCAAAAAAAAAGAAAAAAAACAAAGAAGGAAGCATTCAGTTCAATTTTTCAATTCAACAGTCAGTTGCATAAGACATCATCATACATTAAATACATATGTTTGATTTTAACAATACAACAATTTACAAATTATATAATGTACAAAAATATACAAAACACTTTATACAAAAAGGTATGTATTTATAAAAAATACACAGAATCTGTTTTTAACAGTACAAAAATTTACAAATTATATAATATACAAGAATATACAGCACATTTTATACAAAGATGTACGTGAATATGTATTTAAAAAATACACAGAATCATCATTTAAATTTATATTGTGAGGTCCTGCATTTCACTGTGCAGAAACTCATCTGTTGAATATAAGGCTTTTTGCTTAAGCCAAACTCCCATTGTCATTTGAAACTTACTGGTACCCAGTTCTCTTATACATAGGGGAAACTTGTAGTACACTTTGCCAATATGTAGGAAATTGAATTTTGCTTTGTTAACCTAACCAAAGGTATGTTCAATGAATTTGAACTTCTTGTGCCATAGTTATGGGAATCTGCTCTGATTTCATACCTATGCGCATTCTCCTTAGCATGAACCAGTGTTTTTAGTATATAAAGACTAGGAATCATTAGAATTTTATACTTAGTAAAGTAAGGCTAGCATGAATCAAGACTGTTTAACCATGAAATACATCTGATTTCTTTCTTCTGCCATAGAAAGACATCATTTGATCCAGCACAATTTCTCCAAAGCAATATGTGTGAAAAAATACATAATATGCCATTTTAGGATATCCTCACTTACCCAAATTTTCAGTTTCTTTAATAAATATATCACCCTGGCTAGTTTTGTACAAAGTTTTTCTGTGTGAATATTCTAAGAAAGTTTGCGATCCAGATAAACGCCTAATAATTTTACAGGTTTTCTGTGGTCATGTTGCTCGTCATCAATATTTCTAAATAAGAATTTGATTTTTTTCAGTTTTGCTGTTGTTTAATATCAGCTTATTTCTCTGGAACCATTAAGATGCATTTTTCACCGTGGAACCATTCCTTTGTTTCACAATAGTCATTTCATGGTGTGATGTGATGAAGGTTATGTCATCAGCAAACATTACAGTTTTAAATGGCAAAAAAGTTGGTAAATCATTTACATAAACTATAAAGATGAAGGGCCCCAATACAGAGCCTTGTGGGGCTATTGAGAAAATGAGATTTAGTTTCTGAATTGACAACCACCATCTACTTCCTGACTGTCAAGTATGATTTTAGCAGTGCTAATTCTGTACCAGCTAAGCCATAATTTTGAAATTTGTCAATCAGGATGCTGTGGGAGACAGTATCAAAGTTTGGTGTGTGGTCCTTAGATGACCCAAACGAAGAAAGAAAAATAATAAGTAAATATAAAAAGGTATGCCATGTTATGTTACCTTTTACAAAACTGACACATTCCATATCATTACGAAATCGCGTATTCATGATCTATGGAATAAGTGTTAATGTAATCTAACATCAAATAAGCTTTCTTAAACCGGAAATAAGTTATCCAACGGTAGCTGGCTAACGTGTCAGAAGAAGAGACAGTAGTTTAAAAAAAAAATGAAATTCCTTTAATTAAAAGTCAGAAAGTAAAGCGCATCGTGCCCGCGCATCCTGTCGCGTGACTTCCGTTCACGGTCTGCCCGTTTGGCCAGTCTGTCATTCTGTCATACGCTGCCATTATGTTTCACGCCTCTGCCGGTTTTGTATGTTGACACTGCTTCGTTTGTGACGACGTTAAACAGTAATCCTACCGAGCGAAAAGTGAAAAACAAGTTTATCCTGCTGAAATTCACCGGCAGTTTATTAAATTTTATGGTGCAGGTCTAATGAATGATGGAAATGTATGTAAATGGCGTAGGCTGCTTAATGAAGGAGGGAAAAATGTTCTTGATGAAGTAAGATCTGTGTAGTTTACTGTCGTGAATGAAGACCTCAGACTAATATTCTGTTGTATTGATGATCCACAGTCATACAATAAATTGTAAATGATTTTACCGTAATTTGATTGTGTAAGTATGTTTAGTCTTTCAATACACTACCCGGATTTCGGCTTTAGAGTCATTTTCAAGTGCAAATTCCATCAAACAATTTGGTATAAATAGGTTCACATTTCGACATATGTACCAAAGGGTTTGATGGAATTTGCATTCGAAAAATGGTTCTAAATCCGAAATCTGGATAGTATACTGAATGACTAAACGTACTTATAAAGAAAAATCGGGTCAAAATTATTTACAAACCTGAGACAAATTATTTACAAACCTGAGCCAAAATAAGCGCTTCATTACTCACGAGACGCTTAATATTTCCACAAGTTTAAAGATCAGTAGCTTATCATCGCTGAGTGACCGTCCTCCAGAGAGCACCTCTCCAGCGACAGCACATTTTCAGTTATAAGTGCAACCAGCCGCGGTGGAGTAGCCGAGCGGTCTAAAGCGTCTCGCTGCGGAGAGCGCGGTTGCTCACCGTGGAGGTTCGAGTCATCCCTGGGGCATGGGTGTGTGTGTTTGCCCTTAGGTTAGTTTACCTAGGTTTAAGTAGTTTGCCGGCCGCGGTGGCCGAGGTGACTGAGGCGCTCCAGTCACGGTCAGCATGGCCACTACGGTCGGGGGTTCGAATCCCCCCTCGGGCATGGATATTTGTGCCGTCCTAGTTTGTAAGTAGTTCATAAGTAGTTTGTAAGTTTAGGGACTGATGACCCCGTAGTTAAGTCCCATAAGCTTAACAAACATTTGAACATTTGAATTTTTAAGTAGTTTGTAAGCTACGAACTGATGACCACGCAGTTTGGTCCGATAGATTTACAAACATTTGATTTTTTATTTTTATTTATTTATTTATTTTTGCAACCAGCTTCTTACTAGAAGCAACAGATTTTGACTTTTATCTGCGCTTTCCCTTCACTTCATTAAATTTACCGTGTGCTCGCGATTATATTTGATTCATATTAGCGTTAAATATCTGATTAGTGTCATTCTACCGTGTGAATGGCGTCGCGACACTCATTTGTCTTTGTTTTGAAACCGAGTTACGATTTGTTTATTGTCGTCAGTTCACACGTCAGCAGACAGCAACTCCTTCAGCTTTCTCCAGTTGTGAGTTGAACCAGCTTCTCAGTAGAAGCGACTTATTTTGATTTTTCTCTGCGTTTTTTGTGGTGTCGCACAAGTCTAAAGTGCTCGCCACCTAATTTCGCCGCGCGCCGCCATGCACGCACGGCGCGGCGTTCTTACGTCGTCAGCCACGAGCGCCCTCTGCTACAACTCCGCTCGTGGCCACCACTGAACGACATCGTTCACTTGGGACTGAGATAGAAACTAGTTAACACTTCGGAATCAGATAGGCACCAGTGAAGACTTGGCTATCGGACAGGCATTATACTGGCCTCTAGCTCAACTATGTATCAGCATTCTGCAGTACTGAGCTATGTAAAAGTTAAGTATTACTAAGTCTCTATGAAATATAAATCTCGTACTAATTTACTCTAGTGTTTCTAGTTTCTGCTGTCCCACTGGCTGCTCACCTTCGTACCTGCAGAAGCGTGGATCCTTTATTCCTGTGTCGGTACTTTTCTACTCGGCCACCGACACCTACGACGGAAACGAGACACAAAAGCGGCGACGAGGCTGGGATACAAAATTTTTATTTCCTTAAATTTCTGTGTGCTAGAGATTTTATGTAGATCCAGATTCGCGTTAATAAACAGTTTAGTGTACACCCCCACTTGTTTATTATTGTTTCGAAGGTACTTACGGTTTGTAGTCCTACACTTCAGTTGTTCTTTGGGCTTAGTATGGCTCCGGACTGTGATTCCTGTCTGCGGTTACAGGCTGAGTTGGTGACTGTTCGTTCCCAGCTTCAGGCGGCGTTGCGAAGCTTGAGGCTGCGGTGGATGGGCGCTCCTGCCGTCGGTCGGTCGCGGGGTCCAACAGTCGCGCTGTGCGTCTGATGTTCCCAGCGATCGGCCCGCGTCTTTGGCCAGTCCGGCCACTGCCCGCTTGGAGGTCGCCGCCACATCCGTGGTGGATTGGGAGGTGTCAACGGCGCGTGGCGGACGGCGTAAGACAATCCGAGGGGGGGGGGGGTTGTAGGCCGTCCCGATTCTTCATACAAACAGGATAGTGGTTCTGAGCTGGATGGTGCTACAAGTCCTCTGGTCATCTCTCAGTCAGCAAGATCCACGCAATCTCAGAGGGCGGGACGGGGTTGGAACACTTGCGGGGAGTGACACTTGCGGGGAACCCGGGGCCCTTGGGGCGGTTTCCTGGGTACAGGCACACCAAGAAGTCTAGCACTGCTATTTTCAAGTTTCTACACTGTCAACATAACACGAAACTCAGTGAAATTGCACAACCCTTTGCAAGCTGAAGAGCAATATAGTAACTTGTTCTAACTACATTTTAATTCGTTGAGTGCTCCTCCTGAAAACAAAAAGGTATTTTAATAGTGATAATGTTTGGAAAGTTATTAAGACATTCTCTGCCACTACAAGACGATGACTTTCCACAGTCATACCTCCTAAAAGCATATATCATTCAGAACACTAAGCATATCAAGACACCTACGCAAGCAATAAATATATTAGGCATTCTGCACAGGTACGTTGATGTAATTGACCGCTATGTAGTTAACCCCACTATAACTTCCATCTATTTAAAAATAACTACTATGCTTTTTAACGGGACACGCAACCTTAAACATTCAATTAAAAACGTTAATAAGTCAATGAGTATTTTACATACTTGAAGCGTTTATTCGTAGACCGCAATACGAATTACAAATACATCTAAGAAATTTATGAAATACGGTTTGAGTAAGGGAATGTCACACACCGAAAAATGCTAAAGATAAACCATCACCGTCATATAGAAACATTTTTAATCCGAACTTGGCATAAACCAACAGGGAGAAACAAGTTGCAAAACTTCCAGGAAAAATGAAGCGAAATTGGAAGCCAATAGTTGGTTATAAATACATTGCCTGTTAACTGTATAAATATAAATTACGGAATACGCGGAACTCCTGTTCAGTACAGACAATAAGGTCTAAGGTAAGAGGCAGTGGTTTACAATCAGATATCCGGAACACTCTCCTCCTCAAGAAGTATGTGTGAAGATTTATATTCAGAACATTCAAGAAAAGGGGTACTGTGGTATTGAAACTACAAGAAGCAGCTCATTTAATCAGGAAGGGAAAAAGTTATGGTGCCCGTAAATTTGAATGGCTGTATCTCTTGTAGTAACATTCATTTTTTGATAAAATGTTAAAATCCAATATACCAGAATTTTGTTTTTCTGAACTCAGTGCCAACTTTTTTTGTCAAAATTTTTGCAGGAAGTAGTCTTGGCGTGATTTCATACTTCTATGCATTAATATTATCAAACACGTAATTTGTGTCAAAAATTGCGCGTCCGGTCCGGTGGGCCTTTCCCTGAATACGACACAGCTAGCGGCTGGAGGGCGTGGAGTAGGGCTGGTGTATCCCTACTTCTGGAACACCCTGTCCACTACCTGCAGCGTCCGGGTCTCCCCGCAAGTGTCTACAAATTCCCTTTCCCCGCAAGTGTCACTCTCCGCAAGTGTCACAAACTGGGGTGGGACTGCTTGTAGTAGGGAGCTCCAACGTTAGGCGGATAATGGGGCCCCTTAGGGATTTGGCCAGTAACCAGGGGTAGAAAGCCAATTCGCACTCTGTGTGCATACCGGGGGAGAGTCGATCCAGATGAGGAACCATGAAGGGTTCTTTCACATGTCGGTACCAACGACGTGCGTCGCCTTGGGCCGGAAGAGATTCTCTGCGGATTTGAGTGGCTAGAGTCGAAGGGCAAGAAAGGGACGCAGAGGTTGGGAAGGGAGTAAGACAGCATTGTAGCATTTCCCCAATGTTGTTCAATCTGTACACTGAGCAGGCAGTGAAGGAGTGGAAGAAGACATTTGGAGAGGGCATTAAAGTGCAGGGAGAAGAAATAAAAACATTGCGGTGTGCTGATGACATAGTAATTCTGTCAGAAACTGCAAAAGATCTGGAAGAGCAATTGAATGGAATGGACAGTGTCTTGAAAGGAAGATATAAGATGAACATTAACAAGAGTAAAACGAAGCTAATGGAATGCAATGTCAGAAAATCAGGCGATGCTGAAGGAATTAGATTAGGTAATGAGATAATAAAAGTAGCAGATGAATTTTGTTATTTGGGTAGCAAGATAACTTCTGATGGCCGAAGTAAAGAAGATATAAGATGCAGAATGTCTATGGGAAAAAAGAGTTTCTAAAGAAGCGAAACTTGTTAACATCCAATATTAATTTAAATGTTAAGAAGTCCTTTCTGAAAGCATTTGTCTGGAGTGTAGCATTGTATGGGAGTGAAACGTGGATGATAAGGAGTTCAGACAAAAAGATGATAGAAGCTTTTGAAATGTGGTGCTACAGATGAATGATGAAAATTAGATGGGTAGAGCACGTAACTAATGAGGAGGTGCTTAACCGATTCGGGGAGAAAAGGAGTTTCTGGCCCATCCTGACTAAGAGAAGTTTATGAGTTCGGATGTTCGATTTTTAGTTGAAATAAATTAGTATTTCCGTAGATGTTCTTTCCTTTAAAACATCCCTTTCTTACTATTATGGAGGGGTAAATAGATTAGTTAAATTAAGACTGTACCAATTAGTATTCATTTAATTTATTTCATGATATAGCTCATAACTTGCTCAGAGTAGGAATTGCTATTTTATTTATTTCATGCAATGAAGGCTTTCACGACCGGCTGCCATAGCTGCTGGTAGAACTTCCGGGTTATAAATCCGTGGTCCATAAAACTGCAGTTTTTCCTAACGTTTCGTCCAGAGCTGCGCCGGACATCAGTCGGCAAGACTCAACGGAAGTAGAAAGACCTCCGAAGATGTCCGGCGCAGCTCTGGTAGAAACGTTAGGAAAAACTGCAAAGTTTTATGGACCACAGCCTTATAACCCGGAAGTTCTACCAGTACCTATTTTATTTATTTGTTTTGAAAGATACCATTGATCACATCATAAGGATGAAGGCTTCATTATTAAAAAAAATCTACTTTCTATGTTTCGTGAGGCATGGTGGCGGCCCAGTTTTATTAATTGCTATTCAATTAAATTATTATAAAAATAAAATAAAAACTATATATGTGGGGAAAGTTGAAAGACGCTACCTCACTTTGAAGGTACACACAGAACAGCTGATAAAAATGTTCAAATGTTCGTAAATCTATCGGACCAAACTGCGTGGTCATCAGTCCGTAGCTTACAAACTACTTAAACTAAGGAAAACTAACCTATGGGCAACACACACACACACACACACACACACACACACACCGATGCCCGAGGGAGGACTCGAACCTCCGACGGCGAGCAACCGCGCGCTCCGCAGCGAGGCGTCTTAGACTGAGAGGCTACTCCACCGCGGCGAATAGCTGATAAAAATCCCAAACATAGAAATATAACTTACAACTGTTATTGGTGTTATTTATAATCGTAAGTGAAACTTTACAAAATAAGCTTCTTAAAAAAAAAAAAAAAATAATAAAATAAAATAATTACACTGTGGCCTTCCAGTGTTAGTCAAGAAAGTGGAAGAAAAAGGACCCAACTTCTAAAAATACTACAGATTTTCGTACACAGTTCACGTAGGTTAAGGAAAAGATGTTAAGGAAAAATGGTCGCTAGTGTGCGCCACCTATCGAAGCAGACCAGAGGCCCAGAATTGTCTGTTGTGACCAGTGCAAACGATGCAGTCGACTGTTTATGTACGTCACGAGCTGCAGTCGGCGACTTCCAGCTTTCGATGGCGCCAGCTGACAACACAAACAAACCCGTGTGTGCAGGGCGACGAAGAGCATCAGACACTGCACGCCTACCGGAGAGCTTCATAATAAATATCAAAGTACGCCGTACAGGAGAATTCTTTCTGTTCGCTAAATTTTGTGTCAGGTTCTTTTATTTGGTCAGCAATTGAAGAGCAATTTGTTGTGTTTTATGCCGAACCTTAAAAAAAATCCTGCAAAGGTTAAAGTAACTGAAATTATGCCTCCTAATTCCAACGTATCTATGCAATGTTAAAATTGCTTTCTTTGGTCAGACTCTAAGTTAAGATTACACTGTCTTCTTCCGATGTTAACGGATGTCCATGTAAGTGCTCTCGTTTTGTTATGCTCAAACGTATTTAGTGAAGTTTCATTTAAAGATTTATCACATTTTTTCTTTAGTAGAAGTTGAATTCCTTTATCCAGATTGAATTATTTTGATGTTTGCAGAAATATTTCAGCACATTAATTTCGCAACGGTCGCAGGGACGGAAGTGATTGCTGGCGGCCTTCATGGCCAACTTTAATCTACTTAAATGCCGTGTTTTGAGTCAAGCTCTTTAACGTCCTTCAGATTAATAACCGATTTATTTTAATCTTTCCATTTTTCATACTAGCCGCGGTTTTATCGAAAATCGGTTACGCTACTAACAATCACGACTCCAACTTACGCCAGCGTTGCGAAAGCCAAACGTCTGTGTCGGAAACTTTTCATCAGCAGTCATCATCATCATCATCATCATCATCATCATAATCATCATCATTTTCCATCTCTAGTTACCCGGGTGCAGCTAACAAGCGCTCTCCATCTCATCCGATCTTGATATACTATTTGGTCTTGGACATATATACTATTTGGTCTTGGACATCGTCCCAGTTAAAACTGTTCTTCTCTATGTCTGATTTAACGGCCTCTATCCATCGTCTCCTTGGCCTTCCTCTTGGTCTTCTTCCTCCCACTTCCACTCTGAAGTAGTTTTAGCTATTCTTGTGCTATCCATTCTCATTACATGGCCATACCACTGCAGTCTTCGTTTGCCCAAGATGTTCGCAATAGGAACCCTGATACCAGCTGTTATCTGTGTACCTCATTTCTGATCTTGTCTCTCCTGGTACTTTGATTCATAGTCCTGATAAACCTTATTTGTTGCTTGGATTCTGCTATAATCCTTTTTTTAACAATGTACGTACATGTTTCCATGCCATATATAAGGATTGGAGTGAAGTGAGTGCTATACAAAGTTAACTTTGCTGCCTGGGGTACTTTTTGTCCCAGAGTAGATTCCGAATTTGCATGTAGAAATTTGATGCTTTTTGTGTTCTATTGAGGATTTCTTGCCGGATGGTGTTGGCCTTGGAGAAAATACTTCCGAGGTACTTAAAAGTGGGAAACTTATTTAATTTTTGTTCCCTCCAAGTAGATGTTTGAACTTGTTCCCTCTCTGTTTATGGTCATCAGCAGTGCAGGAAGAAAACAATTTTAATGGCAGTATTATTCGTAAACTACATCATCAATTCAGTTAAAAAAGCTACAATCTGCTGTAACTATATGTAACGGCAAAATTTTACATACCATCACGCTGGCCATCAACAAAACGGTAGAAAGCCCCAACCAAGATGTTGACATTCTTATTAATCCATACTGTTGAGTTGATTAGTGTTTTCGTACAGATGATGAAGTAAATAAATAATACTTTTGGTGCTCTACGGTTGACAGGTTTTTGTATGTGCTCTCGTTCAGTCAGTAAAATTGCCATCGTAAAAAGCAGATTTCATGACAAAACATTTGCGTCGTCAAACGAATGGCTAATGCCAACGTCACACGACTGACAACATAATCACGCGAGGCCGTACAGGACAGTAAGAAAAATTTAAGCGTACGTAACACGTTCGTCTCATAACACGATTCAACAATGTAGGCCTATCTGTTAAATTCAACTGTTGCGGAAATGTTAGCTCAAATACTAATCAAGTTTCAAACCAACTAGTAAAGCATACAGCGTAATATCGTGTCAGGAGATCATACTAGTACCATACGGAAACTTTTTGATGTGAGGCGAGGCAAGTTGGCGGCATAAGGCTTCAGTCACAGAAGCACGTTTGACAGTCTAGTAATATATGTCTGTGATTTCACCCCCTGTCTATTAATCTCCGATCAGGGCGGAGGAGCACAGTAGAACTTTTTATCTTTGTGACTTCTTCTAAGAACCGCCATTAGAATCGGATGTGCTGATGCCGTTCTTCTTCGCTGCAGAAAATGTGAGTTGGGCACGGTTTATTTAGATAATTTACTTAAAGATTATTTTATTTCATCGAATATGTTCCTCCCATTTTTTCAGTTATTCTGTTTAATAAATAATTGTAGTTTGGCCGCCGTTTTCAAGCTGTGGATCTTATGCCACCATTATAACAGCAATACGTTATCAATCATAAGTTAGGGGCGATAGAACCTGCAATTTTCTTTTATCTCACAAGTTCGATTATTATTATTATTATTATTGTTGTTATTATTATTATTATTATTATTATTATTATTATTATTATTATTATTATTATTATTATTATTATTCAAATGCCGCTACCCGCGAAAGTATTTTGTTACTTACGTAATGCACGATCAATGTCATAGACCAGGTATTGTTGAAATTGGCGTCCGAGTTATTAATTACGACTTATTGATATCTGTTTCAGCTATTCTCCACAGCATAGTTACATCATAAAACCAGCATTTAATTGGAGTAGATATCAGCTGGTCGTTGTTTTATATGTCGTTACCCATCAAAACCCCTTTATCAAAAAGTTTGCCGATTAACACTCCTTAAAATACGTTTAGTCCACAACTTTCCACCGATTCTAATCACTATTTTGCATTACATTTGTTATGAGATCAGTGAGTTGTGAAAAGAGATAAATTGGGAATTTTTGATGATTTATTTCAGTCCCGTCAGCTCACGTAATCAGGTAACGAAATATAAAAATAGGCGACATTAAATCAAGACTTTTCTATACCGTGGAAATTCATAAATTTTAAAACTGTGATATTGTGTATAAATATTTTAAATTTTGTGATTCTAACACCATTTTCTTTTATTTCATGAACTACGAACCTGATTGAGTCTGATTGGAGAAGTCATTGTATAGTGGGTACCAACATAAACTAGACTGGAGATACAGAAAAAATCAGGAGGAGCCACAACTAAAATTTGCCGACTGTAACATGCACGAGGTAAGATCATTTCCGTCCGGTATCCTTACTAGATGCTTATAGTCACCTCTAGTAGCCTATCGCATAGTACAGTGTTTTTTCCATACTATCAGAGCCCATAGTACAACTTTTTCTTTTATTTAATGTTATTTCAAAATTTAATTTCCGTAAATGCACCGTGACCAAGATGGCTGCCGCGCGAACATTTTAGCTCCTGCGATCTTCATTTTTCTCGCCGACCACCTTACATACTATTTGGCCACGATAACTTGACGATTTTGTTGGTGCTGCCACGACTGGAGAAAATGGACACCAGTTGAAAGTTACTCTTTCATTTACATGCACTGCCAACCTTGCAATGGTCCTTGAGGAGAAGAATTAATTTACACATTGTTAGGGTAACGGTTCCAGCACTGCAGCAAGCAGCCGACGCCAGGGTTGCCAGGTTTTTCGAGAGCTCTGTCGCCAAATTTTAAACAAAAAATAGCCATAATATCGCCATCTTTTTATTAATAAAATGCCAGTATATAGCCTTCTTTATATCAATAAAATGCCAAAATATAGCTAAAATTTTAAACATGGCTGCAATTCAGCAACGGTGGAACACGATCCAAAAGTCAACGCAGTTGGCTGAAACTGTGTTGACTTTTGGAAAATATAGCTATCTTTTTCATCAGTAAAAATCCGATTATAGCTATTTTAATGTTAACTTTATTACGTTAATGGTAATTACGTCATGTGACTCGACAATAATAATTCTGAAATTCAGGGGCCGGCCGCGGTGGTCGAGGGGACTGAGGCGCTCCAGTCACGGTCTGCACGGCCACTACGCTCGGGGGTTCGAACCCCCCTCTGGCATGGATATTTGTGCCGTCCTTAGTATTAGCTAGTTCATAAGTAGTTTGTAAGTTTAGGGATTGATGACCCCGTAGTTAAGTCCCATAAGCTATACAAACATTTGAACATTTTTTGAATTCGTAATAACATTGAAAAATCAGCCATTAGAACGACAGAGAAATTATCGTGTGTTGTACATCCACATTTATATTCTTTCTGCAAACCATTGCTAATCACAGTGAAGTGTGAAGCAAAGAGTTCGTCTCACAATAGCAGTCTTCATGAGTCTGCAAGTTCAGTTTCTTTACATCTCTGTGACACTCTCCCATAGATCAAAGATAGCCTACCTGCAGACATTTCATTTAACTTCTCTGATACGTTCACTCAGCATTCTACGGATTTTTAGTCGGTGTCATTGACGGAATATCTCAAGAGCAACTGCCTTACATTCGTTTTGTATGAAGTAAAATGAAGTAGCCATTAAACCGCCAACTTATTCTTTTACTAGCCAAATTGAATCGCCAGTCGCCAGAAAGCTAGTTTCTGTTTTAAGAAAAAGATAGCCAACAATGCGAAAAATCGCCAGACCTGGCAACCCTGGTCGACGCTGCCTTCCGTTCGTGCAAGACAAGCTCCCAGGAGCCACCGCGCAAATCCTCAAGTTATCGTGGCCAAATAGTACTAGCTTTGTTCGAATAGTTGCCAGAAAGCTACTTGGAGAGTAGCAAAACAGGCGCTACTGCGCATGCGCGGCAACGGTGACGTCATATGTCCGTGTTTGGTGTTTGGGCTCTTCGAACACCCATCACGTTTTATTTAGCCTGTTCGTCACCTTCGCTAGAGTAGCGTGAAAAGACAGCAGAATGAACAGAAACGGCGCGAATGTTATTTACATTATGTTTGATTTGATTTGTTTATTCACCACTTATCATTTAGAAAATTACATCTACATCTACATCTACATCTACATGGGATACTCTGCAAATCACATTTAAGTGCCTGGCAGAGGGTTCATCGAACCACAATTATACTATTTATCTCCCATTCCATTCTCGAATAGCGCGCGGGAAGAAAGATCACCTGAATCTCTCTGTTCGAGCTCTGATTTCCCGTATTTTATTCTGATGATCATTTCTACCTATGTAAGTGGGAGTCAACAATATATTTTCGCATTCGGAGGAGAATGTTGGCGATTGGAGTTTCGCAAGTAACCCACGCCTCAGCGATAAGCGCCGTTGTTGTAATGATTCCCATCCCAGATCCTGTATCATTTCCGTAACGCTGTCTCCCCTGTATCGTGACAATACGAAACGAGCTGCCCTTCTTTGGACACTTTCGATGTCCTCCGTCAAACCCACCTGATAAGGATCCCACACTGGGCTGCAATACTCCAAAAATGGACGGACAAGCGCAGTGTATGCAGTTTCTTTAGTAGTTCTGTTGCATCTTTTAAGGATTCTGCCAATAAAACGCAGTCTCTGGTTCGCCTTTCCCACGATATTATCTACGTGTTCTTTCCAGTTTAAGTCTGAAGTAATAGTGATTCCTAGGTATTTTGTGGAGTTTATGGCGTTCACATTTGATTGATTTATGTTGTAAACAAAGTTTAACGGATTTCTTTTCGTACTCATGTGGACGACTTCACACTTCTCATTATTTAGAGTCAATTGCCAATTTTTACACCATACTGATATCTTATTCAGATCGTTCTGCAGTTGGTTTTGATCTTCAGATGATTTTACTAGACGGTAAATGACGGCGTCATCTGCAAACAACCTAAAAGAGCTACTTAGATTTTCCCCTAAATCGTTTATGTAAATAAGGAATAGCAGAGGACCAATAACACTACCTTGTGGAACGCCCGATATCACCTCTGTTTTAGTCGATGCCTTACCATCGATTACTACGAACTGTGTCCTCTCTGACAAGAAATCCCCTATCCAATTGCAAATTTGGGGCGATATACCATAACCACGCAATTTGATTAAAAGCCGTTTGTGAGGTACGGTGTCAAAAGCTTTCTGGAAATCAAGAAATACGGAATCGATTTGCGAACCTTTGTCGATAGCACCCATCACTTCGTGTGAATATAGAGCTAGTTGTGTTTCGCATGAACGATATTTTCTAAATCCGTGTTGACCTTGGGTCAATAGATCGTTCTGTTCGAGATAATTCATAATATTTGAATACAGGATATGTTCCAAAACCCTGCTGCAAATTGACGTCAATGAAATAGGCCTGTAGTTTAGTGGGTTACTCCTACTGCCTTTCTTGAATATAGGTGTGACCTGTGCAACTTTCCAATCTTTTGGTACAGATCCTTCTATGAGAGAGCGGTTGTATATGACTGTTAAGTAAGGAGCTATCGCTTCAGCATAATCAGATAGAAATCTAATGGGTATACAATCCGGACCAGAAGACTTGTACTTGTTAAGTGATTTTAGTTGCTGCACTACTCCGATGATATCTACTTCTATGTTACTCATTACGGCATCTGTTCGTAATTCGAAATCTGGAATATTGGTTTCGTCTTCTTTAGTGAATGAGTTTCTAAAAGCTAAGTTTAGTAACTCTGCTTTAGTAGCGCTGTCATCGGCAGGATCGCCATTACTATCACGTAGTGAAGGTATTGTTTGTGACTTTCCCCGAGTATATTTAACATATGACCAAAATCTCTTTGGGTTTTCAGTCAAATTACGGGAAAGAGTTTCGTTGTGATAAATGTTGTAGGCATCTCGCATTGAAATCCTCGCTAAATTTCGAGTTTCTGAGTACAATCGCAAATCCTGGGGATTTCGTGTTCGTTTAAATTTAGTATGCCTTTTCCTTTGCTTTTGCAACAGTGTCCTAACCTGTTTTGTGTACCAAGGGGGATCGCCTCCTTCTTTTATTAATTTATTAGGTATAAAACTTTCAATTGCTGTCGATACCACTTCTTTGAATTTGAGCCACATCTGGTCTACACCTACGTTTAGTGTTAGAAACGAGTGGAAGCTGTCTTTCAAGAAGCAATGTATTTTGTTTCTATCTGCTTTTCTGAACAAATATACTTTGCGTTTATTTTTGGTAACTTTGGGACTTTCGATATTCAATTTCGCTACTGAGATAGGTTTCGTCATAAAACAAACATGTTTAGACGCATACTTAAATGAAAGATACACGTAATATTTAGAAAAATATTTACAATATAGCACAGTATACGCCTACTACTTACAAAATATTTCAGTTTCGCTTTTCATTAAGGAAAGTTGTTGCTACTTTTTCAGATTATATTTTATTTAAATACTGTTACGCCATATAAATTTTTGTAAGGAGAAACATTTTGACACATTTTTAAAGCTGTCCATACTTGTTATTTGTTTAATGTCGTAAGTCAACTTATTGTACAATTCTGCCCTGAGTTATTTTGTGTTTTCTTGACAGGTACAGGTGCTTCCTAATTCGTGTATTATGGTTATGTATATAAGTTAGCTGTTTCTCCCACACAGGAACCACTCGTGTTCGGCACACAGGAAACGTTGTGGTATAGAAACTCTACATTAGCATTTACAGAGTTCTGCAGCAACCACAGCAAGAGATTTAAAATGAAACAACAGTTGCGGGGCGGTAGGGCGGCTTATTTGAAAGAAAATTATGGTAAAGCTTTCACCACAGTGTAGTACGAGAACAAATGGAGATGACTGTTAAGGGCGTACAAAAAACATTGACGCTAATAGACCCAAGTCCTGTTTTGGAGAGAACAACGTTGAATTTACTATATCGCCGTGATAAACGCCCAACACTTCGGTGCGGTGACAACAAATGCCTCAAACCGGGATAAGCACTGTCACTCAAAATATAAAAACCTTGCACTTCTCCTCAATAGTTTCCGAAAGCGTACTCGTTCTGAATACTTTGATATCGTGGACCGATCCAGAATAGGTCTCTATGTCTCTCTTGCAGAAACCAACTGCAATTGAACGGGAAAAACTCTGGATCATCTTTGGGCATGTCTATTCTGACATGGGTCCCATCTATTGCACCTGCCATTCCTTTATTGCGCAAATGGGACTCTATGTGATCTGTTGCCTCTGCAGTTGACCACTTCATAACGTCCAAGCTCAAGCTACTCATAAATTTTGCAGCTCTTTTAATTTCCAAACACAACGAGATGATAAACATTGAACAAGTCCGCTACATTACGAAAACCTGCAGCTTCATGGTCAGCAAACCACAAAAGGAATTAGATTAGGTTGTAATAGGAGTATCTCCTCAATTGCCGCGTCCTGGTACATTTAAGAAACCAAATTTCTAAATTGTTCTTTCAGACCCCACCCAACCCAAAAATGTTGGACAAATTCCTTATCTGCGAAACGTAGCACAAAGTAGAAAAAAGATCTGATTCCTGCCTTTTATTTCGGCGCAACAACATTGCGTAGAAATCGACGTCACTGGAGACGAAATCTGAAACGCTCAACATTTGTAACGAATGTAATTTTCTATTCTGTTACCTTCTACAGGTGATTTTATAAGAATAAATAATACCGTATAATTGCAGAAGAAACACACAATAGTCTTAATGTGTCCACTTCTGAGAACTTCCATTTTGAACAAGGGCGCGTCGTGTATCCCGCCACAAATAAGAGAGCTACGCGCATGCGCGAATCTGGCAGCCAGCATCTGGCTACTTGTCTCTTCTTACTAGCAGCTCTTCGAACAGCTGGCGCCCCTCATCAAGTAGCCAGATTCGGCGTCAGGTGGTCTTCAAACGCGAACTTTCGTACTGCGCATGCGCGGTAGCCAGACAGCAACTATTCGAACGGAGCTGATGTTGTGAACTATAATTAAACCAACTTCTGAGTGTACAGATGACTAACATTTACTATCAAATAAGTGAATATTTCAAGTTTAATTGCGTTGAAGTATGGTAAAAACCCGCAGTCAAACAAATGCCATGGAACTACAGAAGACAAACTTTATTAGAAATTATGATATCCTGAGATGTCAAACATTAATGTTATTAATTTGCCACCCGCTACGGTCGAAGATACTGCGTCCGTTAGCGACGTACATACGAGAAGTGACGTTACTAGAACGGCGAGTACACAAGACGCGTGGTTCCAAAAAATTGAATTAGGCCTATTGTTAGTTAATTTAAATCAACAGATATCAATGACGCATGAGGAATTAGATACACAATTAGAATCACAGCAATTAGATGCACGATTAATCTCTCAGCAGCAAATGATCATACAGCAAATAGATACACGATTAGAATCACAGCAAACATTGATCAAACAGCAGTTAGATAGACGATTATCAAACATAGAATTATAACAACCAAAGATCACACAGCAAATGATTACAAAAGAGGAATTTCAAAGAAATATCGCCACTTTGGAGAAACAACAACATAATCTTTCAGCAAACATTGCAAAGGAAGTTAATAAACAACTTAAAACACATGTAAAAAAATGTACAGTCCAGTTTTGATTCAGTTATCTGTACAGTTGAAACAACTTTCTACAAATGTTACGGACGGTGTTAAAGGGGAAACAGAAGCCGTATAAACTGTAATGTCTCACATAAAATCATTTGTCACAACTGACGTCAATCACCTTAAGAGATCACTGGGTAATATTCCAATTTCTATGGACGCACTTGCACAAGATATTGCTAAATTGCGTGTTGATCAGGAGGATATGAAAACTTCAGTTACTAGTATTACAAATCAAACAGAAAACTTGGTCAAGGATAGTCAAACAAGAAAGGAAGAACAAATCAACCAGGCTTTAAAAAAAGTCTATGAAAGACAGGGCACTGCTGTTATATCACTTCAGGGATATGTTGATCAGGTTAAAAATATGGTACAAGAAGAGGTGCCGAATTTGGCAACATTCGGTAAATATACGAGTAGTTGAATTACAAGATAAATTGATAGCTTACTTGAAGGCGTGAGTGGAGCATCCATCACTAATAATTTTCACATTGTAATAATGAATTTCAATCCCTACCATCAACCAGTACTCAACAATTCCTTGCCTCTCCTCTCAGAACTTGGTGTTCACATAGAGAATTTGCACGACCACCTCGCATACACAGAAATGTTACCTGTGCACAGTGTAACTTCCCTACTGTATGATGAAAGTCTATTACAATATCGCCAATTCCAAGTTTTCATACCAGAGAAAAAGAATGTCCAGCCTGTAATTTTAATTAGGTCATTTCGTGCAGTATTACCACAATCGTAGTCTGAAACAAAAATCAGTTTTTAGTTAGCTACGCAGAGGGAGAAGGAACATCGTGAGCAAGTAATGTTGAAGATTATTGTGACTCCTTAGCAGAGTTCGAACCAATTTTCGTAGCTAACTAAATACTGGTCCCACTCAGTACAAGACCGACTGAGGGAGGTATATAATCCCGAACCTTTTACTGAAAAGAATGGAAACCTCGGGCGGTACTTTGTTCAAATTCTTCTCAAAGTTCACGGGAAATACTGAACATTTTGAAAGCCAGACTACCAACGCGCATTCGTACTAAATTAGTGAACACTCAAGAACACATCATTGAATACTTTCTTTCTGTTCTGGACTCTTCATATATGAAGATGAGCGCGCCTCAGGCAAAGGCTACAATTCCAGTAATGGTTTCCGACTTGGTAACGGTGGTTACTATTCGACACCACGCCGGGTCACGCACAACAATCAAAATACTGCTTCTGTCGTGCAAGCAATCTTACGTCACACAGACACGCCAACAATAACAACGCACCCAGCGAAGACAAAATTACCAGTCAGGTGACAACAATACACAAAGAAACAATAATCCAAATGCAGGTTTTCGTCTGAGAACAGAAAACCGATACAATCCAGTCTACCAAAACGGTACCGGAGATCCTGGAGAAACCAAAACAACAGCAACTCCGGAAACACACGCGTTAATAATACTAATAATCGTAGAAATAATAACGGACGTCGCAGAACCATAATAATATCAGTGATGTGTCAATTGCAAATAATTCAATTAGTATCCACGCTAACGAACCCTGTGGTCAAGCAATACAAGGTGTCACTATAACTGAAGTAACTGATGTGCCTCTACAGTCTAGGGCTGTACAAACAAACTGATAATGCTCTCGTCAGGCCCCTCGGCGATGAGCAGCGATTTGAGTGGGGGGCACCTTCCACAGTAAAGTTTTAGATCTATTTCAGCCTAAAGTTAACATGTTACGATACAATGAAGCTGTAGATATAAGGCAAGAGCTATTTAATGAACCTTCTACACGTGAAGCCAAAAATATGGAAGTTAGTCATGCTGTGATCATACTGATGGTGGAATTTATACAGCGGTTTTGCTTGATACAGGAGCATATGTTCATGTAATTGCTAAGTACTTGTTTATTCCGCGAATTAAACAGATTTGTCATAACTTATACACCTCACCAACACACACAATGGGTCGAATACATTGAACAAGTGAAGAAAAATTTGCTCATCTAAGATATACTGGTCACCTACAGATTTAGTATTGAAGTCAAAAGAGGGATCTGAATGACTAAACCCTTTAGCAAAATCACCAAGAGAAGAGATGTCTTAAAAAGAAAAAATTACGTCGTCTGCTTATTTCACTAACTGAAGCAGCTAACAAACCTAAGATGATACTGTGATAAAAATTTGAAACACACACGAAAGTTTGTATTAGGTGAGTATGTACTGATTCGAAACCATCCGAAACCATCTGCTTCCCTATGTAAGAACAAAAATTGGTAGTTTTTATGTGTTGGTCCTTATCAGATTGTTCATATTCCCCACGAGAGAAGTTATTTACTTGCATTGCCAACAAGTGGAAAAATTAAAGGTTTATATCCACATAAGGATTTAAAAAAATATATTATTATAAGCATTCAAAATGTTCAAATGTTGGCAATTCTATGGGGCCGAACTACGTTGGTCATCGGTCCCTAGTATTACCAACTACTTACGATAAGTTAAACTAACCTAAGGACGACACACACATCCATGCCCGAGGGAGGATTCGAACCTCCGACGCTGAAGGCCGCGCGATCGGCAACATTGCGCTCCAGATCGCTCGGCAACTTCCGCACGGCTGTAAGCTTTAGCTATCTACATTACTGTGTACCAAAAGTCAAGGAATTTTAGTGAACATCTACATCTACATGGGATACTCTGCAAATCACATTTAAGTGCCTGGCAGAGGGTTCATCGAACCACAATTATACTATTTATCTCCCATTCCATTCTCGAATAGCGCGCGGGAAGAAAGAACACCTGAATCTCTCTGTTCGAGCTCTGATTTCTCTTATTTTATTCTGATGATCATTTCTACCTATGTAAGTGGGAGTCAACAATATATTTTCGCATTCGGAGGAGAATGTTGGCGATTGGAGTTTCGTAAGTAACCCACGCCTCAGCGATAAGCGCCGTTGTTGTAATGATTCCCATCCCAGATCCTGTATCATTTCCGTAACGCTGTCTCCCCTGTATCGTGACAATACGAAACGAGCTGCCCTTCTTTGGACTCTCTCGATGTCCTCCGTCAAACCCACCTGATAAGGATCCCACAGTGGGCTGCAATACTCCAAAAATGGACGGACAAGCGCAGTGTATGCAGTTTCTTTAGTAGTTCTGTTGCATCTTTTAAGGATTCTGCCAATAAAATGCAGTCTCTACTTCGCCTTTCCAACGATATTATCTACGTGTTCTTTCCAGTTTAAGTCTGAAGTAATTGTGATTCCTAGGTATTTTGTGGAGTTTACGGCCTTCACATTTGATTGATTTATGTTGTAAACAAAGTTTAACGGATTTCTTTTCGTACTCATGTGGACGACTTCATACTTCTCATCTGTAGATTGAAGAGAGTATTATAGTATCCTAAGGTTAGATGTTTTATAGGAGATAAACAGCAACATATGAACACCATAACCTTTGTCAAACGTCAGTGATTTCAGTGATTAACATGAATCTGTATAATTGTTAGTAGTCACTATGTTTTTTGCATTGTGAGTTACATTGCCTTTTATTTACAAGGGATATTATGCTATGAAGTTAACGTTTGTGGGACGTTCCTAGCGTTGCTACGCTTCACACAATGTATTGCGTAGTAACGATATATGTGTACGGATCTAGAATTGATCGGTCTGTGGAAAGGGACGTTGAGCGTGTTTATTTTAGGGAATGGAGCGTACTAAGGCACATCCCATACACTTGACCCTCTACAGCTCTGATTTTGACAGGAATTTGTTTCCTGGCTTTGGCCCCCACCGCCGGCCGCGGTGGCCGAGGTGACTGAGGCGCTCCATTCACGGTCAGCACGGCCACTACGGTCGGGGGTTCGAATCCCCCCTCGGGCATGGATATTTGTGCCGTCCTAGTTCATAAGTAGTTTGTAAGTTTAGGGACTGATGACCCCGTAGTTAAGTCCCATAAGCTTAACGAACATTTGAACATTGGCCCCCACCGCTATATGCCTCACCAAAAAACAAATGGGGGCATTTATAACAACACATATAGTTCCAAAATGCAAATAAAAATTCTTTTTATTCTCCCCTTTTGCTACTCCCCTTTAATAAATCTTTTTAATGATTATTATGAATGAGAAGTGAACGCTTCAATACACTGTAGTACCTGATTGATGAAAGTAAGATGTGTCAGCGTAGCAAAGAAAGAAGTTCAGATTCTATTTCTTGCCTAAATACGATATGGCTAGTATGAAGTATCATAAGAAAACCCAAAGGAAATTGAGTATCCCTTGTTTTGAAATTTACGCCCACAAGCGATATAACAAGCTGGTATGGGAGCGGATTCTAAATGTATTTTCTTTGGGTTTTCTTGTTATAAAATTTCGTTCAGTGCATGTGGACTGTACTTTGCGTATGTACTTCGACAGAATCCACTAGTTTGCCACGATCTTGATTAAATTTTGTACACTTGGTCTTCAAAACAAAAGGAAGGCCTCTATCTACTTTGAACTTTGAATGTTGCAGAGCGGAGGGTACTTCACCAACGAACCTCGACAAAATCTACATTTTTAATCCGATCGTGGTGAAATTTTGTACACTTGACCTGCAAAACAAGACTTCGAACCGACCTACAGATTTTTATGGTGTTTAAAAAATTTAATCACTTTATCAGCAAAACAAGAGGAATATCACTGTCTACATAATGTTTCGTATGCTCTATGGCAGAGGGTAAATTAGATTGACTCGTTTTACCGATTACGATAAAAGTTCCCAGAATGAAACTTTCACTCTGCAGCGGAGTGTGCGCTGATATGGAACTTCGTGGCGGATTAAAATTGTGCACCGGAACCGGGACTCGAACCTGGGACCTTTGCCTTCCGCGTGCAAGCGCACTACCGACTGTGCTATCCCGACACGACTCACGATGCCGCCTCACAACTTCACTGGAGGAAGTGAAGTTGGCCGGCTGCGGTGGCCGAGGGGACTGAGGCGCTCCAGTCACGGTCTGCACGGCCACTACGGTCGGGGGTTCGAATCCCCCCTCTGGCATGGATATTTGTGCCGTCCTTAGTATCAGGTAGTTCATAACTAGTTTGTAAATTTAGGGACTGATGACTCCGTAGTTAAGTCTCTTAAGCTATACAAACATTTGAATTTGAAGTGAAGTTGTGGGGCGGCATCGTGAGTCGTGTCGGGATAGCACAGTCGGTAGTGCGCTTGCCCATGAAAGGCAAAGGTCCCAGGTTCGAGTTCCGGTTCCGGCACACAATTTTAATCTTCCAGGAAGTTTCACGATAAAAGTTGTTTCATGTACGTATCTTTCTCGTGATCCACAAAACCCATCAACTGGCGCACGGCAAAGAGGACATTGCAATACACTTTTAGTGTTTCACTGATCTGCACTCAAGTCGACATATTGTCAGAGGAGGAGATGAAGTGAACAGGAGGGGCTGAATACATAGAAAGAGGACGAGGAGGGGGAAATGGGGGGAAGACACTGGTGTGAGACGGAGAAGAGAACAGAGGAAGGGGGAGATGTTCGCTGCCTGAGCTTTTTGTGTATTGTTCACTTGTTAGTGTTAAATAATTCCAGAGATGGTTCTAGAAGCGATTCTCGGTACGGCGATTTCCTGGGCCTGGCGCCTGTCCAGCATCAGGTTACTGGCCTGGGAGCAGCCTTATGCAACGGCGACATGGAGGCGCCTCTGCCACAGACTCGTTCTTGCGGCTTGCCAGACTCAGCCTGCGGGTTTTTTGCAGCTGCCACGTGGCTGTCACAGGAACCATGGCCTCTCTCACTCTCACTCTCACAGTCTGTGTGTGCGGCTCACTAGTTACACAAAAAAAAAAAAAAAAAAAAAAACTACATCAAACCAGACTGCCACGTAACTGCCTTCTCTGTATGCACTGGGTGATCAAAAAGTCAGTATAAATTTGAAGACTTAATAAATCACGGAATAATGTAGATAGAGAGGTAAAAATTGACACACATGCTTCGAATGACATGGGGTTTTATTTTTATTTAAAAAAAAAAAAAAAAAAAAAAAAAAAAAAAAAAAAAAAAAAAAAAAAAACGGTTCAAAAATGTTCGACAGAAAAGCAATAATTAGCATAACAAATTAAGACAAAGCAAAAATAATGTTCAAAACAATCAGGCGATGCTGTAGGAATTAGATTAGGCAACGAAACAGTGAAGGTGGTAGATGAGTTTTGTTACTTGGGTAGTAAAATTACATGCGATGGTCGCAGTACAGAGGATATAAAATGCAGAATGGCAATGGGAAGAAAAGCATTTTTGAAAAAGAGAAATCTGCTAACATCGAATATTAATTTAAGTGTAAGGAAGTCTTTTCTGAAGGCATTTGTGTGGAGTGTTGCTTTGTACGGGAGTGAAACATGGACGATAAGCAGTGCGGACAGGAAGAGAATAGAGGCTTTTGAAATGTGGTGCTACAGAAGAATGCTGAAGATTAGGTAGGTAGATCGCATAACTAATGAAGAGGTACTGAACAGAATTGGTGAGAAAAGGAATTTTTTACATACCCTGACTAAAAGAAGGGATCGCTTGGTAGGACACATTCTTAGACATCGAGGAATCGTAAATTTAGGGTTGGAGGGAAGTGTGTGGGTTAAAAATAGCAGAGGGAGACCAAGAGACGCGTATATAAGCAGATTCAAGTGGATGTGGGTTGCCATTCTTATGAGGAGATGAAAAGGCTTGCTCAGAATAGAGTAGGGTGCAGAGCTGCATCAAACAAGTCTCCGGACTGAAGACCATAACAACATACTGGAAATGCTCAATATGTTCACCATCATTCCTCAACAATAGCTGTAGTCGAGGAAAAGCACTGTAAAGTATGTCCGGATTTATATTTATGGTGAGGCATTGTCGTTGGATGTTGTCTTTCAGCATCCCTAGAGATGTCGGTCTTTCACGATACACTTGCGACTTCAGGTAAACCCCAATGCCAATATTCGCATGGACTGAGGTCTGGGGACTTGGGAGGCCAAGCATGACGAAAGAGACGGCTGAGCACACGATAATCACCAAACGACGCGCGCAAGAGATCTTTCACGCGTCTAAAAATATGGGGTGGAGCGCCATCCTGCATAAAAATCGTACGTTTCAGTAGGTGTTTATCAGCCAGGCTGGGGATGATGCCATTCTGTAACATATCGGCGTACCTCTCACCCGTCACGGTAGCAGTTACAAAACCTGAATCACGCGCCATCTGTTGGACATTTTATTAACTTTTTTTGGTTCTAATAAAACCCCATGTCATTCCAAGCATGTGTGTCAATTTTTTCCTCTCCATTTACATAATTTTGTCATTTATTAAGTTTTCAAATTTATACTGAGTTTTTGATAGATTTGATAGATGTTTCCGATGAAGTGATATTTGTGTTCATTTATATTTATTGTTAAAAAAGGGTCCCATGTCCCTACGTTTGCTGCAATAGACCGTAATAGTACATTACATACTCAACTATTATTTACTTAGACAATCGTATCTGCAGACAGTTAGCTATACATATTACAGTGCCTACCAAGCCGTCTTGGATCCCGTTTCCCGACTCTACCGTGAGGAGGTTTATTTATTTAACCTAGCAAGATTACGGCCTTCAGGCCCTCTTTTAACACAAACTTGATTTAGAGAAAAAAATCTGACAATGACTTCACAGAATTTGCACTTTCATTAGTGACTATTTCATTTCTGTGCTATGAAAATAACGTTAGAAGAAATGGATAGATGGCATTTTTCACTAATCAGGCTACTCTGCATTTTTACATGGTAGATCACGCTGACTTGTACGATGTCAAGTACATACAACACGTATTCATTATTTTTGGGTATTAGTCTTTGTATTCCCCCTGCCTACTGCTCGGACTAAGAGATCGCCGGCGCGGCCATAGAGTATACATATCTGTGGAGTGAGCATTACGATGCGAAGAACGAGAATTCTGGCCGCAACATCTCCTGCGCTCAAGTCTCGTGGTACAGTCGAGCTACAGTCCTATAGCGCTTGTGTATTCCGAGCGTCACCACTGCGCTAGTACACATAGGTAAGCTTCGTAAGTATTCTAAAACTTTGTTTACTTTTTTCTAGAAGTCTGAAAATGTTATTCCGTGATTCTAAGTGAGTTAAGCGCGCAAACGTCGAGAACAGCTGAGATTCCACTTATTTACGTTTTTTTCGGTTTTCTTTGAAATAAATTGAAAATAACATCACAAGTATCGTAATACGTTGATAGTTTCTTTTTGTTGGCAGTTTTATTGGTGAATTTTCGGCAACAGATGCTATGGGAAATCAAAAATTGTTTACACAGAATCACGATTGATCCACACATTTCCGAAACTTTGCCTATCAAAACACTATCTCGAAAAGTGTTTAGAGTACCCTTTTGACATCTTTATAGAGAGGAAATTCTTCCTTCTTATTTTTTGGAACCATATTTTGACTGTTCATCTTTCGGGAAACTATAATATAAAAATAACATAATGCAGAAAACTGTCTGCTACAGAAGTACTAGAAACACTCATGGGCTTGATAACCTACATGAAACAGAGGAAATTACTGTCATGTACAGATTTTATCTGCCGTTGATTATCGGAGGAATGTGCATACACATACTGAGAGTTAACGCAAACTTGCTTTACAGTTAGAGAACAATTTCGCGTAAAAATAAATAAATAAATAAATAAGTAAATAAATCACAGAAGTTAGCTCCACAGTCTAACATCTTACAATACCAACACACGAAATTTTTCTACTTTTGTAGTGCCTCTTATCAATACGACATTTACAATCAGGCCTAGATCGTACATACCTATAAAAAGCCTCATTTCACGTAGTTCCCTTGTTATTTACGAGGATTAATATTTTTCTGTTAATTCCTTTATAATACGCACAGAGTATTACTGTAAAATATTTTCTTTGTTTCATGATGTGTTATAATATTAAGCGTATCTCATGTTAAATTCTTAATTTCTCTAAACTAACAGTTATAAATAACTGCCCGTTATTTCTTCAACTAACTCCCAGATTGTGGGTGCTACAATATACTGATACTAGGTAGCGGTAGCAATAACTGTCAGTTATCGTTGTTTCTACTAGGTAGAGATACTGTGTAGTTCTTGGGCAGTAATCATTGTTAATACTCAATACTATTAATGGGCAGTTATTGTTATTGGCACTGACTACTAAAACGTGTTCAAATTTTTGTGAAGCTTATGGAACTTAACTGCGGGATCATGAGTCCATAAACTAACAAACTACGTATGAACTATCTTATACTAACGACAGCACAAACATCCATGCCCGAGGGGGGATTCGACCCCCGACAGGGAACCGTCTCGCGCATGGAGGCATAGCGCCTCAATGCACTCGGCCGTGGCTGAGTTCTAAAAACGTAATTATTGATACTGGGTAGAAATACTGTGAAGTAAAAATAACGGGCAGTTATCGTTATTTCTACTCAATACTATTAACAATGTTAGTGGAATCTATCAGTATAGTGTTTCATGTGTAATTAAAACTGCAGGCAATGTGTATGGCAAGAATATAGTCTGAATCGTACCATAAACATAGAAAACTAATTATCAAGTATATTTCAGCTGATATCCGAAGGGTTATTGGTGTCTAATAAAATAGTATGTGTACTGTATACAGGTTATCCGTTGGGCCGTGGCGGAATAGCCGTGCGCACTGAGGCGCCGTGGTGCGGTGTGCGGGCCGTTCGCCGTCACCAACTAGACACATATAGCATTTCATATTGCCGAAACTATTTTGAAATCGAATTGTATAATGCTAAGATTGGCCACACACAGATTAGTAAACTACAGTGAAACAGATGCACTGACAATCTTATACGACCGAATTCTATTCTGCAATGATGTTCTTTTCCTTTTGTAACGTTAAAATCAGCAGCAGTGTAGTGTGCTGATGTTGGCAATATATTTTGAAAGCTCAAACACACAAAATGAGGGTGAATAATTATTGGCGCTGTACCTGCTCCATCAATAGTGACAGGTTCTTGCATGTATTCTTGTCCGGTCAGTAAACTATTGTCCTCGTCAAGCGAACACTACGTTGCCAACATCAGCTCACTCCCCCTCCGAAGCCGCAAGTAAAATGTAGCCCTTCTGATAAGTGAATATTTTTCTCGTTGTTAATACCTACATTACACACCACACTGTACCATGTTCCGATTCCTTCCTCGTAGCACACATTTATGGGTTAATAAGCAGAAAATACTTCTTTTTTTACGACCTTGAACATTAAATATTTGAAGCAAATGAGATTGTACGAATAAGACTTAAAAAAGGAGCCAACAACCACTAGCATTATTTTCTGTCTACACAAATATTGTTCAAGACGTTTTAAATTGCTTACGAAAGCATATTTCTCAGGTCATATAGTACTGCTCTTTTGTGGGGTATTGCACTTGTATATTCAAAACAAATTTCTGTACCGAAGCCAAATGTGTCATATTACTGGATGAAACACTCATTCTAGGCCATAAAAACGTGTTAAACTGCCATGTTTACACTATTTTATTTACATAAGCAATATAACACATAGTATTTAAAACTAGCTGTTGCGCGAACAAAACAAATTAACAAGAAGCTTTAGTAAAAGGCAGTCTATTAAACGTTGTGACGTTTCACTCCAGTAGGCTATAAACCGTCTGTTTGATAAAATTTACAACTCCCAATAACGAAAGCGTAAATTAGCTGCAACGGTTAATTCTCTTAAATACTCTGTTCTGAGTTATCGTTATACTGGTATCCCGATAAATGCCAATGATTTATAGTACTGGTTTCCAATACTCAATACTCCCTACAGCTTCTATTATCATAGTATCTCGAATTCGGAACGGTCACTCTATGTAGTCATATACAAGTTTTCCACGAGAACGTTGTACACACTTCCACCAACAGATGGATAGAGAGTTATTACCAATGATTCTTATGCGGTTAATTCCATGCACCCCATTTACATGGGCTCCCAAAACCGTATTTCGTAAACCGATTTCCCAAATCCGCTTTTGGTTGGTCATGTAAACACTCCAAAATCGATTTTGGAAATCCACTTCTGTAAAGCGGTTTGCCAGTCCCACAATCGATTTTCGTGCCCATGTAAATGCAGCCGTTTTTGAAACGTTCTTTGCTTGTCGGATAGTGTTTTCTTGCTACGAATTTTCGGCCTCTACGGTCAAAGTGACATTTTATGCGGTGAAAGAGAAGTATAAATATTACAGTGAGCTCTGAAATGAGCATATGGTATATTTGACCGGGAGGTCCGTGTGGGATTATTCGGCCGCCTAGCGCAAGTGTTTTCCTTGACGCCACTTCCGCGACTTGCAAGTCGATGATGATGAAAATGATTTTGACAACACAGAACACACAAACCCCCGCCGGGAATCAAACCCGAAGCCCTGCGTGGAAGTCAGCGTCACTACCAAGAGTGAACAATGAATCTGTGTATTAAAGTAATGAAAAAAATAGCAATTGTGCTGACTCTAGTTAGGAACTGAATCATATTTTTTCAGCCGCCATATTAAGTGGGCTAGGAAATCCGCTTCAGACAGTAACATTTAAACATGACAGCGCAAAACGGTTTACGAAATCCGGTTTTCGTTTTCCGGAAGATGTGTTGCATGTAAACGTAGTGACGGAATGTAGAGCTGACAAGTATTTGGACAGGACCTGTGGTTGATACTATTGTCCAATCACTGATTAGTATCCACTTCTGTGAACAGATGACACAGATGGCGCTACGCACAGTTATTTCGATAACTGCCAGTACTTAATGATCGGGTTTTGCAATAACGGCTACTTTTGAATAACCTGTTATTTCTATCAGTTAAAAAAATGTTCAAATGTTTGTTAAGCTTATGGGACTTAACTACGGGGTCATCAGTCCGTAAACTTACAAATTACTTATCAACTACCTTACACTAAGGACGGCACAAATATCCATGCCCGAGGGGGGATTCGAACCCCGACCGTAGTGGCCGTGCAGACCGTGACTGGAGCGCCTCAGTCTCCTCGGCCACCGCGGCCGGCTCAGATGGACTTACGAAGTTTTATTATCAGAAATAATATAATATTCATAACTACCGACTAGTAAATGACCAAACGCATAATGTGCTACTGACTTGAAAATGTTTGCTTGTCCGTGATTTGAGAAATCCCTTATTCCTAAAAGGAGCAGATAAATTTTCCTTTTTGTCTTACAGGAAACATTTATTCCTTCCTTAAATCATGGTTTTATTGTGGACATGTGTTTAGTTACAGTTAGTTTTAGTGAAAAACTGTGTTTAAAATGGTACGGGCATTATTGACAGTTGGGATACCAGTTACTTTGGAATAAGGTTGGGCATCTCGGACATATTCTGAGTCGTGGCCACCTTTGTGCTCAGATGGCAGACTACCAAATCCACCGGTTAGTCCCTCAACCGTTAGGGGTATAACCCAGTGGGGCCCTGGGCAAGTAAGGCTAGCAACCTGCTTCCCAGGTACTTCAATATCATGCTGGCAACAATCAGAGCAAAATGCCTCGGACCTTTGGTGATGGAGTCCCACCTCTAATTCACAGACCAGGGACTCCTCTGATACGACTTGGCAAACGAGCAAACGATCTGGAATGAGATGGGGAGCTATTAATATCAATGGGGATTACACTGGGAAGAAGGTAGAGCTGGCGGAGGCTTCAACTAAGATGGGGATAGATCTCTTAGCTGTTAGTGACGTTAGAGTAAGGGGAGAGAAACAGGACGAAGTCGGAGAATACAAGGTCTACCTGTCAGGAGTCAAAGTAGGAAGAGCGCAGTGGGGTGTAGGGTTTTACATCAGGAAAGCAATCGAACCCAGCATAATTGCAATAAGGTATGTAAATGAACGTCTGATGTGGATAGAATTGGCCATCTCCAGCAAGAAAATTACCCTATGAAGGGACTGATCAAGATGAGATGGAGAGATTTTACAACGCATGTAGTTGTTAGTGAAGGATAAGGATAGTGTTTTACTCATGGGTGATTTCAACGCCAGGATAGGAAATCGAACAGAAGGTTATGAAAAGGTTATGGGTAAGTTTGGAGAGGATATGGAGGCCAACAGGAGCGGAAAACAACTCTTGGATTTCTGTTCCAGTATGGGCTTAGTTATCACAAACTCCTTCTTTAAGCATAAGGAGCCGGCCGCGGTGGCCGAGGGGACTGAGGCGCTTCAGTTACGGTCTGCACGGCCACTACGGTCGAGGGTTCGAATCCCCCCTCGGGCATGGATATTTGTGCCGTCCTAGTTCGTAAGTAGTTCATAAGTAGTTTGTAAGTTTAAGGACTGATGACCCCGTAGTCGAGTCCCATAAGCTTTACAAACATTTGAACATTTTAAGCATAAGGACATTCACCGCTATACTTGGGAAGGAAGGGGAACCAGATCTGTCATTGACTATATAATAACAGACCAGGAATTCAGGAAGACAGTCAAGGACACAGTGTTTTCAGGGGGTTCTTTGATGATACTGATCATTATCTAATCGGCGG